>CM076575.1:167079794-167429794 GCA_034641835.2 Pinus albicaulis
TCTATTCTGCAATAGCTCTTTTGGTAGAGTTTTCATTCGATTCAGTAATTCAAAAATTCCACATCTTCCTCTCAAAATTCCAAATAGGGACTCTGAAAGAGTAAATACTTTCCAAAAACCTAGCATAAAACATGCACCATTCAGATAATCCTTCAGGGGAGGAGAAGTGAATTATAAGCATTGCAGAAAGAGTGATTCTCTGTTGAATTCCTTGCATTCTAGAAGTTCTAGTCATGAGAGGTTGAGATGTAAAGGAGAAGTTGGAGAGCCAAAAGTCATGTTCCAGAAAGCTAGAGGGAAATCTGTAGGCATATCATCTGAATCTTTAAAAAAATGAAGGGCTGTTCTCAGTGAATATTTGTTCAGAATCACCAACAATGCCTCGATAGGGTCCCTACAAATTAGTAAATTTGCAGGATTGTTCCGAGGTGATTTGGGAAATTTTGTGGTTGTATCATCCTCCTTTAAGAGAGCAGGGGTTATTTTTCATGAAGATCCTATGCTAGTGCTGGAACCATATGGCATGTCATTGCCTCATATGATGAATGAGACAACATCAATTTTTGGAGGAAATCCTATGAATGTTTCAATTTCACCTTCCATCAAGAGAGCACAGTCTATTGTTTGCAAAGATACTAATTCAAGAGTGCAGGAATCACATGGCAGGCATGAACCCAAAGAAATGGTTAAAGCAATCAACATGTGTGGTGATGCTATAGAAAATCACTTGGAAATATCATACACAAATAGAGACTAAAATTCAACTTAAAACTATGACCAAAAAACTCTGGTATATTGACATTTCCCAAAAACACATTGCATAGTCTTCTATTTACCACACATAACACAAGATGAACTAATATTACCAACTTTGTGAAACCTAATCTTGGAAGCTAATCCATGATGAAGAAATAACCAACCCCAAATTTTATGTTTGAAAGATGCTTGACCCTTTCAAATGGACTGACAACACTGCAACTGTCTCTCCACTACATCTCCAAGACCCTACCTTTTTATAAAAGTGGAGCCTGATGTTAGAGGAGTGCTGCACCACTCATAAATTCCCTTCATCTCATAGATATAAATAGGCTCCCATTTTTCCATCTCCAATTTATCTACATAGGACCTTGCCCCTGCATCTGCATTTAATATAAATAATGCTTTGGAATCATACATCAAAAACTTGTTAGAATAACCTTGTAAAAAATAGAAATCTTAGATTTTACTTGTGTCATTATTGACTGTTTTGTTAGCTTGTACATATTGCTTAGTCATTCTTCTTCATACACTTGCTTACGTTTGGAATGGTGGTGCACTAGAGAATCCACTAGGAAGGCACAACAATTAAGTAGGCAACCAGTGTGTGAGGCACATGCACATGCTTTCTTTAGATGAGTAGGGTGTCATTGTAAGTTTAGAGTCTTAAAAAAAGTGCATGCTTTAGGTGAACTTCCAGATTTATACCTGCCATTGTTTCCAAGGTTATAAGGTGCATGCATATTTACACTTTTTCTTCTCCATTTGGTATGTTATTATAGGTGTTGTATTCCATGGATGAGGGTTCTCTCTCCTAGCCACAGTAGGGTCAGGGCGCTTTCCTTAATATAGGTGGTTTTTTGGTTTTGTCCACATTCATTGTAACCATAACTACCTAGTTTTATAAAGGGAGT
Source organism: Pinus albicaulis (assembly GCA_034641835.2). Classification (NCBI taxonomy): domain Eukaryota; kingdom Viridiplantae; phylum Streptophyta; class Pinopsida; order Pinales; family Pinaceae; genus Pinus; species Pinus albicaulis. Next base: position 167,081,465 of record CM076575.1, read on the forward strand.
TAAGGTGCTTCATTACAGACATGTTTTAGTAGGAGTGAAAAAGTTTGTTGTGTAAGTCTTTTCCAGTTACAACTTAAGATATATGTGACTGTGTGCTGCAAATACCTCTGGCTTTCCTAGTTTCTAGAACTCCGTTTTACACATAATCAAAATTTACATATGCTGTTTCAAATTTTTATAGCTTGATGTTCTGATTTTTAGAGTTATGTGTTAGTAGATCTAGTGCTCATAATTCCCATATTTAGATAGTATTCTAAGAAATCTCAATTTACATGGTTTAGGGTTTTAAGTGTAGATATGCTCACCATGCTCTGAAATTGAAAATTTAGCATTGTATCAAACTTTTACATCTGAAATACATGTATGGAGAAGGATGTGGCATGTGAGATGGCGTTGCTGGAGGATTTAATTGGGCTTTCCATATGATCCTTCCTAAAATGTATGCCCTAAAACAAAGGCGGTCCTATTTAAGAACATTTTATATGGGTTAATTTATGCTTGTAAGATATTTGTGTGACCACTGTTATTGCTATAGAATCCATTGGTATTCATTTTGAGGCACTATCCACAAACCTTGTTTGACTATTCTTTGGGCCCTGATGCCACAGTCTTAGTGCGTGGATGCATCATACTTTATATAAGTGTGTGTATTTTGTATTATATGTGTGTGTGTGTGTGTGTGTTTGTATTCTGTATTGTACTATAAAATTGTAAAACCAGAAAGCTTCCATTATCAACCTCAACTACTATTTTCTCCCCTTATGAAGAGAGAGACATTAATGGCTTTCATTGTAACTTCATACTTACTAGAAATTGATGCACCATGGTTAGTGACTCAGGGCTTGAGACCTTTGCAACTTACTCGAGAGAATTGTTGACCTATACCATTGGAGAATGAAAATGCAGCCATATTTATAGCAGGAAATGGAATTCAATTAGCCTCAGTCACCACTACTTGACTTCTTCAGTCTGTGGCTTGTCTTGATGTGCAACTACTCTAACGAACAAATGACAGGCACATAACTTGTGGTTTTATGACCCCTATGCCTCCCTACAAATCCAACTTGCATTACCTTTTAATGTTAACCACCTTTCCTATTTTTAGAAAAAATTTCCATCCCTTAGTGTAAAGCCACATAACGGTATTATTGATAAAACCATTTGTACTAATGGATCGAAGGATAGTTTATCTTTTTAGGGATCATATTCTATACAAACCATCAGTCATTTCTTCCGAGATGCATTATTTTCTACTTTTACCTACAACTTACCTAATTGTGCTGAAGACTGCAATCTTAAAAATTTAATGTAGTTATCTACCATTCTCAAAGTGTTGTTGTATGCTATAAACCTTGCAACATCTTTCTATGTCTTCCATTTGAGGGTATTTTGTGGCTTACATTGATTCATATTGGGAAAGTGGAAATAATTGCATTCTGGATATGTTATATATAGAGTCAAAATGATGTGTCCCTTAGAACTTAGAAGACAGGCCAATCTTTTTATTGAAAACACACTAGAAAAATATACTAATTTGTTATATAGATCCTTAAGTCCAAATATTTTTGTGAATAAATATCCTTTGTGGGTTTTCACCAAGGGATGGAAAATATTACTGACAATAATATGCTATTGTGACTTAAATGCATAGGTAGGAAATGGGATCACATAACTAACAGTGGTATATTTCCCAATTTTTAGTAGCAAGCAAGCAGTGGTAGGAGTTGACAGAGGTGTACACCAGTGTTGGACTAGCCTTGTACAACTTTGAATCAACCTCAGTCACCCCTGTTGTCTACTACTCAACTCAATGTTCCATTACTCTAGCCAACAGAGAATGGTCACATATATTGTGGTGTTGTGATCCCTACACAACATAACTCCCAACAAATCTAAGCTACATTATTATTTTATTTTCAATCGCCTTTTCTATTAACATTTTTATTGTCAGCGACCCCTCTACCATCCATTAGTAAAAACTCACGAAAGAGTGTATGCAACATAGCCTATATTTTCAGAGTGCATCTTATGCACAAGGATCAATGGTCATTTCTTTAAATAACATGTCACTGTATTCTACCTCACACATACCCAAACACACTTAAAATTTCAACTTATTATGAAAATTTGAAACAAAGCCAACCACGATATTTATTCAAAGGAAAAAATAGAGAAAGAAGCTCCAAGCGCTTCAAATTTCCTAGGGAAAATTTATTTTTAATATCTGACCGTAGATCTGCATACTGCCCTAGTGGCTTTCCTCCCACCCAAGGTCGAGTCCTCTATCGCATTCCTTTCCTAGTCTGAAAAATTGGACGTAACCTTCAACGATATTTGTGGCTACAACATAGAAAAATAAGAGATTTGAGAAGCCATGGAGCTTCCACTCACCCACCACAAGATTTACAAGAAGATTGAGATAGACTTTCACTAGCTAGCAATATTTTTCATAAATAAGCAGACTCTATCCTTCAATTGTAGTTGGTGGTTGAAAGATTCACTCTAACACCATTTAAGATTAAACAACACAACAGTTGTATTAAGAAACTCACCAATTACATTGCATTAACCAGCTCAAAAATAACATTGCATTGGCTTCAATATATAGTAAGGTGACACCTATAAAAACCTACTACTCCCATATTTCAAGTAAATAACAAATACAACCTAATATCTTCGACACAAGAATCCGTTGGTGTTATTATTGAGACCCTTATTTTATTAAGCTAGTACATAAAAATTCAATGAGCTATTTCCCCTTATTCCTTTGGAGCTAGCATCCTAACACAACCATTGAGATCTTATTTATGCATGCAGAATTTCATCCTGAACAAATATTTCTATAATTTTCATCCAGACACTCTAAGCATATTAATCTGCTTCACATAACAAGCTTCAGTAGTCAAACTTGCACATCAATTGCTACAATATGCACCGAATATCAAAAAAATCTGATTTCAACTCTAAATAAACTACCCAAACCTGATCGTGGAAGCACATTCTCAATTTCATCTTCTCTTGCCCAAAACAATCCTTTAAAGTTTACAATCAATATATTAAGCATATGTTACATACAGAGAATTGTATCACCAAATCCCCATCTATGCTTGAATCTTCAAATATTTGTTGCTATAGTAAGCTTCAGATAGCTCATATAAGTGTCACAAAACCTTTTTGTATTGATCGAAGAACAATACCTCAGATATTCGTTATTTCCCAAACAAACTTGCTTCAATCATTATGGTAATTTTGAACTTGTTCATACTCTCAGACTAGCCTTTGAACTTAGTAGTAATAGATGTCAGCTACAATATTTTGGTTACTCAAACTATACAAATATCATGAATACACTTGGTATTTTTGATTCAGAAAGGAGTGAACAACCATGCTCAGATTGCCAGTACTATTATCATTTAGCATAGTTTACATGTACCTATGTTAACTTCCTTTTTTCTCCATTAGTGCCTTCGAGTATGGTACTACTATATTGTAAGTTGTAATTTCTTAGCTCTGCTTCAAAAGATATGCTTACGCTAAATTCAAAGTTCTCTGTCCATAAAATTCTGCAACTTGGTCTTCAGATTGATCTCACTAATTAGTCCTTCAAGCTCGTCTATAAGCCACAAAGATATCTTTGAGATGCTTTCAATGTCCTCTATATTTCAATATCAAATAGTTTGGCTTCAAGAATTGAATTTGTCTTTCTTTTATGTATAATAAGGGTGCTATTTTCACAAAATTTTGTCACAGATTCCCTATACCCTCACAACCCTTATGAAGAGATATAATGATGCTACATATTCTAGTGTCACAGAGATGGGCCTTATATCATCATAATAAATTATGTCAAGAAGTAGCATCCCTCAGGTTTTCACACAGAATGCAACTAAAATTTGATTCTTGATGATTCAAAAAGTTTTGTATGTCTTTATAAAGTTCAGAACACAAATATACATGTTCTACTTGTCATAGAGATGCTTAGACTTTTCACAAATGTAAATTCTATCATTAAGTGTAGCTTCAGACTTGGAATTGATCAGAATCTTGGCTTTTATTCACAGTGATGATTTTGGTCCCTTATATAGACTATGTACCTTAGTATTTCGGTCCTGTAGCATAGAGTAGATCACAGAATTTTGATTCATTTTTCACAAAGGTATAGAGATTATCAGTCCTTTATGTCACAAATAAGACTTGTTTTGCATTTCTTTAAGTTAATCATTTGTACATTTAAATGCCTCAGAGACGATCCACATGGTTTTGGTTTATTATAACTTTAGATCACAATACACTTCTATCCTTCATCTCACTATGCCACAGATTTTCATTGATTACAAAGATGATGGTCTTTTTAGATGTCAAAGATGGATAGTCTCCCAAATGAGTCGAGCTGCCTTATATAGTATTAGATAGACCTTGTATCATTTCATGTTGGTGTCATCATTGATGCCTTGAACCTTCAAATATTTTTTACTATAGTAAGCTTCTGATACCTTATAGAAGTGTCACAAAACGTTTTTGTATTGATCGAAGAACAATACCTCAGATATTTGTTTTTTCCCAAACAAACTTGCTTCAATCATTATGGCAATTTTGGACTTGTTCATACTCTCAGACTAGCCTTTGAAATCAGCAGTAATAGATGTTAGCTATAGTATTTTGGTTACTCAAACTATACAAATATCATGAATACACTTGGTCTTTTTTATTCAGAAAGGAGCGCACAGTCATGCTCATATTTCCACTGAAATTATTGTCATAGTAGGTTGTATTCTTTTAACAGATTTCATATAAGCCATTTGCTTTTTCTTTGAGTACTTTGTAGATTATAAAGATAATGACTTGTATGCTTATCATAGGAGAAGGTTCCTCTGAAATTCACATTAGTATAGGAAACGTACTTCATAAATCAACATAAAGACTCAAATATGTGTACCTATGCCAAATATTTTGTCGACAACAGCGATATGAATTTCATACTTGATTTAAAGAGATAATGCCATAGAGTCTTTGCATGTATTATAGGTCTCTTTTTATAGCCCTTAATTATTTCAGTCCTTCCTTTATTGATGAGCTCAGTTCACAAGAATATTGATGTTTTTCTTCAACTTGAATCATAGAGGTACTGTGCCTCTTTCAATTTGTATTTTAAGGAAAGGATGTCACAAAATTTGTATGATACTTTGCTTAAGGTGCCACAGGGATAAGAAAATAAGCCAACAAACTGTTATTTTCAATCTGCCTTTCCTTTAACCTAGCTCTGATACCATGTTGAGAAATCAAGATGCTTGTAGATTAGGGTATATTTCTCTTAACTTGATAATTAATTGTGAATGTTTGTTAGCTTCTTGTTACTTATGTTATATTCTTCATAAACCAATTACCAAAAGTAAAAAACATGAAGATCACAAAGAGGCAAAGAACACAAGAAATTAGGCTCCAAGCCAGGGAAAAACCCGACAAGGGGGAAAACCCAAGAAAATCCTCTTCTTACAGAATCAGATCAAAGTGAGATATCCAAGACCCAAGACCAAGACCGAGACTGCCACAAAGACCCAATTCAACCCTCTTCCCATCCATTTCCAACAAATCATGGTCAACATAAGTCAACACTGGTCAAATCTCATAAATCTGGTCATCTCCTGAAATTTCGGGCCTGCAATACCACAAAAATTAACTCAGAAAATTCCCATGCGTGAACAGAAACTAGGGCAGAAAACTTAAATTTCTCTCCTTTGAATTTCATTGAAATTCTCCTTCTTGCACATAAATTGAAGCGATGTATGGATGATAAAATTAGATTGAACTATATTTTATTTATACATGTCCAGGAGGTCGAATGGCTACCTCTTTAAGCCATCTTTTCCAGGAGGGCCGATGTGGTCTTTGTGGTGACATTTTTGACTCTTTGACTTGAAAAATAAATTTTATTTTTCTTTTACAAGTCCAAATGGGACCTTGACTCAATTACATTTCATTGACTCCTGATAAATTTTCTCTTGACTCAATTGACCCTAAAAGCATGAGGAACATGCTTTGACTAGAAATAAAATAATAATAACAATGAATATAATAAAAATATAAATACATCAATAATAAATTTGAATTACATTATGAAGACTGATGCTAGTTACATCTTCAATAGGGTCATTTAATTAGAAAAGGACATCACAATCCCCCCTTCTTGACATTGCTTATTCTCAGGTAATTGCACATTTGTGTATTGCAAGATCTTTTCTTGCACATATGCAACCCACTTTAAAATTTCATGAATATATTTGAAGGCTTCATTCACTGTGCTGTGATTTCGTGCCTTCATTTGCCATATAAAAAAATTATGGTTGCTAAGAGATGCATAGAGATCCTTGAATTTCATTGCCACATAATAGTAAGCTTGATAGTCTAGTGACTAATTGTTGTGGTGTGCCTCCACTGGTTTGAAATCATTAAACTACTCACATACATTAAGTGGCACTCTATTAATTTTCTCCTAAAAAATGTCATATTTATTTTGTAATAGAATGAATGGTGTATCTCTAAAACATGAATGCTCCACAACATTCTCAAAAAGTTCTTTACTGAAGGTCATCTTATTTCTTAGCCCACTTTTGGTCATATTCACTTATAGCAACATAGAAGATTACAGCTCGTACATTTTCAAATATTTCTAGCCACTTACAACCTTCATTTAATCCTTTAGTATTTACTCTAATAAGCTGATACTTCACAGTTGGAGTTGGACAATCAAAGTTTTCATTATAAGGTTCTGAAATTGGACTACGATCATCAGTTGAAAATTCTATAAATGCTAACCCATTACTTTGAGTCACTCCAGCATATAAAATGTGAGATTCTGATGGATTGTATGCATTAGTTGATTCCTCAACAACCCGTTCCTAGAAGTGACCAACAACATTAGGGAGGACATGTGGTTCATTTCTTCTTGCATATGTAGCCTGAATTGCATGGTCCCTCCACATTTCATCAACTATTGGGGCATACTCATGTGTCGCAGCTGGGAAAAAACCATCTAAATCCCCCATTTCCATAATTTCCAGAAGCCAATTGGAAAAATGTTTCAATTTTGGATTGAGAGAGTAAGTACATTGAGCAGCTTATTTATCATCACTTTCATATGAGGTAGAAACTTATTCTTGTACACTAGAACCATCCATATCTGCTAAGATTTCCTCCTCAAAATGCTCACGCCCCTCAAGAAATATGCAAAGGTATTTATATAGGTTGCTCTGTATCATTGGTTTGATGTTTTTTAGCTCCTCCTGTGAAAATTTCTCACCCTTGCAGAGAAATTTTGCCTGCTTGAAATTTGTAGTAGCACCAGATCCTTCATATCCAAGTAATAAGGGCTTTTGAATATTTTTCTGCTTCAAGCATTCTTGGACAGAAATACTGGAATGATTATCTATATTTTCCCTCGAGCCATGATAGTTACTCTGAGGGGTAGGTAACGATAGTAAGGAGCATATCAACCTTGTTGAGAAATTAGGGCGTTTAATTCAATTTCTCTTTCATGATAATTAATTGTGAACTTGTTATGCTTCGTTTACTTAGATCTTATCTTTGTTAGCTTATTATGTCTTTCATCAAGTCAATTATCAAAACATAGGACATAAAGTTTAGGCTCTTCAAGCCAGGGCCAAATCCTGTCCCTCTTGGAGAGGAAAACCCAAAATAAATTATTCTTATAAATCTTCCATTTATGAGTACCATAACCATGAAATATGCCGTTGACACCAGTATTCCTCTAAGACCCTTGTCCCTTCTCTTCTTGACTTCTCTAGCTGATCTCTTCTTTCTACACTGCACTGCAACTTTACTAGGGAAGCTCGGTCCCTAGTCTAGCAGCCCCAAACTGTGTGCTTCTTCTTGGCTTACTTCGATCTTATCCTTAGATTCCTAAAGTCTTGTTCTCGGCCTACTTCCAACATCCTTTGGACATATTTGAAACTCAAGACCGAGCCTTTCTTCATGCTATTATAGCCTTCCTCTTTACTGTGATTACCTTTGGCCTCCCTGAGATATGCGAGGTAAACTTGCAGACCAAAAAAGAGATATGATAAGACTTCCTTCCTTCGATAGCACACCTCCTTTCTTGACCTAATTAGAGATCCTTTCATTATTGTATTATCTTCTTCACGCATCATTCTATGCACTAGAAGAGAGACTTATTTTTTCTGTGATAGCCTTCTGCCTAAAATGTGCAAGGTGGTATAGATCCAGAACAACGGTAAGTATACCTCTTCTTTTCTTCCCAAACTAGCCTCCTATTATCGCATCAATGTAGACCCAAAATTCGCTCTTCAAAATTGATTACACCATAATGAGGCCGCATCATCCTTTATATAGTGACTGTCTTTAGCTTGTAGGCCAACATGAGGTTTGTGTGTAAGTCGACTTCATCAAGGAGAATATTCACCATCTTTAAGCTGACTTGTGGAGCATATTGACAAGGTCTTGAAGGCATACATTTACATCAATATATTGTCTTTATAAGTGTAACACCAATTCATATACATGACTCTAAATTATAAATATTTATGAAAATTTGACAAACCCCTAAAAGACATCAAGAAGAAGTCTTTGACCTCTAATAAAAAACTCCTTACTCATGAAACCCATGATGCACAAGTATTACAAAATACATCTTATTATCTTTGTCTTCTTCATTACATAAGTTCATAATTACAAGTCATTATGAAGACCGAACTTAGTTACACTTTCTAACATTCCCTCTTAACTAGGAAGGTATTCATAATGGAACATGGTCACTCTCAATCTGAAGAATCTCATAAGAATAATTCGATTGGTAATCCATCTATTATAGAATATTATTAGCCAGCATTGTCACAGTGCAAGGCCTTGATTAATAACTCCATATCTTCATGATACCATGAACTACAATGCTCGCGAGACCAATGATTATAGACATCTTCATCATTGTCTTCAAGTTACATACTCCACCCGTGTGTTCACCGAGTATGAACTAATAGGACTATTATTTTGGGGATAGCTAATCATCAAAGAATACTCGTCCTTTCATGACTACTCTTACCTTGGATACCCTAATACATCCCCAAAAAAGTATCAGATGCCAGATGATTATCCAATCCCACATTCTATCTTCCAGGTGAAGACCAGAATGATATGTCTATCTCTCCCTCTTAATTAGGGAGGACATACCCATTCCTATTAAGGAATGTTCTCAAGCTCCCTCTTATCCAAGGACTTGTCAAGGATCCCTCTTAGCCAAGGACTTGTCTAGGCTCCTAGGGACTTGCTTCCAAGTTTCTACTTGGTAAGAAACTTATTACCAACCCCCCTCTTAATCATGGACCTGTAACAACAATGATGAAAACATCGAGATGCTCATGAAGAACTACTTTCTTTGATGTAATGAATTTCTTTGTTGTTGAGGAGTCTTCATCTTTGGGATATCTTCATTAGGGCTCAAATCACCCATCACTTTTCATTTTTGTCCGAAAGTGATCCATCAATTTTTCATCCGGTCTACCTTCATATCATGTTGCTTTCCTTCTAACCATACTTCCTCCAAGGATCTTACATCCTGCAATATGGTTATGAACCTGTGAAAGACATATACTTCCCTTTGGCTTCCCTGAATAAGCTCATCAGATATTATTCAATTATAAATATGAATACTTAAATCAAAATTCACCTTAGTGATGATCTTTCACCATGACATCCTTCTTTTAGGCATCGGCATCCTTTTTTTATCTCCTAAAGATATGTATTGTCAAGGGTCTCTATATTTTCCAAACTTCTATTAGAGTCCACATATCTTCCCTGGAGATCTCCTAGTCAAGTATTCTTGGCTTCCTTGGATGTTGATTGCTTATTTCCATGGTTTTACTTCCCATGATATCTTCCTTTTTCTTTCTCCATGGTTTTATTTCATTCCTAGGAACTTCCATTGTCTAGTTCCTTGATAATGTACAACCACCTCATATTCCATATGAGGACATATTATGTCAATTTCATCTAGTGTAGATCATGCACTTTTGGCAACCTATGCATCAAAAGAGTTTCTTCTTTCTATTTTGATCATACTTCTAAAGATAGAAGTATACTACCTGCAACCACATGGCATGACTTCATAGAATCCAGTTTCAACATATATATACATGTACCTCATTATTTTCCTTTTGAGTCATCCTGCAACAAGTTTCCTTAGAATGAAAGAGTTTCATTTTCTTGATCTACTTCATCAATATGTCATCATATTCTAATCCCAAATTCTGTAAGTTAGAATTCTTGATGAAACCTTTTTCTTTCTTCCTAACTAGTGAATCCAAAAACGATTCCATTAGAAAATGTCAACACCTATTTCCATATTGATTATTTAATGATGAACCTTGATCTAGATGACTGCCTTACATAAATATTGTTTTCAGTGAGGTTCCTAGGAGCCACTTCTTTCATGGAACTCTTGTTGACTGTTGTGGTCTTATTCTTTGGAAGGTAATATCAACACGATTGCCATGCAAGGTATTATACATTGTCTTGAAACTTCCCTATTTTTGTAGAGAAGTTAGCGTCCTGCTATTGATTAATTTGAAACTATATTTTAGTGGAAAAAATCAATGTTTTTTGGTGGAATAGTTCATAATTTATTTTGATCTTTTTTTGCAAGTGTACTAGTCATGATGATAAATGTGTGGTTTACTTCAAATGGTTCTCAGTTCTTTCTACATACACTTTTCATCATTTTCTTTGAATACTTGTCTAGTGCTTTACCTTCATATTTTATCCCTTGCACAATTTCTCCTGAGGTCCATGTTGTTATGTTTATTGGCTGTTTATGTGAAAAAAATTTCCTGAGGTTCTGCAAGGTAAATCCAAATGCAAAAAATACTATTTTACATATTGATATTTTTTCAAGATATTCTTGTGTGATACTTGAATTTCATAAATCTAGATTTCTATTTCGTCATCTATATCAATATATAAGAAAAGGCCCATGGATTGTTCATATTTCTCAAACTATGGAGTTGTTCCTTTCCTATTGTATGTTCTTTTATATTGTTATGTTGTGATTCAAATTTCTAGCAGTGCTTTCCAATTATTCTCCTACGTAGTACATGCTTTGTTAGAGTATATCAAAAGTTATTCTTATTGTCCTTTTATTATGTATATTGAACATATTATTTCTAGAAACTTTTTATCTTCCTAGATTTTCTATTCCTTTGGTGTATCTTTGCACCTTTAGGGGAAATTTCTAGTTTAAAGTATAATTCTTTAAAGGGCGCTAGCTCAATGGAAGAGCACCTTCTTTACAAGAAGGAAGTTGGTGGTTCGATTCCATCGTTCCTTGATATTCGTATGGAATGAGGATGATCAGTTTTTCATGACGGATGATCTTTTGACCATCACCAATGAGCTTATGGTGACATTTTTCGACCCTCACCAAAATATGAAATGGTGACGGTCAACAAACACCACCATATATATGCATCAATAGTGACGACCATTAAAGGTCCATCACCATAAATCTTTATTGCTGATATGAAATGGTGAGGGGCAATGTTTTTCATTATATTCATTATTCGTGACGGACCTTGATGTCACCAATGAGTTTATGGTGGTGGTCAATGAACGTCTCCATATATATGCACCAATAGTGACATCCATGAAAATTCCATCACAAAAAATCATTTTTGTTCATATGAAATGGTGACGGCAACTATCTGTCATTATAATCAAATATTCGTGATGGACCTTAAATGTCACCACAACACATACTTTTGGCGATGCCACCTTTGGTGATGTTTAGTTTTTTGGTGACAGAGGCTATTGTCCGTCACCATTGCTCATATGAAATGGTGAAGGTCACTATCTGTCACTATAAATCATTATTTGTGACAGACCTTGAATGTCACCACAACACCTATACTTTTGGCGATGCCACCTTTGGCAGCGTTCAATTTTTGGTGACAAAGGCTCTTTTGACCCTCACCAATGATCTTATGGTGACCATTTTCTCCCCTCACCAATGTCCTTTTTTCTTGTAGTGATAGGTCCCAAGACTTAGGTGAAATTAAGATCTAAGAGGATCTATTGGAATTAGGACAATTAATAGAGAAACATCACCACGAGCTTGTTTTTGTTTCAACCATCCCTTAATAATTCATCGTTCAGAGCTGTGGTATTTACAACAACTAGTCAATACACACAGTTAATCAATAAAATAATATTTGTCTAAGTAGGGTTTATGTTTAGCGTGGAAAGTAAGTATTATGGATTAAGTGACAATAACTCTAAAGTGTATTAAGAAGAATATTCAGTGAAGTCAAAATTTCACAAGTATTGGAAATCTATTCAAAATATAACATTTAATCAAAAAAAAATTATTTTGAACTTTTCATTTGGAAAAATACTTTCTTTTAATTACAAAGATATTAGGGAAAGGAAACATACTTAAGAAAAAAGTTATTCTTAAATTGATTTAGAAAATTATTTATATTGATTGATTCTTGAAAATAGTTAACTTATTACAAAAAGTTTAAAATTTGAATTAATATCCATTTTATAACTTTATTTATTTAATGTAAATAAAAATAACTAGAGGGAATTTGGTCTTAATTAACGGGTTCATGTTCATATATGTAGAAAATATTATATAAGATGTTCCCACATGCAATAATTTATGTTTTTTGAAAATTATAATTTGAATTAGGTTCCATTTTGTTTTGAATGAATTTTCATATAATTATATAAGAACAAATATTAAATTATACATTTAGAATTTACTATCTAATTTATGGTACTTTATAGTTTTTGCTAAAGCCTCATATTTCTGGAGCCTCTCTTGCATTAAGGCAAGGTAGAATGAATCTTTGGTTGAAAGCCTACTAGTGTTGAGCCTGAGTTGGAATGGTCTTTGGAGACTCTTTTCCCTCTCATGCATGAAAGTAGTGGTGAATTTTGCTTTGGGGTCCCGCAGAGAGGTAGAGTTTAAATTTTCTAGGTTCACACTAGTGCGATCGGTCTATAAATCAATTTCGCTTGTCCTAGTATTTTGTGTAGTCTACTTTTGTCTCCCATTTTGATCTTTGTGGTATTTGGGATTCTTGTGGATATATATATATATATATCAATTATGGATTTTTACGTTCTCTTTGAAGTTGTGTATTTCTATGGAGTTGTTAAGAGCTTATGGAACTCTGGGTCAGTGTCTGCCTAGAAGTGCAGCTAGTAGAATCGTTGTGATTTCTGTTTGGTTTGGTTATTGGTAGCTCTAGTTGGTGGTTGTAATAATCCCTTTTCTTCATATCGTCAAAATGGACGGAATCTTCCCATGTTATTTACCTTGGTAATTTCACATAGTATTTTCCTTTGTTTTGGAGGGAAAACAATAAAATAAGGGTTATCCAGAGTCCACCAAGCCTATAAAATTGGATAGGAGTGACACAATTGGATGATTCGGGGTATTTCATCTTATTATTTGTTTTTGAGAACTTGGCGAGGGAAATTCTAGTTTGGTCCCCAAGATGAAATCCTCGCGGGTGTGATTTTTCTACTGGATCCATCTAGGGTCCACAATTGTGCTTCAGTGTATTTTATTTCTTGTTCATTGAGCAATTGTGCATGCCAAGGAAAGGGCTCCACTAATTTGTATGTTAAGTCCCTATATTAATAGTGTAGTTCCTTATTATGTCAGTGTAGCCCCCCTTATTGTGATTGTTGTACCCTTATAAAACCCATATTGTTATTATTGTGCCCTTACATTATTATTGTTAGGTTGGCTAGGATTACATTGTGGCCCCATGGACTCCTATATATAGAAAGGAGGTTGTGTCATTTGTATCATCCAAGAATTTTTCATTTATGTAATGTATTGGAGGATGCCCCGTCGAAGTGGTTTATTTCTAAGGTGTTGATATCTCTTTTATTCTATTTTTGGAGCTGGTTTCACAACATTTGGTATCAGAGCTTTGGATTCTAGGGTTTTGTTGCTCCAAACTGGTCATCGTGGCATTTTCACTAAAACTTTTTTTCTACGATGGTTCAAAAGATGAAATTTTTAGCGTACGAAGCGGAAATCCTGAGGAACATTGTCACAAAATTTTAGATCTTGGTTCTAATATTTTCGGAGATATGATCTGTGGAAGTTAGGGCTTTCTTCAGGCTCCTAAATTTAACCTAAACATGTCATCACGAAATTTTCACTCTAACTTGTTTTCTACAAAGATTCAGAAGCTGAAATTTTTAGAGAGAGAAGCCGAAATCCTGAGGAACATCGTCCCAAAATTTCAGAGCTTGGTTCACAATATTTTTGAAGATATCGTGGGAAAATATTCATAACTCTCTCTCTAAGCATCGGATTTGAATTTTGTAAAACTTGACTAGAAGTAAACGGACTATAGTTTCTTATCTATAAATTTGAGATCCAAAGGAGTAAACAGTGACACGTGGCAAGTCATAAAATTTCGCTCTACTGAACTAGTCCATAATTAGGTCATTTAGGGAGATTGGACATAAATTTGCCTTAAATAATCCAAATCAAGTCAGACCTATGGAATTTGAAAGAAGCTTCAGAGGAATACTACAGGGCCAAATTTTAGATATTGAGGATCTGTAAGCATAGAGATAAGTCAATTTCAATATCGAGCTCCTCAAAAGCAAGTAAAAGGTGTGAATTTGGTTTTTAAAATTGCATAACGTTTGTTTGAAAAAGCAATTTGAAGTGATTCCAAGGGCATATTTTATAATTTTTATCAATATTTGGTTCTATAATGCCTCCAAAAAATAATTCCATACCCATTAAGCCCTCAAAAAGCTATATTATGACGCATGAAGAGGAAAAATTGCAGTATGAGATATCAAAATTATGGTACCAAGTGCAAAAAATTTCGATCTTACAAAGAGCAACCAAAGATGACATAGATAGTTTAAAAGTAGAAATGGAGGCTAAGTTGGATGGTTTGAAGGGTCAAATTATAGCTAACATGGATGATAAATTAGTGGAAGATCACATCGAGCATCAAAAACAAGTTCTCCAACTCTCAAAGGATAACCTAACTTTGGTGCAGAATCTAATGAAACAATAGGAAGATCAACATCACATCGAAAGAAGTTCTGAAGCAGTCACAAAAACAAGAACTCGACAAGTACGATCATTTTCAGAGTATCTCAGCAAGTAGAAGAACCTTCCTGTAGAATATTCCACATGGGAGGATGAGAATTTTATACAGAAGCATCAATAAATAATCAAGCGTTGAGGACAACACTTGTTTGAAGGAGAGGGGCATGTTAAGTCCCTATATTAATAGTGTAGTCCCTAATTATGTTAGTGTAGCCCCCCTTATTGTGATTTTTGTACCCTTGTAACCCCCATATTGTTATTATTGTGCCCTTACATTATTATTGTTAGGTCGGCTAGGATTACATTGTGGCCCCATGGACTCCTATATATAGAAATGAGGTTTTGTCATTTGTATCATCCAAGAATTGTTCATTCATGTAATGTACTAGAGGTTTCCCCATCAAAGTTGCTTATTTCTAAGGCGTTGATATCTCTTTTCTTCTATTTTTGGAGCTGGTTTCACAACATTGTATATACTCTATTAGCCTCCACAATGTCCCAAGGATGAAAGGATATCAGCGGAGGTAACCTCAAACCAAGCTTTTAGTTCGTAGCTAGCCCTACCAAACTGGATAGGGATTCCTCTATGAAAATCACAGATAAGGGTTTGAATAGATCGAGAGTGTATTTTAGGATAGATAGCTCAACTCTAGGGATTTAAAAGATTTAGGGTTTTTTTGTTGGATCAGGGATGAAAATCAAGGTAGGTCAAAGTATCAAAGGTTACAACTGCAAGAGATATAGAGGAGAAATATAGCTATAATTTTGTGATGGATTAGGAGTTTTTCGGTGTAGTGTAGGGTTTGAAAGAGAAATATATCATAATGAGAATGTGCACCATGAATTCATTAATCAAGACTGAAATTTACGCAAAATGACATTCCTAACAAAAAAGGTTTCCATGAAATGAATTATGCTTATAAGCTCTTAGGACAATCACTGAAGATCATAGATATGGTATGGAGACAAGTATAAAAATTCATATAAAACTATAACAGAGAGAAATCGTTATCACAAACTCACAACACGAGAATTCCTGAATACTAGCTGCAACTGGTCCTTTAATTTCCTATATAAAATGATGAATTACAAGCTACAAGATTTTCACCCTATGATGTCCAACCATCAAACTGATTGAAAAATCGACACATATAGACTTAAAGACAACTTACCCTCTCTGAGGGGTCAAATCCCTCAGTGTAGTAACAACTCACAAATATCTCTCAATAAAACCCTAATGTCTAGGGAGGTTTGAACAAAACCTCCAATAGAGTTGACTAAGCTACTCCTCATAAATGAGGTCCAAAATTACATCAAATTACCATAAAAACCTCATTTACATCATATTTAAATCACATCAACAATTAAAAAGAGTAATTATATCATCAAACCAAGAGTCACTGAGAAAAACTTTGAAAAAATACACACAGGGAAAAGCGCAGCGCCTGACTTATAAAGCGTAGTGCACTTCTGATAGAGCGTAGTGTCTGGCTTGTGAGAGGATTTTAGAGGCCTTCCCATTTTTCAAATCCACTTCTGAAATATGTTATAGAAATATGAGGATGTCTAGTTGTCATTAGACACCTCAAGCAAACCAAATGGACACTCCATGAGGGAGAAAAATGGATTTTCCCATAGCTACTCCCAAACACACAATGCATGTTCCAAAATAGTGGCAGAAAGTGTGTTTTTGACCCCTTTTTTTGCATTTTATCTCAGCCAGATTGTTGACAAAGAACCTCAGGTGGATAGCTGAGATGTACGGGTCAATGGATATCCATGCATATCAATTTTTTGGCATTTTATGGTTGAGAAAAAAGCACAGCGCCAAGGCGCTGCGCTTTTGGTTGTACTAAAATTTCCAAATTATAGCCAAAAGTCTCAAAAAACCGAAAATTTCCAAAATTTCTTCAAAATTCCACCAAAATTGTTCCATGAAGGCATACGATGATATGTCATGCTATGAGAGAGGCTTCATGATTCAAATATGTACAAACTATTTTTGTTGTGCTAGCTTCCTCATCAGTATAAAATAAAGTGTTTAAGGATCGTCTCAAATTAGCAAGTTATAAGAGGGTTTATGTGTAAAATTTATGCATATTTTGTGATCAATTCATGAGGTAAATTAGCTTTAAAATCACATATATCGAAATAAAATTGTAGAGAATACAATACACATCAAAAACATAACACCGATTTGATAATAAAGTTCACCCCTCCTGGCCTAAATCTCCATGGACTTGCTTCAATGGCTTGGCCCTCTTTGGATTAATGGTAAATTACCTGATTACATGCACCTATAGTGCTCCAATTACTTTGAAACCTGATCCATTAGATTTATAAGACCCAAAAACCCCTAAGTAGCCTCTTCTAGCTCTGCAAATGGTCTTTAGGTGAACTAGACATGGCTTCCTCCCTTGGTGGCCCTAGGCTTCTTTAATCTTCAAAGTGGAAGAATAACTTACATAAGTGCTCCTCTACCTCTACAACTTGCACCATCATGCTCAGAGCATCCAAATAATCTAGTATTGACTCTTTTTGAGCCTAATTTAGTCGAAATATGGCAAATTTATGGCTTATTCAGTTTTTCCTAGAAAAGCTCCTCCAAAACTGGAGCAATTCAAGTTAACCCCGACAATTCTAGAGCTAGTGCCAAATTTTGTGGCCTCCGCCAACTTAATCCATGAATAAAGGTTGGATTAATTAAATATAAGTTCCTATTAACTGTTATTTTAGCGCTCTAAGTGCATTTATGCAATATAAACTGAGGTTAAGGGTTAATTAAGTGCATTTAATGAAGTTCATCTGCACTTTATGGTCTGGTCTCCACCACGGTCACGACCATAGTTGATATTTCACGGGGCTGGCCCGCTTTTCCTCCGCCATACCATTGTTTAAGCCTTACATACAAACAAATTTCATATATTTTTAAGAACCAAATGATAGCGGGAGTGGTAGAACTTGTGCGTAGCGTGGGGGAGGTCACGTGGTTGAGCCCGATCTCCACCCAACCACCATATAAAAAATATTCTAACATTATACTATGAAATTTCGACCAACATAATACAAAATTTAGCATTTGGGAGGGGTACATGGTGGCCTTCAGTCTAGCCATGCGTCAACATCCCATTGGTTCCTCAAAAACCAATCATAAAATGCCACATAGCCCAGAAATTTGGGCCAACCATAAATTGACACTTGTCAGCACACAATTTGCTGGAGGAAAAAAATAAATTTTACCCCTTTGACCTTGTTTGACCTTTTTTTTTTAAATTCACCTTTTTGGCAAAGTGGACATTAGGTTCTAACTTTCTCATATGGAGTCATTTTCCAATGAAACGAAGTGTGCCTAATTCCCGGCGACGAGAACTATTTGGTCATTCTGGTTTGGAGAAATTCTAAGCACTTTGAAGTTTTAGAAATTTTTTTCCCTCAATTCAGTTTTTGATCACCTCAGCAATCAAATCCAACTTATCCTTCTCTTTTTTCCTTATTAGGATTCCTTGAGCTTTTTCTTCAATGATTTGATTCTTACTTGAGAGACTTGATTTCTTGTATTGTAATGCATGGCCATGTGTCTTTGTAGGTTTTTGTTCCTATTTTCCTTCTTGATAATCATTTCCATATGGAAATTTACTCTATTAAGCCATCCTACCTTGTCTTTTTCAATTTCTACCAGGATGAGTTCATCAACTGTCATTTGAGTTCTTGGTGGAGTTGATTCGTTTTGCTGCTAAAGTGCCCTCTTGAAGCCTCTTGTCCTTGGTATCTTTCTTCTAACCTACTCTTCCTTATCATCTGAATCATTAATATCAACCACTGATTTACCTTTTACATAATCTTTTCTTGAATAAAAGTTGGGCTTATTTAAGAGTAGTTGATTTACTTTTAATTGCATATTCTCTTACTATAAGAATGGAACCAAGAAGTTGGCTGCCTTTGAAAAATGCTCCTTAATTTCTCTGATTTCAGCATCCTTCTCCATGATGATGTACCCTGGTGTTTTCTTTCTCTTCATTCACCTCCAAGTCTGCCATGTCAGTGCCCATATGGAATGGCTCCTCATCTTGCATTGGTGCCTCATTTTGTGATGATGATCCATGTTCACCTGATGTAGCCTTGGCCCTTTCAACAATATCTGGAGCAAACATGAGCCTCTTACCTCTTACATATGTTTGTGTCACCTTTACCCTAGGAACTATTTTGGTAGGTTTGCTTGAGGAAGTAACCTCTTGATATGTTGGTGAAGCCAAGGGTGTAGAGTGATTGCTAGATTGAGCTAGAGAAGACAAAAAAGAATTTGAATATACAAAGCCATCCCATTAGAAATTGATCTGTTATAAATGATGGAAAGCCAAGACCTTCACCAAGCCATCGTGAAACAAACTAGCATGGTGATTCTCTCCCATTCACCTTACCTTATATGTCATATTTACCTTGCTCTTGTAGAGGTATTGAGGTAAATTTAGGGTTTTTACACCGGTGAAATGCATAAAGAGTCTCATATGATACTGGTATAACCTTGAGTACCTTCCCTCGCATGTGAAGTGCCTCATGATCAATTTCATGAGAGGGGCACATTTTCCCAACAAGTGCCTAAATTTAAATATGTGTGTAGGATTTTCTTTGTATGTCGGCTTCAAGTACATTTTGTAGTCGTCCAGGTCAAGGTCTCTACTCTTGAACAAGTTTTCTTTGTTGTTTGGAATCCGTGTGGTTGAGGCAATGATATATGTCGAAAGAGTGAACACAATCCCTGAAATATTCACCTTATCTCTCCTCAATATAGTGGCAAAAGTACTCGTGAGTTTGTCATAAAAACCAAATTCCTCAACCTTTTGGCAAAATGCAAGGCAACCAGCATCCTGAAATGATTTTTTGAGGAAGGGTGAAGACATGGCCTCATTTTATAAAGTGGGCTCATACCTGCTGATTTGAACTCCCTTGTGCCTCCTCTCCTTAGTGGTTTCAGAATCCATTGCTAACCCTAGCTCAATGGGAAAGAGAATTAGGGTTTAGTGAAGGGAAAAATAGGGGATTTGGGTAATTTTTGGGAATGAAGGGAGATGAATGGGTTTAGGGATTCCTAAATTCTTGAGAAAATTTACATGGGTAGGGAAATATGTTAGGGAGTAGGGGAAAGTGAAAATTGTGTTGAGATTGCAACAAGATGATGAGCTTAGTGAAAAGAGTCACCTTCACTAAGTGGGCCCGCGGGCTATTTTTGGCGCAAGTCTATTTTTAGACTATTTCTATTTTTAGACATGTTGATCATATTCTATAAGTTGCAGGATGTTATTTGTGGATGGTTGGTAAAGTTGGAAAAATATATGGACTTCTATTTTTAGAAATATTGGGCAGAATCTATTTTTAGATTGCCAGTCTAAAAATAGATATGTCGAATATTATTAGCTCTTAATAATATTTGGACTATAGACATTATCTTATTCTCTTGGAGCACTTTAGTTAAGTGAACAGATGTGGCACAGGAGCTGACAGAAGGAATTACACTATTCTTGAGGGTTAAGTGGAGCTATTGCATGGAGACCTCAGTTAGAACTCATGTGACAAAGTTTGGTGGAGTTGTAGAAGTAGTTGGTGGAGTTGTGTTCATTTTAACTCAGTTAGACACAATTGAGCTAGTTGTATCTAGTCTAACTTATTGATACACTAGTGAGAGTGGTTTGAATTAATTATTAATTAATTCACTAATTATTAACTCATTAATGAACTGAAAAATACATCAGTTAACTACAGTGCATGGACAGTTTCAGTGGAGACCAGTGGAGAGGTAGGTGAAAGAGCAAGTAGACTATCAGTTGTGACTATAGTGTTGCATGATTTGAAACACACAGTGGTTGGAGATGCCAATGAGGATTGCGTGACCAAGGCTGGACCAATTTTATTTCATTCACATCCCATATTCAACAGAGATTGCGCAGTAGAGGCAGGCTAGCAGGTGGCAGAGATCGGTGCATGGGATTTGCTAGATCGGACCTGATTAGTGTGTAGCAATTGGAGATTGTACTGAGAGCTTGTGAGAAGCTTTGTATAATGATTTTTACATGATCTATATGACATATACTATATATATAGTTGGGATTTTTCAGCTTTAAGCTTTCCCATAAATCACTGTGTTCATATGTGTGAATTTTTATGGTTTTAGTGTGTGCATGCAATTGATTTAATTTTCTGCAAGTAATGATCAATAGTAGAAGAGATTCTGTATTATGAATGAAGTCAAATAGTGGGTGATCAGGAGAATATTGGATGTATAACGCATTAGTTATATAATTTATACACGGTATCAGAGAGATATTGATCATTGGAGCAATTGCAAAGCATTGAAGCGGTTGAGTTTTGTGTTGGTGGAATTCGAATTTGCAGCAGTGTTTTCTTGGTGTCGAAGTTGAGATGTATTTCAACAGATTGTGATCAGAATATGCCCTTGATGGCAGCTTGAATTATATTGCATGGAAGGACAGGATGGAGGTGATGGTTGAGGATAATGGGTTGAAGGAGTTCATAGATGCAGAAATGCCGGAGGATTCTGTTGGAAGGTGTGAAGGATCACATAGTGTCGAGCCTTCATGGTAAAGCTTCTCCATTATTGATGTGGAAAGCTTTGACACATTTGTTCCAAAGCAAGAGCGACCAGAGGAAGTTGGCGCTTAAGGATAAACTCAGGAAAATAAAAATGGAGAAGGGCGAAAGTATACCCAAGTACCTCACAAAGTTCGTCCAGTGCAGGGATGCGCTAGGAAGTGTGGGGGTTAATATAGATGAAGAGGACTTGGTGAGCTTAGCTCTCCTTAGGCTTCCGAGGAGTTGGCATTCCTATGAGGACTCTGTCAATGGTCGGGAGAAACTGCCAGGATGGGAGCGACTTCGGTCAGATCTTATGCAGGAGGAGATAAGGTGGAGTACCAGGGATGGATCTTCATCGAAGAATGAAGATGAAGAAAATTTCACTTTGGCTGCCAAAGAAAGGAAGGGGAAGAGCAGGAAGAATGCTTGTCAATCCGGTTCAAAAGGCAAGAAGCAGGACATGTCCAAGGTGAAGTTCTTTCACTATCACCAACACGGACATTATTCCACTAATTGTCCACAGAAGAAGAAAAATAAGTAGGCTGCTAATCTGCAGCTAGAGAGGCCTTAACCTCGCAGTTTGAGCTAGATTTTTCGCTGATCGCATGCTTGGTCTCAAGTGTGATGGGATCAGTGTGGTTTCTTGACAGTGGTGTGTCTTTCCATATGATCAGAGACAAATATTTGTTTACTGATCTAGATGAGAAGGATCTTGGAGTGCACATCGAGATGGGCGATGATGGTAGATACAGTGCGCCTGGTATCGGGACCATTTCCTTTGAGAGGGAGTCTGGCAAACCTTTCATCTTGAAGGATATCATGCATGTTCCAGGATTGAAGAAGAATATTATCTCTATGGCGATGCTGGAAAACAAGGGATATGATGTTGTCTTTAGCGAGGGAAAGGCTTTCCTGCACAGTAAGGCAACTGGTGAAACCCGGAGGATAGGGGTTTGAGTTAAGAACCTTTATCAATTGTAGGTAGATAGTTGCGCAACAATGGCAGGCAAGGCAGAAGGAGTGGTGAGCCGGGATGAGGGCGAGCTATGGCACAGGAGATTGGGCCATCTTCACCATGGTGCTTTGAAACTTTTGCAGTAGATTTCTACCGGGCTTCCCAAAGGTACACTTGCACAGTCAGATCAGTGCAAGGGATGTACTCTGGGAAAAGTTGTGAAAGCCACCTTTCACGAGAAGGATAGTCATGCCACGACGATCCTTGAGAGAATTCACATATACGTGTGTGTACCTTTCTCAGTAGCTTCGACATCAAAGCACAGGTATTATGTGATCTTTGTTGATGACTTTTCTCGGAAGTGCTGGATCTTCTTCATGTAGAAGAAGAGCGAGACATTCTAAAAGTTCTGTGAGTTCAAGGCACTAGTGGAGAAAGAGTTGGGGAAGCAAGTGAAGGCTCTTAGGAGCAACAATGGTGGTGAATTCATCTCTGGCGAATTCAAGGACTTTTGCAGCGCAGAAGGAATTTGAAGAGAGCTCATAACGCCTCATAACCCACAGTAGAATGGGGTCGCGGAGAGAAAGAACAAAACGATCGTGGGTGTTGCATGGGTGATGTTGCATGATCAGGGATTTCCCATACACTTGTGGGCTAAGGCATGCAATACTGTGGTTTATGTGCAAAGCTGTTGTCCTCATAAGATACTTGGCATGAGTACACCCAAGGAGGCATTTTTTGGTAAGAGGCCTGATATTTCTCATTTGAAGATTTTTGGCTCACCTGTTTACATTCATGTGATGAAGGATGCCAAGAAGAAGCTGGAGCCGACCACAGAGGTTGGGATATTTTTGGGGTACACTGATACACCCCACAACTATTGTGTGTATTTTCCAGACAGTCAAAAGACTGTTATGCGACGGGATATCAAATTTCATGAGGAGAAAGCCATGAAGTGTTCGCTTGAGAGGGAGCCACACTTGCATGCAGATGAGGAGCTATTAGTTCCTAAGGATGAGCCTCAGGATGTGGATCAGCCACAAGAGGAGGTTCATGGAGTGGAAGAAACCACTCATGCAGTGCTAACCATTAGAGGGCGGAAGCGCACTACAGAAGCTGAGCGACTGAATCTTGATGTAGAGAAGATTGTAGGAGCACCTACATCACAGCGCAAACAGAGACAGTCACCTGACCGATATACTGGATACATGGCTCTGATGAGCAAGTGTATCATGACAGAACCATCCTCTTTTGAGGAAGCTGTGGAGGACCCTGCATGGGTAGATGCCATGGTGGAAGATTATGATTCGATTGTCAAAAACAGTGCATGGGAGATTGTCCCAAGGCCAGAAGGTAAATCAGTGGTACGTTTGAAATGGATCTACAAAGTGAAGCAAGCAGCTAACGGGAGCGTCGAGAAGTAAAAGGAAAGATTTGTTGTTCGAGGCTTCTCACAGATTGAGGGGATCGAATATGACGAAACCTTTGCACCTGTCGCAAGGTATTCTTCCATACGGATGATTCTTGTTCTCTTAGTGCAGATGGGATGGCACATTCATAAGATGGATGTGAATATTTTGTTCCTCAATGGAGTCATTGAGGAGAAGGTGTACATAGAGCAGCCTGAAGGTTTCGAGATCTTTAGCAGTGAGTCACATGTGTGCAGGCTCAAAAGAGAGTTGTATGGGTTGAAACAAGCACCTTGTGCTTGGTACACATGGATAGATAGTTATTTCACCAGTCTTGGATTCACCAAGGGTGAGGCGGATCCAAACTTATACCATATTGTGGTGGAGGGTAAGTTGCTGATCATTGTACTTTATGTAGATGATTTTATTTTGACGGGTGATGAACAGTTGATACTCTTATGTAAGGCTGATCTTGCAAAGGAGTTTGAGATGAAGGACTTGTTCCTCCTTCATTATTTCCTAGGATTGGAAATTTGGCAACGCAGTGATGGATTTTTTGTGTCTCAAGGCAAGTATGCCTGGGAGATACTGGAGAAGTTCAACATGCATGGTTGCAAGCCTATCGACACTCCTCTTCCTGGTGTTTGGGGGAAAGAGGATGCTACATCGGCAGAGGTAGTGGATGCCACTATTTACCGACAGTTTGTGGGGTCACTTATGTATCTAGTCAATACACGACCTGACATATGCTATGTTGTTAACTAGATTTCACAAGCTATGGTTAACCCTACCAAGCTCTTTTGTAAAGCAAGCAAGCATGTATTGAGATATCTCAGAGGCACATCGAGATATGGATCTTGGTACAGAAAGGAGGATGAGTTGAGGCCGCATGGATTCATGGACCGGTATCATCATATCATAGATTGTGTGCAGCGGAAGATCATGTTACTTTCTTACATTCCTACGGAGGATCAGGATGCTAATATCTTGACGAAGGCGCTCACCAGGAGAAAATTAGAATACCACAGAGGCAAGATCAGGGTGGCAGATAATCCTTATCTTGTTGAGATTGCAACAAGATGAGGATCTTAGTGAAAATAGTCGCCTTCACTAAGTGGGCCCGCAGGCTATTTTTGGCGCAAGTCTATTTTTAGACATGTCGATCATATTCTATAAGTTGCAGGATGCTATTTGTGGATGGTTGGTCAAGTTGGAAAAATAGATGGACTTCTATTTTTAGACATATTGGGCAGAATCTATTTTTATATTTCCAGTCTAAAAATAGATATGTCGAATATTATTAGCTCTTAATAATATTTGGACTATAAACATTATCTTATTCTCTTGGAGCACTTCAGTTAAGTGCACAGATGTGCCACAGGAGCTGATAGAAGGAATTACGCTATTCCTCAGGATTAAATGGAGCTATTGCATGGAGACTTCAGTTAGAACTCATATGACAAAGTTTCATGGAGTTTTAGAAGTAGTTGGTGGAGTTGTGTTCAGTTTAACTCAGTTAGACACAATTGAGCTAGTTGTATCTATTCTAACTGATTGATACACTAGTGAGAGTGGTGTGAATTAATTCTTAATTAATTCACTAATTATTAACTCATTAATCAACTGAATAATACATCAGTTAACTACAGTGCATGGACAGTTTCAGTGGAGACCAGTGGAGAGGTAGGTGAAAGAGAAAGTAGACTATCAGTTGTGATTATAGTGTTGCATGATTTGCAAAAAAAAATGGTTGGAGATGCCAATGAGGATTGCATGAGCAAGGCTGGACCAATTCAAGTTCATTTAGATCCCATATTCAGTAGATATTGCGCAGTAGAGGCAGGCTAGCAGGTGGCAGAGATCGGTGCATGGGATTTGCTAGATCAGACCTGATTAGTGTGTAGCAACTGGAGATTGTACTGAGAGCTTGTGAGAAGCTTTGTATAATGATTTTTACATGATCCCTATGACATATATTATACATATAGTTGGTAGTTTTCAGCTTTAAGCTTTCCCATAAATCAGTGTGTTCATATGTGTGAATTTTTATGGTTTTAATGTGTGCACGCAATTGATTTAATTTTCCACAAGTAATGATCAATAGTAGAAGAGATTATGTATTATGCATGAATGCAAATAGTGTGTGATCAGGAGAATCTTGGATGTATAACACATTAGTTATATAATTTCTACAAATTGAGGGAATGGATGAGGGGAAAATTTCCAAAAAGGGAAAAAACAATCCTAACCTAGAAATGTCTAGGCTAGGCTAGGGTTTGTAGGAAAATAGGGAAAAATGATTAGAGGGTGGGGAGATGGATTAGGTAGGTGTATAATAGGTGAGGGAAGGTGAGTGAGCTTCATTCTTAGGGTTTCTTTCAACAATTTATCAATGTCAACATGTAACCAAGAAAATTCACTAGAAACCCTAGAAGAGGGAATTTCTCTTTCCAATAAAAAAATGAACATAAAAGAGATGATTTGGAGGGCCCAATTAACTATCTCTAATACCCTGGAATTTTTTTTCTGATGAATATTCCACCTAGCATGATGATTTTTTCCAAAATGGAGAAAGCACAACGCTTAGGAAAAAGCACCGTGCGTCTAGAATGAATGCACAACAAAAGTGCAACACAAAGGAGAGATGGAAATTTTGAGCAACTAAATTGATATTTTGAGGTTGAGAGTGAGATTTCTTGTTGGAGAGAGGTTCCTTGAAGATGAAATGAAAAAATGGGAGGCTCATTTGCTCTTTTGTAGCTTTGGAAATCAATTTTATCCTTTGGTGGTTAAGTGACCTCAATAAGTCTTTTCACTTTTGATTTGAAACTTTGCACCTTTAAAAACTTTTAGAAACATATTACGTCCATTATTGAAATAAAATTACACTTCAAAATTTTTTTTAACATTTTTTAATATTACTACTCCTTTAATGCTGGATTTATTGGTGAAATGACTAAATTTTATGATTTCGACCCTAAAACGTAAGAGTGACACTTCATGAAATGATGAGTGGAATTATGACCATGGTGATGTGGCTGAGATGGTGATGGAGACATTTCAGTGGGGACTCATCAAAATGAATGATGGCAAGACCAAAACATGGACTAAAAGGATTATTAACACACCTAGAAACACTAGCCAGTGACAAAATGTTTATTTGAAGACCTATTGAAACCATAAAAATTTGACTTAAGACCCTAACCAAACCTTGTAATAGAATATTGATCACTTGTAACTGGAAAACTTGTGGACACTAACTTTGGCTCCAGTTGGGGATGGCATCTCCTTGGAAGTGTCAAGAACACCGTAGAACAAGTAACCTTATCCATTATGCATGGAGTCAAAAATCAAGAGACCAAACTCAATACTGAAAACTGACTGAAAAACTGAACCGACTTAGATTGAAACAAAAACTTATTGTACTTACAGATCAGCAGCCAATCAAGGAAACCTTATGGCCTTCACCTTAGGCTTCAATCTTTGATGATTAACTCCTTCACATTTCGACATAAATTAAAATGATATATGTACAATGATGTTGCGAAACTTCAAAGTTTTGATAAAAATAGGTAGTGCTGGAGAATCCTACCATTGACTGGTCCTCCTCCATAGTTTTTTTTATCTATTTCCTCCAACAAGTAGGCATGTTTCCTCTTGAAGCTGAAATCCTATACGACCCCTTCCACAAGTTCTCGAACTTATCATGCTTTCCTTTATCTTCATTCTGAGTATCTCAATGGAGGACTACATCACCCATATTGAAATCATTCACCTTTGTTTTCTTGTCATACACTTTCTTAATTATTTCTTGAAGCTTAGAAGTGTTTTGAAACACTTCCTCCCTGGTTTTTTTGCAAATGAATCATTTTGTTTATCCGTCGTTGAACATCATTCGGTTTGCTGCCAACTTCCTGCAATATCTTCATGACTAGAAAAATAAGAGAAGTAGGAAATATAGTATCAAATTCATACATTAACTCAAAAGGTGACATGCCTATAGAATTCTTATTACTTACTCTTTCTACCCACAAGGCATTGATGAGTTTCTTATGCCAATTTTTCTTATTTATCTGCAACATATTTTTTATAATATTTACCAAAGACTTATTAGAAGACTCGGTCAATCCATTTCCTTGTGGGTAGTATGCAGTTGAATGAACCAATTTGATATTGTATTTCTCACAAAATTCCACCATCTTTTTAGACTTAAATGCAATTGCGTTATCAGTGATTATCTTCTGCGGACAACCAAATCTAGACAAGATGTCAGATTCCATAAATTGAATGATAACCAAATCAGTAGCTTCCCTGGTCGATATTGCCTCAATCCACTTTGTAAAATAATTTGTAGTCATCAAAATCCACTTGTGTTGGGCGGATGAGGAAGGATGGATCTCACCTATGAAATCGAGACCCCATTACTGAAATGGTTCCTGGACTGATAGGGGTTGCAAAGGCACCGGCATAAACTTCCTCTTCCCTTGGAAAATTTGACATTCGTGACAACTCATCATATTCTTGTACACATCAGCAAAAAGAGTGGGCCAATAGAAGCCAGCTTGTGAGTAAAATAATTTGTATTAGATTAATAACATAAATTATCAATCCTGGATATGTAGGAATTGTGAGACATACATGCACAATATATGCTAGGGATCAGTTTATGAAAACTAAAAACTAACCTAATCACACTATTCCTACATTAACTTGAAAATATATTCTACATACATGAATTAAAATTTAATCTACTTGCATAATTGAATTCTAATCTAGGATTGATGTATAACTGAATGCCCAAATCTGATCTAATTGGAAAATGATAGAAACACTTTCTTGAGATGGCTTAGCGAGCAAAAGTTTACACAGTCAATTAAATCTACAATCATTCGGTCAAACACAATTGCATGAATGGAAAATCTAAACTATTAAACTTTCAATGAAATGAAAACAACATAACAATTAAAATGAAATGACATACTTGAATGAAATAAAAACTACTCTATCTTACATTCTAATATGCTTCATGATATCTCCTACTTCACATCTCCATCCATGCTTGGAACATAAAAGCTTTATTCAAGTTCTCCAAAAGTACAAAGTAAAAAATAATAAGATTAACAAGATTACCAATAAAGGAGAGTTTTGTATAAAGGAGAGTTGTGACCCATATACCTCCTCACAGTGTCACTGCCATAAGAGTGATTTTCTGTTCACAACACTGCCAAAAATCTCTAACAGTGACCCTTTAATAACTCCTCACTGCCTCTTCTTCTTAATGTCTCTTTTTTACTTCTTCATACATAAAAATCTCTATCGAGCTAACTTTCATACAAATTATCCTCTTAAAAATATACACATGCCTTCACCTACAACTCTTAGAAACTGTTTGTCTCAATGATTAATTTTTGGCTCACATTGTGCATCCATCTTACAAGTATTGTGTTGTATTGAACAAATTAAACATTCCATGTTATATATGCCATATGGTTTAGTTGAGATTTCCTAGTCGATGTGATTACTTTCATTTACTTTCCTTAAAAATAATGCATCCCCTTCGTACAAATATTAAAATTAGAAAAATAATTAGCAGAGAAATTTTTTTGTTGGACATCTCTCAATACTCAGCCTGTCATCCTCATACATCTATTTTTTTTTTCCACAAATATGGTTCTCGACATTGATAAATCGATTTGAAAGAATGAGTTAACTATGTAAGATCCCTCTGCTTGCAGTCAACTTAAATAGTAACAAGGGATCGACGATCTAATAGATGTGGCCTTCTGGAAATTCAACATAGTAGCAAATATGTGACAGTGATGAAACCAATCCATTACAATGATTCTCGCAACAATGAATCTGACTCTGAAATTTCTGCATAAATGGCCTCTCAGGTGTCCTTTAGCCTTCAAAACCATTGTATAAGATTTCCCAACTTCTACTCGATGATCCATGTAGGCATACAGCCTTTAGATCCTGATAATAAGTGTGAGGTTGGCCTTGACAGTGGTTTATGGATTTGTGCATAGATGTGTGGCATGTCGACCTTCAGGCTTGCATTCACATGATGCCCTAGTCCATTTCTATATCTTCATTAACCAACCAATGGACACACAATCAACCAGATAAATGTGAATGGGTTCGTCTCGTAATGTGCTCAAGATTTGAATGTTGATGCAGCTGATCTATTGAATAGGTACCCTGGGGTGGAGAAAAAATTAATCCAATTGTAGAAATTATATAGACATATGTATATCAATGGATTCAATTCGATCAAGCAATGTACTAAAGCTAGATATTGAATCCTTCTAGAAATAAATTGTGGAAAATAAACACAATTTCCAATCACATGAAGCAAAGAAAGAATCAAATCAAACCACAACACAAATAATTTCTCGGGGAAAGCTTGCTGCTCAAAACCCCTCTATCATATATTTTATATTCCACAAGGAATCATGAAACAATTACAATGCACTCTTCTCACAAGAGTGTCTTGCACTCTGGCTATCGTCTCACACTGATCCAGACAAAATCAGGCCAACACTCAGCCAATTTTCAACCCGTCTTCATCCTACCTTGCTCATGCAATTTGTGATGAATGAAATCCCTATTCTTTAGGAATTACAACCTTCCTCAACTGCGTTGAGTATCATGGGCATCCTGTGGTGTTTTAACTGCATCTCGAAAACCTGCTAATATCACAACTGATAGTTAACTTCACTTTAACCTTTAAATCAGCTGGGTCTCCACTGGAACTAACTTGCATGTAGCTATTAATAGTAAATCATCGGTTGCATGGAAGATCACTGATTTTGAATTAAATAATATTTAACTCACTTTATCTCTCACTAGTGAAACAAACTTTCAGAACTACTTCAAATGACTTTAACTCACCTAACTGAGTTAATTTATTACTCATGCATTAAACTCATGCACTTAGCTGCAACTTGAACTCTAAAACACATAGAATCTCTCTTCATGCCTCACCAACTACCCTAAACTTGAAATTCATTAGCTAACTGAGTCGATCACACTCAGTTAACTATTACAAGTGTTTATGAGATAAGATTACAATTTATTGTCCAATTTAATTCATGGATAATTAAATTTAACACATATCCAATTTATTAAATAAAATGAATTTCACACTAATGTACCGCTAAGACCCATCACTACACAACTTATGGTCCCACACTAGTGTAGGTGTTGTCATGTCGTTTCGGGATTCCAATTCCACTATTTCTTGTTGCAAACTTCAACACTCCCTCTCAACAAGAAAGGAATGTCCTTGCATGCACACATGAACCTCTTGCATGCGACATGAAACTCTTGCATGCAACACTTCTCTAGTGTTTGTCGCACATGAAACTCTTGTATTCAACACTTCTCTAGTGTTTCTCACACATGCAACTTTTGCATGCAACACTTCTCTAGTGTTTCTCGCACATGCAACTTTTGAATGCAACACTTCTGAAACCGAATAGCCTCCAAACAACTAAATCAGTATAATGCATCTGTCATCAGAGTCTTCTGACCACTGCTAGCTATTGAAAATGTCTACTAGACTCTCTACGTTGTTAACATTTGCATCCATGCACTTTTAAATACTACCAAGTCTTATCTGCGCTCCAGTATCCGACACCTGTCACTATGATTTTTGTCTTTCTGACATATGACTGCAACAATATAAACAATCCTACTACTTCTGTACTATGAGCTCCTCGTAGCCAGGTTCGATCCATGAGATAGACCGTCTCAATGAACCCTACCCAATTTCTTCTTGGGATTAATTCTGCACATTGTCCCACCCCACACCTGGAGGTATAACTGCATGTACTCCCTTTGTCCTTCTGGCTCGAAACTCCCCACTCCTGGAGGTCTCTTTTTGAGTGGATTCCGCCACTCCATGATCCTTCGCATGTGGCTGCTCCACATCTTGAGGTTCATTTTTTGGAACCAAGAGTTCCTCATCTCCATACAAATCAAGCTCCATCTCAAGGGACAATTGCATGGCTTTCTCACACTTCCCCATGGTACATCCCTTGCATGTGTCTATCTTCACAAGAGTACCCTTTGGAAGCCCCGTAGAATTCTACTGCTTGACCTTCAAAGCTCCATGGTGTAAATCACCCTCATCCTAACTCACCACTTTGTCTCGTTTACCCATCAATGCTGCATAGCCATCTACATCAAGTTTATACATATTCTTCACACGACTCCCATTCTTCTTGGCTTGTCCTGTGGCTTTTTTTTTCAAAAGAAAGATTTTCCTTCACTGAAAAACAACACCATAGCCTCTATCCTCCAACATTGCAACTCAGAACAAATTTTTCTTCAAGCCTAGTACATGCATTACATATTTTAATAGAAAGGGTTTATCTGACTATCTCTGGAAAGTAGCTATACCAATCCCGGTAGCACTATGCCTTCCATCATCATCCATTTTGATATGCATCTAGAGGTCCTTCTCCTCCAAGCTATTGAAAATTTGTTTGTCTCTCATCATGTCGAAAGATGCACCACTATCCAAGTACCACCCTGATCCCATTGCACTTGACACCATGCATGCGATGAGCGATGAGCGAGAAGTCCAACTCAAATTGCGAGGCCAAAGCCTGACCAGATGCAGATCCTGAAGCTTTCTTGTTCTTCTTATTTTTTGGACAATTAGTGGCATAATTTCCATGCTCGTGACAGTGAAAACACTTCACTCTGGACATGTCATGCTCCTTTCCTTCTTTGTCGGACTCAGATTTGGAATAGGATTTCTTTCCCTTCCCCTTCTTCACCTTACCAGCCAAGGCATAATTTTCTTCATCATCTCCCTTAGATGAAGATCCATCCCAAGTCATCATTCGCAACAGAAATTCCTACACTCCCAAGCTCATCCCGACGTTGGAAAAACTTTGTTAAGTATATCGAAATAATGTCATTTTTCTCCATTTTGATCTTCCTGATTTTATCCTTCAGTGCCAATTTCCTATGGTCACTACTGCTCTCAAATATATATTTCAAAGCCTTCCACATTTCATTTGGAGTCGCTTTGCCATGGATACTTGAGACAATGTGGTATCATACTCCCTCTAGTAAGATCCTCCTCACCCTTGCAACTTTATTTTTCCATGCATCAAGATTTGCAGCATATGTCCCAATGGGTTTGGGAACATCATTGGTAATTAATTCCTTCAATCCATTGTCCTCCAATACTGCCTCCATCCTGTATTTACAAGAAATATAGTTAGAGCTTCCCTCGAGTGCATAATCCAATCTCAAGCCATTGAAAGCCATTTTGATCCTAAATCTCTTGTAGCACCAATAAATTCTTCTGCAAATTCGAATTCTATTCAGTCACAAACTCATATTCTGCTCCACTATTATGATTTCCCATGCTCTTATACCATGTATAAATTATACAAACGTATGTATATCAATGGATTCAATCCTATCAAGCAATGTACTAAAGTTAGATATTGAATCCTTCTACAATTCAATTGCGGAAAAAAAACAGAATCACCAATCACATGAAGCAAAGAAAGAATCAAATCAAACCACAACATAGATAATTTCCCAGGGAATGCTTGATGCTCAAAACCCCTCTATCATATATTGTATATACCACAAGGAATCATGAAACAATTACAATGCACTCTTCTCACAAGAGTCTCTTGCACTCTGCCTATTGTCTCACACTGATCCAGAAAAAATCGGGCCAACACTTAGACAATTCTCATCCTATCTTCAACCTACCTTGATCACACAATTATTGATGAATTAAATCCATATTCATTAGTAGTTTCAACCTTCATCAACCGCGTTGAGTATCATGGGAATCCTGTGGTGTTTTAACTACACCTGGGCAGCCTGTTAATATCACAACTGATAGTTAACTTCCCTTTAACCTTTGTCTCAACTGGGTCTTCAATGGAACTGACATGCATGCAACTATTAATAGTAAATCATCAGTTGCATAGCATATCACTAATTGTGAATTAAATAATATTTAATTCACTTGATCTCTCACTAGTGCAACAAAAAGTCAGAACTAGTTCAACTGACTTTAACTCACCTAACTGAGTTAACTGATTACTCATGCACTTAACTGCAACTTGAACTCTAAAACACTTAGAATCACTCTGCATGCCTCACCAAATACCCTCAACTCGAAATTCATGAGCTAAATGAGTCTATCACACTTCGTTAACTATTACAATTTTTATGAGATAAGATTACAATCTTAATTAAATTTGACACATATCCAACTTATTAAATAAATTGAATTTCACACTAATTTATCGCTAGGACCCATCACTAGATGACGTGTTATGAAACCAACTCCAAAAGTAGAGGAAAAGAGAGATCAATGCCTTAGAAATAAGCCACCTCGAGGGGGAAAGCTCCTTTACATTACATAAATGAACAAATTCTTGGATGATACAAATGAAAAAACATCCTTCTATATATAGGAGTCCATGGGGTCACAATATAATCCTAGCTGACCTAAAAATAATAATGTAAGGGCACAATAATAATAATATGGGGGCTACACTAGGATGGCAGGGGTGGGAGGGGTAATCATAAACCCCGATGAATCAATAAGGATTGACTTCGCTTGGGGCCTCGGTATCAAAACTAAAAACTAGAAGGAATCTCTGTCTCTTTGGAAAGGCTTAGAACTTTCCATACAACATAACATACACTCCCTCCATGTTATTGGAGATTCTTCTTGGACTATAAGAAATCTTCTGCATATTCAGAACATAAATGGTAGAAAAACTTCTCCAATTTGGGATAGAATAAAAAATACTCTTCCCCACTTTGAGTCTCTCACCTCGTGCCATGTAAAAAGAGACCTAAATGGACAAGTAGATAACAAAGCAAACCAAGGCGCCCACCTTCATCCAAACCAAATCAAGATGGGGGCCAATCTAGAGACCCACCACCTTCCATAATTGTTTTTGATGGGTAATCAAATCCCCACGTTAATGCGCAAAGGGAGTATCTGTAGAAGGGAGAAATAAAATCTATGCAATTCAAATGGTAGAATAGAGAAGATGGATGACACGCTCTGCCTCCACAACAATAGAAAGACACATGGTAGCATGGAGTGACATGTACCTGAAGAAGGGGAGTATACTGGTAAGCTCCCTCCGATAATACACCCCTCTCAGCTGCAAATCAATGCACACGCTAGTAGGAAGTATTGCAACCTCCTTAACTCACGCCAGAGCAAGAAGTGGGAAATGATGGTTGTTGCGAAGGGTGATAAGTACGCCTCCTTGCATTAGATAGAGCATGGGAATATGAATAACCACATCAGCTAGCCAAGAGCCGCCAATGTGCTTATCGTCACCTTCACAGCTGGTGTTGAAAGAAATTTTTCCATTGCCACAGACATAAATAGAGAAACGACGAGGAGCAAGGAAGCTGATATCGCTAGGCTCGTGAGCACCCTAGAAATTGAAGGTCTGCACCCAATTAAGGAAAAGGAGGTGGAGGAGAACAAGAGTACAACTGATGTCTCTACAGAAGAGGGAAGCTGCCTCACCAGCCTAATGGAGAATCTCAATTTGGACATCGTCCCCTTGAACAAGCCACAACCAACCCCAAATGAGCTGCGTAGGAGACAAACTACTTATTTGGAACATCTACAAGCCAACCTGAATATTTTTCTCTTCAATATGAGGGAAAAAGACAAGGTTGTGGCTGAAAGGATGTAAATTCAAGACACTCGCATCGGAGGCTTGGAGAAGAAGGTGGTTTGGATTCAAAGGGAGGTGGGGATTCTACACTGGTAGTGGGACCAAGGCAGGAAAAGGCCTACTACTCAGAATCTTCTCAAAACTCTGGGTGATAATCCTGGAACTGTGGCAGAGACTCAACATGGCAACAACAATGGTAGTCAGCCTGATCAGCATGGAAATATTGGAGCTCAGCACAATCTGACTGTCAAGCAAGAAAAGGACCCCTTCAACAATCCGGGTCAAGGATTCAATTTCCCTTAGATTTTTTTTTAAATGCAGTGTTTTAGTGTTTTAATTCTAGGAACTTTCTATAAGGATTATAGTGCCTTAAAGATTACTAGAACTACTAAAGATAGAAGAAGTCAAATTTTTGCAAGAAAGTTTTGTATAACTGGTATAGATCCTACCAGAACAGTCATGTCAAAACAATATGCAGCTGGGCATGAAACCAACAAATTTTTAATTTTAATATAAACCAGTATCCAATTCTGTAAAAAAAAAACAATATGGGGGTTACAGGGGTACAACAATAAAATAAGGGGGATACACTAACAACAATAAGCAACTACACTAGTAGTATAGGGACCTAACATGCTCCTCTCCTCAAAAAGGTGTTGTCCTCACTGCTTGAGTAGCTATGGATGCTTCTGTATAAAATTATCATCCTCCCATGTAGAACTGTCAGTGGGTAACTTCTTCCATTTGATGAGATACTGTGAAATTGATCAATTTCGTAGCTGTCAAGTTCTTGTTTCCGTGACTACTTGTGGTTCTAATATGATTTTTCCTTCCTCATCAAGTTTTGGAAATATTGTTTGAATTGGAAGTTTGTCACCTATAACCTTATTTAAGCATGAAACATGGAAAATTGGATGCACTCGTGAAGAATCAAGAAGCTCCAATTTGTATGCCATAGTACCAACCTTTTGCAACACCTTGTAAGGACCATAGTACTTTGGTGATAGTATATTATCCTTCTTAGCTTGCTTGAGGGAAATTTGTTTGTATGGTTGTAGCTGTAAAAATACCCAGTCTCCTACATCAAACCTCTTTCACTGTGATGTTGATCTGCCTATTGTTTCATTTGATTTTGTGCCAAGTTTAGGTTATCCTTTAAGATTTGGAGAAGTTGTTGTTCATGATCGATGTGATCTTCCAACCCTTGAACCTTAGGATTTTCTCTTAAATATGATGTGATGGATCGTGGATGATATCCATAGAGTGCCATAAATGGGGTCATTTTGTTGCAGTATGGAAGGATGTGTTATACTGCCATTCTGCTAGAGGTAACCACTTGAACCATTGTGTTTGTTTATTAGATACAAAAAAACGAAGATATCCTTCCAAACATTTTTTCACTATCTCTGTTTGACCATCTAATTGAGGATGATAAGATGAGATATGAGCTAGTTGAATACCCAAACAAGAAAATAATTCCGTCCAAAAATTTCCTGTAAAAATGGGATCTTTGTCGCTTACAATAATCTTTGGGTTTCCATGTAGCTTTTTAATTATTTCCATAAATGTAGTAGCAACTGTACTTTCTTTACATGGTTGAGATAATGCACAAAAGTGTGCATACTTGGTAAGTCTAACAACTACCACCATGATGACATTCTTTCCTTCGGACTTATCTAAACGTGTGATACAATCCATTGAAATCTCCTCCCAATGTTGACTTGGAATGGATAAAGGTTGTAGAAGACTCGGAGTATTAATTTTTTCAACTTTATTTTGCTGGAAAACCAAACATTCCAAAATTTTGAATATCATATTTAAGGCCATCCTAAAAAAATTCTTTCTTCACTGTATGGTAATTTTTCAAAATTCCCAAGTGTTCTCCTAAAGGAGATGTGTGCAATTCCAAAAGAATTTTTTGTTTCAGTTGGGAATTCTTACAAAGATATAAGTGATCTTTGTACCATAAGGAATAATTTTTCCAACTAAAATTATCAGATGTACTAGGATATTGCTCCAAATTTTGAATGAGTGTCCACCTTTCTTCGTCCTTCTTCCATTCATCCCTTGCTTCAGTTATCCAATCTGGTTGGATAATAGAAATGGAACAAAGAAATTCTTCCACCTCTTCATCCTTTCTTGAGAGTGCATCTGCAACAACATTTAGCTTCCATTTTTGTATATGATTTCAAAGTCATAACCCAACATCTTGTGACCCATTTTTGTTTCTCTTCTGAATATGGTATTTGTTCCAAAAAGTGTTTAAGACTATCATGATCAATTTTTACCATGAAGGGTCTTCCCATTAGGTAAGGTTGTCATTTATTTAGTGCATGTAGTGTTGCCAACATTTTCTTCTCATAAATAACTTTATATAAATACTTTCCTTTGATTGGACGACTTGCAAAAGTATATATATATATATATATATATATATATATATCCAAAATAATCCCAAAGACCAGAAAGAGCCAACGGGGAGACAAAATTAGACTACACAAAATACCAGGACAAGCAAAAAATGATTTATAGATAGATCGCACCAGTATGAACCTAGAAAATTCAAACTCTACCTCTATGCAAGACCCCAAAGCGAAATTCACCAGTACTTTCATGGATGAGAGGGAAAAGAGTCTCCAAAGACCACTCCACCTCATGCTCAACACTGGTAGCTTCCACACCAAAGCTTCATTCAACCTTGCCTTAATGCAAGAGAGGCTCTAGAAAGGAGGCTCTAGAAAGCTAAGTCTTTAGCACAAACTATAAATTAGCACAACTTAGATAATAAATTTTAAATGTAGAATTTAATATTTGTTATTACATAATTATATGAAAATTTATTCAAAAGAAAGTGGAACCTAATTCAAATTATTATTCTAAAAGATCATAAATTATTTTGTGTGCGAACACATTATATAATATTTTCTACATATTTGAACATGAACCCCATGGTGGACTAACACCAATTTACCTCTAGTTTTTTTTATTTATTTACATCAAAGAAATAAAGTTATGAAATGGGTATTAATTGAAATTTAAACTTTTTGTAATAAGTTAACTATTTTCAATAATCAATCAATATAAATAATTTTCTAATTTATTTTAGAATAACTTTTTTCTTAAGTATGTTTCATTTCCACAATATCTTGGTAATTAGTGAAGAACTATTTAAAAAAATGAAAGTATTTTTAGAAATGAAAAGTTCAAATTTTTGTTTTTTGTTTTGATTAAATGTTATATTTTGAATAAATTTCCAACACTTGTGAAATTTAGACTTCACTGAATATTGTTAGATCTAAGATTCACTGGATATTGTTAGATTTAAGACTTGTCTTTCAAATTAATCACATTATTATGATTTTGACCAAATCATAATAATGTGATTAATCTGAATGACATCTATCTACTTCAATAGATATTCTTCTTGATACACTTTAGAGTTATTATCACTTAATCAAAACATAAATCCTTCCACGCTAAACATAAACCCTACTTAGACTAATATTATTTTATTGATTAACTATGTGTATTGACTGGTTGTTGTAAATACCACAACTCCGAATGATGAAGTATAAAGGGATGAAGCTCGTGATGTTGTTTCTCTATTAATTGGCGTCTTTGTCTTTTACGTGTCACAAGGGCAAGGGAGATGTCGAGGCAGACACTGATATATGGAGATATACTCTCATGAGTCACGACTATTAATTGCCTTTTGCATGTCGCAAGGGATATGTCACTCATATGGAGATATGCTCTCACGACTACTACCCAAACAGTTATAAACATACCATGCCCTTGCTGAGTCAAATCTAAAAAGAGTGCGTTGCGCTAGATTAGATTTGTGGATGTGGAATGTAGATGGAGAAGGTTATGTATTATATTATTATAGCTGCTTTCCCAAGAAACTTCTACGCTCCCAGAGAATTGTAGTGTTGGGTAGGGAATTTCGTGCCATTGGAATTTATGGGGAATTTGTGTTTTTTTCATCAAAAGAATCTGAACCTTTGATCTTTTATCCTTCCCTTCCCCAAGGGAAAATGAGGAAGAGATCCGCAAAGGCGGTGAAAATAAAAGATACCAAGAATTCTGACACGATCACTGGCATATGTGGAAGAGGGTCATTGGTGGGTAATGATCCGCATTTTCTCTGTTTCACACAATTTCTACCAATTTTAATCTCAATAGAACAAGCGACCCACCATTAACATATTACCAATATTTATATTATTGTATTACAATAGCATATGTATAGTATCATATATATAAAATGCATATATTTTTGGTATATTAGTTATACTAATATACTAACTAGATATATATTATATTAGTAGTATATATAATAGTCTCTATCTTATATGGATCGAGGATCCGTCTTTGGAATTCACTATTGTTAAAGTAGTTGTCAAAGTTTTAAGGAAATATAACATGGCACTTCTCTATTATTGTAAGGAAGTTTTTGAGTGCTATAAACAACTTATTCTTCAAATATCTAACAGAAAAAATAACTATGACCAACAAATAAAGGTCGAATTTCGTTATTTGGTAAACATCCCTTAATCATAGTTTTTGTTTTTGTAGTTTCTGTCTATTGAAGTTCTTTATCGATGACCCAACATAAAAGTAAGCTTATTAAATACTCTAAAAATTTGAGTGATAAGGGTTTCAGATAAGGTGTAACTAGAACATAAAATTAAACATATCAAGAAGGTTTTATTAAATAATGGAGACATTGAAAAAATATATTTCAAATTAATTCATGAGGAACTATGACTTTAAGAACTCTATCCAACATGAAATGAAACCTACAATAACTATAACCAATGGGCATTATTACCACAATAACTCTAATTGGAAATAACTTTTATCAATGAATGAGCAAGATGATTATAGGTCATTGACCATAATAATTCCTTAATCAAAGCTCTAGTTGAAGAAATTTCCTATAACTATGTTGAATAAACATTCTTTTTAGTTCCTATGAGTTAAGGATCCTAATAGACAACACAATTATTCCATAGAACTATGATTTACAAGAAAAGGCCATAGTTCATATGACAAAAAAGCTCCTAACTAACAAGGGAACTATTACGTCGGGAACTATTATTATGCATAGATCATGAGGATGGAAGTTCTCAAGGTCATAATTATTATGCATCATAGTTCCTAAGGGTCAAATTTCTTGTGTTCATAGTTCTTGCGTTCATATTTATTGCAGGTCATAGTTAATGTAGTCACAATTCTCTTAATTCATATTTTTTACTTGTTAGAGCTCTGTAACATCATAATTATGTTTAAAATCATTGCCTCATAAAAATTAACATGTTCAAGTTTTCACACCCTCATAAAGTGTGAGTGAAAAAAAAAATGTAAGTCATAGTTCTTGGTCTGAAAAATAATTTCTCCAATTGCGAGGAATATTTTAACATTTTTTTTTTGTTGATTCGATTTGTGTTGTTCTATTATTGAGACCATCATTCTTGTTAATGAATTCTTGCCTCTAAAATAAAATAGATTGTCCCATTTAGAATTTTGTGGCTTTGGTATCCACTACATTAGTCTATTTTTATGTTCCTTTACATTTTAAATATTTTATTATGTATATATTTGAGGGTGTATAGAATATAATTCTCAATCTAATATTATCTTTCAAGATTTTTTATTTTTTACCTTCATAATAAATATATTTTTTCTAATAAAAACTATAATAAATTTTTTTTGGTGAATTTAAAACATTTTTATTAATAAATATGATATAGTTACAAATCTATTCATGAGCACATAGAGGGTGTTCAAATTAGTTGATCTGGATCGTTTCCTATATCCATTGAAACTCATTGTATACATAAAAAAAACTTTCCCTAGGCCTTAAGCAACTTTGAAGCCATTTAAAGGAAGAACCATTACAAAATAGAATGCAACCATGCCCACTATGCCAAGGTTGCCTTCCGCTTGGCTACATCAATCTCATCAACAAACGCCAACCCATTTGTCGCAATGTGCAAGTACCCTTTGAATCATTTTTTCCACCACGCCACTGGGAAAAGATCCTTGGCATCAACCCAGGAAACAAATGACCACTATCTTCAAAAAATTCCACAACAAGGGTCCAGGAAAAATGAAACCCACACTAGCCAGAAAGCACCAAAGTTTGGAAAAAATATCTAATCCCAGGCAAACAATTTAGGATATTGACCCTGCTATGTCATCATAATCCTAATGAGGATAGACCAACACATGGCCATCGAGAAACCAAACATGGGTGCCTATAGAAGGAGCCAGGCCCCATCAAACACCACACAAACATGTTCCTCATTGTCAAATGGGGGAAAAAATTTTAGGGTATGGGAATTAGGACCATTATGGTCTCCATCATAACCCATATTTGAATTTCAATGAATGTGGCTCTCCATTTTCATTAGGCGTGCATCCATTCTATCCACAAAAACCTCATATTTCTCAGCATCCTTTTAACGTATTCAAACGAGGTTAAGACATTTTAATTCTTAACCTTTTTATCTCTCATAACTAAACTCAATAGTGTATTCATTTACCAATGAAGTGTAAATGAGTGGAGAAACATGAGTGGGGCATTGAAAAACATCAAGATAATAGAACCCTTCCCGAAAGAAGGCACCTAAGGACAAGGCTACCTAGAAAACCCCTACTCCTGCTCAACCTCCAAAGCGTACCCCCCCGTGTGCTTTGTGTGATTTTGTCAGTCATGCCACCCATAATTATCCTGAATTTCCTCGTATGAAGCCCATGGTCAATGTTGCACTTCCTGAGTCTAAGGTCCCTAAAGCCCCTATTCCTTTACCAACTGCACCCAAGAATCCCAAGACTATGCACACCAACCACCCCTGTGCTTTGTGTGATATCCATGGCCACTGTACCCACCTCTATCCCTGCCTTGCAGACTACCGCACCTCTTTAGAAGTAGTTCGTCAGTATGAGGTCGACCACCATGAGTCTGCCTCTGATTTACTAGCGCGTTATACTTCTGGTGAACCAGAGGAGCTATCCACTCCCATTGAAATTCCCCCTCTTGATGTCCAGATGACAGAGTCTTTGACCACTATCCTCTACCTGCCATCGTCTATGAGATCCATGGTGGAAGACCCCTCTGGGACTTCCCCTTTTGTTTCGCCTGACCTCCCTACAACGATCACCCTAGGCTCAACATTGGTGGATATTTCATCTACTTGTTCTTTTGTCACCCTCCGTGACGATGCGCATGTGAACCTTTCTGGTCATGATGATGAGTTAGGTAGCTTTGCCGCATCATGTGGTTATCCTTCCACTAGTCACCCCATATTTTATTGTGATGACAACATCATGGAAGCCTTTTCCACCCCTAACTTCATCTATCCATCCCATAAG
Organism: Pinus albicaulis; assembly: GCA_034641835.2. Classification (NCBI taxonomy): domain Eukaryota; kingdom Viridiplantae; phylum Streptophyta; class Pinopsida; order Pinales; family Pinaceae; genus Pinus; species Pinus albicaulis. The sequence goes on from CM076575.1 coordinate 167,124,620, forward strand.
AAAAATGGCACCATCCGTGTCTATGGTGACTCTCTCAACCTGAGCACAAACATCCCGTAAGGCCATTCCCCCACACCATCCTCTTTTTAGTGTGCGGGGGGTAGAAATACTACCCATAGCATTCCCTCTAGCAATGCTTGTTTGATTTCCAACTTGCGTTCAGGTTGCCAATTTTATGTTTTACATGACCAACGTTTTGACTAGATCATAGGCAGTTGGTGATACAATTTTGATCTTAATATCTTGCAGATGTCGGCATCTCCTTCTAAGAACAAGGACACAATGTTTTGCATGCTTGTTTTGACATGTTCTAGATGAGCTGATGAATCTCCCATGTAAATTTGTAGAGTAACTAAAAGATTAAGTCGTCACATTCTAGATTATGCATGAATGTGCCAAAGCTGAACTCTTCCATGAGTTCTAAAATTTCTCATCACTTCTGAAAGGTAGGTTCCACGATGTTGTAAAATATTTGAAGGGATTCTATATCAGCTGCAATATATCCCTCATGATATCATTATTGTAAGGAAGTAGCAACAATATTGTTATAGCTATGATCCCGCTAAGAGAAGATGCAACTGTGAGCCTGACCTCTTCACAAGGATGTCCAAAAAAATTTGGTTGTATTAGGGAAAGCATGGATGGCTTGAGAGCTCAACTGAGTTTCTTCCATTCTGGCTAACCCTCCTTGGATAGACATGTGTCTAATTCCTCCAACTTATGATGGTATATGACTGACTTTTTTTTTGTTGCAATTCACATCCATGTGCGAACAACTTAGCCCTTCTTCCCCATCCTTATTTTGCTTCCCATAGGCGCTTATGTTGCAAAATGGCATAGACGTTATTCAAGAAAGCTCTGCTATTTTGACAATTATTTTTATCTAAGGACATGTTGGTACCAAAAATACCATATATTTTCTCTAGTTCATCAAGAATATTTTGGTTGTTTTCTAGGATCTATTCAAGACAAACCATCCTCCCACATACGAAAGTACAGAAACATGAATTCTTCAAATTGATGAGACTCTTTAACACATAATCATAATATATCCTAAAAGAAATCAAATCCCCCTTCTTTGTTCCTTTATCTTTTTATTTTTATTATTTTATTTTATTTAATAATAATATGAAACCCTTAATTTCTCTCTCTTCCTTTTTTTTTTTTTTAAATATAATATCAAATCCCATTTTTATAAAATGCAAATAAATAAGCCCCTTATAAACCCTTATGCCTACGAATAATTATATAAAAATAAAAAATTATTTATTTGAACATGGCCACCGCCTTATGCCAAATTTAACAAAATTACATAAGGAAATTATAACATTAATTTGAGCCATGACGACGTTAAACCTTACTGGTTATGTTGACACCATGGGTTTAGACAACCTTCGACCCCTGTGTCTATGTTCAATGATTTTGCGACCAAAAGGAGTTGATCACTCAATGTAATGACTCGAGTGATGCTCCTATGCTTTGTCCCTCTCGGTTTTTGTTTGCAGATCAAAAATTTCACTTCGGTTTGCTCCCTCCTAGATTTGACTCTTGTCCACACTCTTCAGATCTTGACACTTCCTAGGTCGTGACCCATATTCAGCTGAGATCTGACAGTGAGTGATGGTCTCTTTACCTAGACCCTATGGGGAACTCGATTTATATTTATTATTTCTCCTGCTTTGGTGTCGTGTCCACTTGACCTCCTCACAGTGTCATGGCCCTAAGAGTGCTTTTCTGTTCACAACACTGCCAAAAATCTCTAACAGAGACCCTTTAATAACTCCTCACCGACTCTCTAATAGAGATATTACAATGTCCCAATCCAGATGGAGTTGATGAAAAATGGTCCTTTGATTCGAGACCTTCCACGGTATGATGATATTTCAACAATATTAATTGTGTGGCACTGGATATTGTTAGATCTAAGACTTTTGTGATCCATAAAGTAAATAAATGTCTTTCGGATTAAACGCATTGTTATAATTTTGACCAAATCATAATAATGTGATTAATCAGAAAAATATCTAATAAAGTGTATCAAGAAAAATATCTACTAAAGTGTATCAAGAAAAATATCTACTTTAGTAGATATTTTTCTTGATACACTTTAGAGTTACTATCACTTAATACAAACATGAAAACATAAACCCTACTCATACTAATTGGCGTCTTTGTCTTTTACGTGTCGCAAGGGCAAGGGAGACGTTGAGGCAGACACTAATATATGGAGATATACTCTCATGAGTCATGACTGTTAATTGTGTTTTGCGTGTCACAAGGTACATGTCACTCATATGGAGATAGATATACTCTCACCACTACTACCCAAATAGTTATAAACATACCATGCCCTTGCTGAGTCAAATCTAATAAGAGTGTGTTGTGCTGGATTAGATTTGTGGATGTGGAATGTGGATGGAGAAGGTTATGTATCATATTATTATAGCTACTTTCCCAAGAAGGAAACTTCTACACTCCCTAAGAAAAGAGTCTGTTGTGGTAGATTAGATTTGTGGATGTGGAATGTGGATGGAGAAGGTTATGTATTATATTATTATAACTATTTTCCAAAGAAGGAAACTTCTACGCTCCCAGAGAATTTCATGTCATTCAAATTTATGGCGCATTTGTGTTTATGTCATTGAAAGAAACTAAACTTTAATCTTTTCTCCCTTCCCCACTCCTCCCCTTCCCTTCCCCAAGGGAAAATGACTTGGTGCTATCCCCTGCCGCCATGTCAACCCTGGAAGTCCTCCAATCGTGCCCTTCACAACGAAAAGCTCTATTAACTAATATGGGTGCTTTGGATCCTTCAGATGATCGTTTGATTGTCTTCGACATTGAAAATTCAGAACATACCCCCCTTCCTACATCCGTTTCCTTCCAAATCCATGTCCATATCTGGAACGCCAAAATCCCTCATTGTATCATTGACGAGGGGGCATCCACTTGTGTGATGTCCACTTCTCTTTGGAAGCAACTCAGATCTCTTGAGTTAGCTCCTTCCACTATCACCCTCTATGCATGGGATCGCCACTCTTCCTTGCCCCTTGGCATGTTCTGCAATTGTCCTATTACTCTTGCGGGAAAGACTTTTAGTGTTGACGTTGAAGTCATTGATGCCCCCTTAGACTACAACATTATATTGGGTTGTAGCTACACTTATGCGATGTATGTTGTCCCATATGTGATTCACCGTAAGATGTGATTTCCTCATAACGAAAAGATCATCACCATCGATCAGTTGACGTATTACGAACCGAAGTCTTAGACCTCTCGAGAGTCCATTATATTTTCGGTGCTTAATAAACAAGTGTTCGAACCTCCGACCAGTGTCTCACCCAGAGTCTATAAAGATTCCACTTTTCTTGGTTCATTCCCTGGTCTCCCCCCACCTATATCTGACCCTAGCTCCTCGAATTTTTGTATGATGTAATCGTCTCGGTCCGACCTCAAATGGACTGGTTTGACTAGCTAGCAGCCTCCGCCCTCCGCAACCTGCTCCTAGTACTTCAACTCAACCTTCAGGACCTCCTCCTCTTTTCCCCTCATCTATAGCTGGTGTCCATGATCCCATCTATCCTCCTGGAATGGTTCCCCCTAGCCTTAACCATCTAAGAGCTGTCCCGCCTGGCCATTACCGCTCCAGTCATATATCGTTTCTTGCTTCCCCTCCTGGAGTATTTTCGGTACCTGTTATGGCTACCTTATCTCTTCCCAACATGACCCTAGGGATCCTAGTTTGGTACATTAATCCCCTAACCAATACCCTGCCTAGTCAGCATAAACCTTACACTACTTTAACCTCAGTCCAACCAGTCGCTATGACCCCTCCCTTTGCCTATGTGCCTCAGCCACCTCAACAAGAACCTACTCCTGTGGTGAAAGCCTCAAGTGAGGGGGGAAAAGCCTTAAAGAAGGCACCTAAGGACAAGGCTGCCTAGACAACCCCTGCTCCTCCTCAGCCTCCAAAGTGTATCCCCCCCCATGTACTTTGTGTGATTTTGTCAATGATGCCACCCATATTTGTCCCAAATTTCCTCGTATCAAGCCCATGGTCAATGTCACACTTCTTGAGTCTAAGGTACCTAAAGCCCCTTTTCCTTTACCAACTACAACCAAGAATCCCAAGACTGCGCACACCAACCACCCCTGTGCTTTGTGTGATATCCATGGCCACTGTACCCACCTCTTTCCCCGCCTTGCAGACTACCGCACCTCTTTAGAATTAGTTCGCTAGTATGAGGCTGGCCACCATGATTTTGCCTCTCCTTTACTGGTGCGTTATACTTCTGGTGAACCAGAGGACCCATCCACTCCCATTGAAATTCCCCCTCTCGATGTGCAGATGATAGAGTCTTCGGCCATTATCCTCTAACTCTTACCATCATCCATGAGATCAATGGTGGAAGACCCCTCTGGGACTTCCCCTTTTGTTTCACCTGACCTCCCTACAACGATCACCCTAGGCTCAACATTGGTGGATCTTTCATCTACTTGTTCTTTTGTCACCCTCCGTGACAATGCACATGTGAACCTTTCTTCTCATGATGATGAGTTAGGTAGCTTTACTGCATCATGTGGTTATCCTTCCACTAGTCACCCCATATTTTATTATGATGACGACATCATGCAAGCCTTTTCCACCCCTGTCTTCATCTATCCAGCCCATAAGAAAAATGGCACCATCCATGTCTATGGTGACTTTCTCAACCTGAGCACAAACTTCCCCTAAGGCCGTTCCCCCACACCATCCTCTTTTTAGTGTGTGGGGGGTAGAAATCCTACCCATAGCATTCCCTCTAGCAGTGCTTGTTTGATTTCTGCCTTGCGTTCAAGTTGGCAATTTTATGTTTTACATGACCAACGTTTTGACTAGATCATAAGCAGTTGGTGATACAATTTTGATCTTAGTATCTTGTAGATGTCAACATCTCCTTCTAAGAACAAGGACACAATGTTTTGCATGCTTTTTTTGACATGTTCTAGATGAGCTGATGCATCTCCCATGTAAAATTTATAGAGTAACTGAAAGATTAAGTCGTCACATTCTATATTATGCATGAATGTGCCAAAGCTGAACTCCTCCATGAGTTCTAAAATTTCGCATCACTTTTGAAAGGTAGGAACCATGATGTTGTAAAACCTTTGAAGGGATTCTATATCAACTGCAATATATCCCTCATGATATCATTATTGTAAGGAAGTAGCAACAATATTTTTATAGCTATGATCCCGCTAAGAGAAGATGAAACTGTGAGCCTGACCTCTTCATAAGGATGTCCAAATAAATTGGGTTGTATTAGGGAAAGCATGGATGGCTTGAGAGCCCAACTGAGTTTCTTCCATTCTGGCTAACCCACCTTGGATAGACATGTGTCTGATTCCTCCAACTTATGATGGTATATGACTGATTTTGTTTGTTGCAATTCAGATCCATGTGCGAACAACTTAGCCCTTTTTCCCCATCCTTCTTTTGCTTCCCATAGGCGCTTATGTTGCAAAATGGCATAGACATTATTCAAGAAAGCTCTGCTACTTTGACGATTATTTTTATCTAAGGACATGTTGGTACCAAAAATACCATATATTGTCTCTAGTTCATCAAGAATATTTTGGTTGTTTTCTAGGATCTATTCAAGACAAACCATCCTCTCACATACGAAAGTACAAAAACATGAATTCTTCAAATTGATGAGACTCTTTAACATGTAATCATATTATATCCTAAAAGAAATCAAATCCCCCTTCTTCGTTCCTTTCTCTTTTTATTTTTATTATTTTATTTTATTTAATATCAAATCCCATTTTTATAAAATGAAAATAAACAAGCCCCTTATAAACCCTTATGCCTACGAATAATTATATAAAAATAAAAAATTATTTATTTGAACATGGCCACCGCCCTATGCCAAATTTAACAAAATTACATAGGGAAATTATAACATTAATTTGAGCCATGAAGAAGTTAAACCTTACTGGTTATGTTGATGCCACGGGTTTAGACAGCCTTCAACCCCTGTTTTTGTGCTCGCTGATTTAGAGTGCATCGTTCACAGTTGAAAAATTAAGATCAGAATTGGGATATGGCATCTTAAAGTCAATACAGGCGGCCATGTCAAAATTCAAGACTAAGACGAGGTCACTCACTCTTGGCTTCGGAAATGGTATATGGCCTCATGCATATACGTTATAAAAAGGAAGAACGTTCTTCATTCTTCATCGATCGAAACTCAGTGCTGCATCATCTATCATTTAATAGAACGAAGCATCGAATTCGAATGAAGAAAAGAAAAGAAAATAGTAGAGTAAGCGGGAGATACAAGTAACATGTTGCGATTTAATGTAACCCCATCCTCTGTGATGGAGCTACTAGGCCTGAACACCTTAGGAGTCTCCATGGTTCGGATTGATTTCGCTACTCCTCTTGGCCTCGTTCCCGAATCCCCCTCACATACATCCGCGGGCCACCGAAATCTTGGTGGTCATGGAGGGTACTCTCTCTGTTGGTTTCATCACCACTAACAACACATTGATCTCCACAAAGCTTGAGAAGGGAGACGTGTTTGTGTTCCCCAAAGGCCTTGTGAATTTCTAACTCAACATTGGCTCTGTCAACGCAGTGGCAATCTCTGGACTGAGCAGCCAAAATCCAGGAACTCAGCTGGTTGCCAACACACTCTTCGGGGCCTTTCCCCCTATTGATTCCTCCATTCTTTCCAGAGATTTCCAGATCAATGACAAGCTTGTCCACCGTCTCCAAAACAAATTCAAGTCCTCCTAGTCTCAGTCTGTCCTCACATCTCCTAATTTGCATCAAACATTAGATTTGGTCTATCGTTCACTTCAGTTCAGTTGGTATTTATATAAAAAATAAAACCCCATTCACTACTTCCATATTCATATTCTAACCTTCTAGGTATTCATACTCTAACTTTTCAATGTATTCATACTCTAGGTATTCATGTTTTAAATAAAATTCAGTTATGAGTGAGTGATATTGATGTCATTGAACAAATAAAAAGCATGAATCTAAACCCAATTCACAACATGAACCTATTACATTTCCATTACAATTTAAGGTCATCTCATCACCATAATGAAAATTATTTCTCTCTCCATTCATGATTGTGAAGGCGCTCTTCATTATGTCCATATACCCTTGCATTTTCATTACAATTTAAGGTCATCTCAACACCATAATGAAAATTATTTCTTTCTCCATTCATGATTGTGAAGGTTCTCTTCATCATGTTCATATACCCTTCTAATAACTATGTTGGTTGTGTTTAAATTTATCACAAACAATTAGATCCGATGATTATATAAATATGGGAAATCACTAGACACTATCATAAAATTCCAAGAAACATTAAAGTATACGTAAAATAACTCTCTAAGTCTTTTGCTCTATCTCTCCATTTAAAAGGACATTTGTTTTAATTTAGATATTAAATATGTTTCAACAAACACCTATGGAGACATTTAAATCCAAATGTTTTAGTTCTACAAACCTATAAACCTTACAGTGAACATCTTGAATAATGATATGATTTACAACCTAAAGTAATATGGTACATACAATATAAAATAACAACAATGAGATTAATACATAGAACATAAACCTAATATATTTAAATGAATGTAGGTAAAAATAATACAACCATTGAATCAACATTCACAATCAATCAAATGAGGGATCCATAACCACCATTCATTAAGGAAAACATTAAAATAATACATTGATATCAAATATGGGAAAAGGAACCACCAAAATAATACATGAACAAAATAAATGTGGATGGAATGTAGGAAAACAAAAAATAAAAACATATAATTCAAGTTCCTTCTTTTCAGGTACCAACCAAGACTACTAACAATAGAGACACTTTGTCCCTTGAAGAATTATTTTTTCATAAGATGGCCTTCCTGAACAACCATGTGCAAAAGGGTGATGTATTTTCGTCTTCAATTCAAAATGGTTACTCACAACTTTTACAATGGCATGGTAGATCATGACTCTCCTTCATATAATGGTGCCCAAGAATAACATTCTCACGTGTTTGCTTTGAATTGAGGGGCATCACCACTAAAATGAAATGATGAATTTAAAATACATACATTCACTTCAAAGTGGATTTTTTTAACTCGTACACATTTCACTGAAATAGATAGTCTTATACCATGAACAAATGGGAACCACAAGAAACAAGAACACTACTATTGTGATAGGAAAAACATATCAATTAGATTTTCCAACACTAATATGGTAATCCTAACCCTAATTTACAATTATTACAAATATTCCCTATTGCGATATGACAAACATATCAAATAGATTCTGTAAAATTGAAATCATAATCCTAACTTGATTCATGATTATTAAGAACATGCCATCCCTCCCTAGTGTCACTCATGGACCTAATTTTAATTTACTTTTTAAATTTTTTTTATTAAAAAATGAATTGAAAATACAATTTTAATATTCCAATATAAAAAGACTTAATGATGAATAAGGAAAAATGAAGGAACTTTCCAATATAAAAAGATAATGGTCAAGTTATCTTATATTGGGTATCAATGAATTGTTTTTTATGTGTTAGAACGAAATTGTAAAGGGATACATACATAAACATGTGCTCTAACAACTACTATCCAAACTAACGCATCCATAAAAATTAAATGGATGGTAAATGTCAATAAGCATAAATTCAAAATAAGAATAAAAACACTTCATCATAGTTAATAAAATTAAAATAATTATAGGAATGAATTAAATTACAAATTTATTTAAAATTATAATTATTATTACTGATAAAAAAAGAATAGGTAAGTTAAACATATATGCATTTTAAAAAATACACGCATCTTCAATTTTGTCTTCTCGCACTGGTATTTTTTCATTTCCTACATTAGTTTCACTTTCCCCTGCATTCATCCCCCCACTTTTGACTCCCCCTTATGACTTGGTATATGTTTATCCTTTCTCTTTGGACTCCTATGAATCTCATACTCTCTTCTCCCTTGTGGACATTAGTCTCCCCCTTTCCTCCCCTTCTCTTTCCATTGATCACTTACCTTCTCCTTTCATTGACATATCAATATAAATACTATTATATACACTAAATTGTATATATACCAACATAATATGTCAATATATGCATTATGATATATAGGAACATAATATGTTGTTATATTAACACCTTTGACATAACTCCATACATGTTGTTGAGTTGGCTCATATGGAAAAGGAAAGAAAATTTACACTATAAATAATGTACACGAATAAAAATAATAAACTAACACCATTTGCAATGTGACAAAATGGATGAAACGAGTATTGGGTGTAGTGACTTTATAAGAGGGGAATAAGAGGGGGATGAGGGGGACCAGTGGAGCCAAAGACAAAGTCAATAGATAAAATAATATTTTTATTATATTCTAAAGTACCTTAACCTTAGAGAAAGCTCAACATTGGAGGAATTATGCCAAGTAATTGGGAAAAAGATTTTTTTGCGCCAAGTGGTATGTTACAAGCATGAAAATGTATTATATTTAGGAAAATAAAGATAGGAATTCATTCACTCTCCCATTCATTCCATCCATTACATTCTTTCATGGAATGTTACCAAATTCCTATGGATATTTAGGGTGAGAAAGAGAAGCATGACAAAGAGATGATTTGTATGTGAAACTAGTGTAAAATTTCAATAGAACTATCCTTGGTGTCCCAACGTTGATATTTCCTTGTCCATTGGAACCTTGAAAGATGGAGTTAAGACAAGATACTATAGTGGTAAAGAAGGGGGAATACGCTCTTGGGTTATGTGGGTTGAGGGGAAAATTAAAGTTAATGATTATGATGTCTATTTTATCAAGCGGATAATTATGTGCTAGAGTGTCATGGGCATGGATTTACAATGCTCTTCATATCCCTTGTGGTATTATAGCTCCAACTCTGGGGTAACGTGTTATTGAGAGACCTAGAACAACAATGGCTAAGTTTGCGACTCTAGGAGGCATATCTTTAGTTCAAAAATAATTGGTGTTTATTTAAGATAAGTGAATTCACTTATGTATGCTTGAATGTAGTCATTTATATTCAAGTTTTATGTAAGTTTATGTTGTCATTATAATTTTTATATTGTGTTGTTTACCTTTTATTATTTTATTATGCTTTAATTATGAATGGTAATGTTTTTTTTTATGCTTACACTATGTTCCATATATAAAATAATATATATGAACATATTATGTTGGTATATATAGTAGTGTAATAACTAACATTTTATGTTAGTATATATGATATTTGACAATGTTTTTATATGTTTTTTTATTTATAATAACTAATTTCTAAGGGGACCATTTATGAGACAAAGTGATTATTGTTCTGTAATTTGGAGCGCTAGTCCATGTGCCTTTGTTGAACTAAGGAATTGGTATGTAACTATTATAAATTGAAGTTATTTATCAACGACTCAACACAAAAGTAAGTTTAGTAAATATTCTAACAAGTCGAGTTATAATGGTTTCAAATAAGGAATAACTAGAACATAAAATTAAACATATCAAGAAGGTTTTATTAAATAATGGATAAATTGAAAAGTATATTTTGAATTAATTCATAACTAACTATGACTTTAAGAACTCTATCCAACATGAAATGCAACCTACAATAACTATAACGAATGGGGACTATTACCACAATAACTCTAACTGGAAATAAATTGATCATTGAATGAATAAGATTATTATAGGCCGTTGGCCATAATACTTCCCTAATCAAAGTTCTCGATCAAGAAATTTCCTATAACTATGCTTCATAAACATTGTTTTTAGTTCATGTTTTTAGTTCATTGTTTTTAGTTCATTGTTTTTCCCTAATCAAAGTTCTCGATCAAGAAATTTCCTATAACTATGCTAATAGATAATGCAATTATTCCATAGAAATATGACTGACAAGAAAAGACCATAGTTCATATGACAACAAAGTTCCCAACTAACAAGGTACTATTACGTCGGGATCTATGAACAACAAAGGAACTATGACCGACATAGTTCCTAAGTTCATAGGTTACGAGGATGAAAGTTCTCAAGGTCATAATTACTATGCATCATAGTTCAAAAGGGTCAAATTTCTCACATTCATAGTTCGTGCATGTCATACTAATTCATTTTTTTACTTGTTAGAGCTTTGTAGCAACATAATTCTTTTTAAAATCCTTGCCTCATAAAAATAAAATGTTCAAGTTTTCACACCCTCCTAAAGTGTGAGGGGAAACAACAAAAAAATGTAAGTCATATTTTTTCGTTTGAAAAATAAATGCTCCAATTGGGAGGAAATGTTTTAACATTGTTTGTTTATTGATTTGATTTGTGTTTTTCTATTATCCAGGCCATCATTCTTGTTAATGAATTATTGCCTCTAAAATAAAATATATTTTCCCATTTGGAACGTTATGGCTTTGGTATCAACTATATTGGTATATTTTGATGTGCCTTTACATTTTAAATATTTTATTATGTATAAATTTGAAGGTGTAGAAATCATAATTTTCAATCTAATATTATCTTTCAAGATTTTTAATTTTTTTACCTTCATAATAAATATATTTTTCTAATAAAATATAATATTTTTTTTTGGTGAATTTAAAACCTTTGTATTAATCAAGATAATATAGTTATAAAGCTATCCATGAGCACACATAGGGTGTTACAATTAGCTAATATGGATCGTTTCCTCTATCCATTTAAACTCATTGTATACATACAAAAAAATTTCCCCTAGCCTTAACCAACTTTGAATCCATTTGAAGAGAAGAACCATTAGAAAATAGAATGCAACCATGCCCACTATGCCAAGGTTGCCTCCACCTTGGCTACATCATTCTCATATGTGAACGCCAACCCATATGTAGCAAAGTGAGAGTCCCCTAGGAATCATTTTTTCACCACATCACAGGAAAAAAATCCTTTGCGTCAACCCAGGAAACATATGACCACTATCTTCGAAAACTTACACAATGAGGGTCTATTAGTATATTACCAATATCTATATTAATGTATTATAATGGAATATATATAGTATTCTATATATAAAAATACATATATTGTTGGTATATTAACTATACTAATATACTAACTAGATAGATATACTACAATATTATATTAGTATTATATATAATAGTCTCTATTTTATATGGATCGAGGACTCATCCCTGGAATTCACCAATGTTAATTTAGTTGTCAAAGGTTCAATGAAATATAACTTGACACTTCTATATTATTGCAAGGAGGTTTTTGAATGCTATAAATAACCTATCCATTATTTTCCTAACTGACTAAATAACTATGACCTCAAGAACATTCATTGATATGTATTATTATGTGGAACTATGACTAAAAAATGAAGGTTAAATTTCCTTTGTTGGTAAACATCCCTTCATCATAGTTTTTGTGGTTGCAGTTTCTAACCATTGAAGTTCTTTATCGACGACCCAACACAAAATTAAGGTTAGTAAATACTATAACAATTTGAGTATAATGGTTTCAGATAAGGAATAACTAGAACATAAAATTAAACATATTAAGAAGGTTTTATTAAATAATGGAGACAGTGACAAATATATTTTGAATTAATTAATAAATAAATATGACTTTAAGAACTCTATCTAACATGAAATTCAACCCCCCGGATGCGGGTGCATCCATTTGACATGACGGAGATCTGTGGATAGGCCGGCGTGTGGCGAGGCCACATGGTCGCCTGCAATCCACATTCAAAGCGCATTGAAAACATTTATACCACAGTCCGTCACCTGCGACGGCATTCAAGCTGGTGGGGAAGACGAGGCAGCCAACGTATTTCGATGTCGTCCTCTAGCTCCAGGTGCTCATTCACCACCTTGATGCTTAAGTTCTTGGCTCTGCAGTTCATTTGGCTCGTCGCTATGCAAAATTATATTCCTCTGCTCTGCTCTGGCTGTCCTCCGGAAGCCAAGCTTCCCAGCTCCCGCACTGCATTGGGCAGGCGCTGCAATCTTTACTACTGTGTGGAGTTTTTACCCGGCTTCCACCATTCTCAAAGCCCGTTTTGTCCTTTGTTCCTTGGAGCCCCGCCTCTGTCTCTCCCGCCTGTCACCCTGTAGAATTCTCTGCCTCGATCGCTCTCTCTCATTGGGAAGATGCCCAGGCTCTGGAACAGGCTCAGATGCCGCCGAGGCAGCACTCGAGTCAGGCCTTCCTCCAGACGTCGCTCCCTCTCCAGTAATCCGTCGACCTCCGCTTCTGATTCCTCCCATGGCGCCTCTCCTTGCACGTCTAACAGACACAGGCTTGAGTGTGGCCCTGACAGACACCCTCTCTCTCCTCCGCGCAGTGCTCACGTCCATCCGCCTCAAATTGGCCCTTGCAGAGCGGAGTCAGCTCACCTGGTTAACCCCTCCATGGCCTTGTTTCATTTCCCCTGTCTCACATCCCAGCCTCTTATGGTGGCGGAGGTTTCTGTAACTTTCAAGGAACTCCCTCATTTTGGCTCTGACCCCATGCCTCCTGCGCATCCTAGAATTCAGCTTCGCACCCCTGGTTCTGACTAGGCAATTCAAACCGGCGTTCAGGACCTCTCGTAGGAAGCTGGCGGTGGTAGATATGGCGGTGGCAGTTCTCAGGTCAAAGGCACGCCAATGGAGCAAAGCGAGGCTGACGCAGCAGCAAATCCCACTCTGGACGATGATGAAGACAGCTACGGATCCAGAATCAAAGAAGAACCTCCCTCTGAAGACTATGGTATCTAGGACATACAGTTACTTTTTGTTATTCTGGTCAGAATTTTTGTCTAGTTGGTGTTTTCAGGAATCTTGGCCATCTGGCATGTCAAAGCACTGTTACAGTCCTATGTTTTTTTTTCAATGCTGGTTTGTACTGTTACAGTCCTATGTTCTTTGCTCAATGCTGGTTTCCTCTTTAGAGGCAGCTACTATACCTTTCTCTGGCTGGTTTCCCCTTGTGGGCAGCTCTATTTTTGATATTGTGCTGAACTCTCAACGCCTATGAAGGCACACTACTGTATGTACCATATTTTTAGTAATAGAATCTAGACTTACTTAGAAAAAAAAAACATGAAATGCAACCTACAATAACTATAACCAATGGGGACTATTACCACAATAACTCTAACTGGAAATAAATTTATCAATGAATGAATAAGATGATTATAGATCATTGGCCATAATACTTCCCTAATCAAATTTATCTATCAATAAATTTCCTATAACTATGCTTAATAAACATTATTTGTAGTTCATGTGAGTCAAGGTTCTTGATAGACAATGCAATTATTCCATAGAACTATGATTGACAAGAAAAGACCATAGTTCATATGACAACAAATTTCGTAACTAACAAGGGTACTATTACATCGACAACTATAAACAAAAAATGAAATATGACTGACATAGTTCCCGAGTTCATAGGTCATGAGGATGAAATTTCTCAAGGTCATAATTACTATTCATCATAGTTCCTAAGGGTCAAATTTCTTACATTCATAGTTCTTTCGTGTTGTAGTTAATATAGTCACAATTCTCCTAATTCTTTTCTACTTGTTAGAGCTTTGTACCGTCATAGTTCTCTTTAAAATCCTTGCCTCATAAAAAATAACATGTTCAAGTTTTCACACCCTCCTAAAGTGTGAGGGGAAACACCAAAAAAATGTAAGTCATATTTTTTGGTTTGAAAAATAAATGCTCCAATTGTGAGGAAATGTTTTAATATTGTTTGTTTCTTGATTCAATTTGTGTTTTTCTATTATCGAGGCCATCATTCTTGTTAATGAATTTTTGCCTCTAAAATAAAATAGATTTTCTCATTTGGAATGTTGTGGCTTTGGCGTCAACTATATTGACATATTTTGATGTGCCTTACATTTTAAATATTTTATTATGTATAAATTTCAAGGTGTATAAATTATAATTCTCAATCTAATATTATCTTTCAAGAATTTTTATTTTTTTATCTTCATAATAAATTTTCTATTAAACTATAATAATTTTTTTTGGTGAATTTAAAACCTTTCTATTAATCAAGATAATATAGTTACAAAGCTATCCATGAGCACACAGAGGGTGTTCCAATTAATTGATTTGGATCTTTTCCTATATCTACTGAAACTCATTGTATACATACAAAAAACTTTCCCCTAGCCTTAACCAATTTTTAAGCCATTTGAAGACAAGAACCATTATAAAATAGAATGCAACCATGCCCACTATGCCAAGGTTGCCTACACCTTGGCTACATCATTCTCATCGGTGAACACCAACCCATCTGTTGCAAAGTAAAAGTCCCATTGGAATCATTTTTTCCACCATAGCACAGGAGAAAAAATCCCTAGCGTCAACCCAGGAAACATATGACCACTATATTCGAAAAATTACACAACGAGGGTCCATGAAAAATTAAACCCAAAGTAGCCAAAAAGCACTAAAGTTTGGAAAAGGTCGTGACCTTGATGTTGTAGAAAATTTATAACGCAGGTCCGATACCATATATAAATTTTAATACAATTATGTATTGCCCGGATTCTCCTGATCTAACAATTATATGCCACTCTTAAATACATAATCCTTATACTAAAATATTTGCAGAAATTTAATCGCCAATTGCAAACACATGAAGAAATATCAATCACACATAACACAAATGTTTTTATAGGGAAAGCATAAAGCTAAAAACCCCACTATCATATATTATGTATACATCATGGATCATGAAACAATCTCATACAAAACCCTAATCCAAGAGCTCTCACTATAATATACAATCGTCTCACACTGTCATACAAAAATTGGCAAATACATGCGCCAATTGACTGTCTCCTCACAACCTACCTCCACTGCATAATCCCTACTAATCATAATCCCTGAATGAATGAGATACTGCCTTGCCTTGACTGTGAAATCCTCATTGGCATCTTCAATGTGTGTGTGGTTGCATGAGTGCAGTTGTTAGGGTCCCGTGATTTGGCAGATTGGCTAACCAAATGACAGGGTAACATCAGACTAGTCTTTGGAGTCCTAGGACCTAGCCTTCTTGGACTCAGAGAGGTCTCTCTCTATTGTGCGAAGGATGTGAGCTTGTTTGCAATTGGATGATTGATTTTAGGCTAGTTGTTAAGTGTAGGTTTGTTTGTTTGTTTTGGGTTGGGGTAAGATGATTAAGTAGGATAGGTGGAATGAGTGAATATCAAATCAATAGGGCTATGGGGTCAGATGAAGTCTAAGGTGTCTAAATGCTAAAGAAGAGTGTATTGCAGGGCCGATTTAGCAAGGTGAGTGGATCCTTAAAGTGATGATGAGGTGTAATGAACATTAAGTTTGGGAAGAAACTAACAGATCTTAAATTTATATAATTTGAAAGAAATGACTCATGAGGTAGGGAAAACCATTAATCTCTGTGAACAATACTCAGACTGATAAACATACAAGATGAAAAATCCAGTGGTACATATAAGCATTAGAACTCCTAACTTTAGAAATCCACCTTTAGTTTTTTGAGAAAAACATATAAAATAAACAAACAATTCAATCTATGGAGAGGGAACTCCTAAACAACATATATCAAACTATCGGGAATTGTGAAACAAGTTGATGAGCATGGGCAAAGGGAAAGATCGAAACAAGGCATATTTGCATTATCCTAATCAATCAATATTCCATAGGAAAGCTTCACAATGAGTTTTTGAAAACTTTAAATAAAAATGGCATACCATGAATCATATTTATAAGCTAACATACTGATCATTTATGAAACAAAGAACAAGTTTAGTAGGCCTAAGGAGCAGTCAGTAATTCCTTAAGATGAACTAAAAAGAAGAAAACATCAAAGCTATAGCATGCACAAGGTTTGAGGTGCTTCCATGAGCATATCTCAACCTATAGTTTTCTGATCTATAGCAAGCAAGAAGACTGAAATAAAATGAGGACAGGAATACACTAACAAGTTAGAAAAACATCACCATTCACCAAGCTATGGAATCCTGCAAGCAAGCTTCTCCAACATCAAGCCACACAAGTCATTCATTTACTTCATTAAACCAAATATCTTCTCCAAGCTCATAAACCATGTATTGGTCTATAACACATCAAGTCCAAACTGTTTACAATAAATCCTGATTCCTTATATAAAAAATAAGGAGAGGAGAGCCTACTAGAGCACCTAGAAGCCTATTGGCCAAAGTGAAATATCCTAACTTGTCCTTGAGGCTTTGGAAAGCCCAAGGCACAAAAATATCTAACAAAATATCTTTTCTGACTATAAATGGAAATAAAATTGAATTTTACGCCTGACATGCCTAATAAAACTTTCCAAACATAAATTTTTCACAGTCACACACAGGAGCGCAACACTCTGTCTCTGATTTTGAAAAATTTCTAGGAGCGCAGCACCAAAAAAGGTCTTTTTGCAGCTAGGTTTTGGAGGCCTTCCCGATGTCGAAAAAGGCTACGATATGGCCCGTTGGAAAGCTGTGGATGTCTAATTTCCAAATATACTTTTTTTTCCTTAGTATGATCTCTATAAGTTTCCAAAAAATTATAAATAGTGAAGGTTCCCAGGTGCGCAACACCTGTTCAGAAAAGGAGGCAGAAAGGTGAAAAAATGAGTGTTTTTGGCCCTTTTGAGGGACCAAAACAACTCCAATTTGGATGAAATTTTGTGATAATTCTCCTCTCATGCCAAGGAATCCAAAAACGTAAACTTCACCTTTTTAAAGTGCCCCAAGAAAAAGCACAACACCCAGGGTGTTGCGCTCCTAGGCTTAAAAATTTGCAAAAAACCAAAAAGTGTTCATTTTTGCTCAAAATTGGTGAGTGAGTCCCTCAAGGGTCCTTAGAGACCTGTAGTGAAGCTTGAGCCAAAATTTCGAGCCTAGCTTGGTATTTTCCATCATTTGGCACCGGACCCTTCCTTTGGGTAGTTTTGAGCTTCTTCCTGGCAAACTGATTTCTCTTTTTGTAGTGCTTAGTCATCTTTCTCTGTAAGCCCAGATGTTTATTTTCCTTCTATAACTTAGCCTCTAAATGTATATTTTCCCTTCCAAGCCATGCTTCTTTCTTGTGTTAAATTTCCAAGGTAAGGA
Organism: Pinus albicaulis; assembly: GCA_034641835.2. NCBI lineage: Eukaryota > Viridiplantae > Streptophyta > Pinopsida > Pinales > Pinaceae > Pinus > Pinus albicaulis. Next base: position 167,142,756 of record CM076575.1, read on the forward strand.
GCTCGGTGAGTGGAAATTGTTGGGCTTGGACTGCTTCTTCCTCTTTCTATTTTTCCAAAGCTCTCCTAAGACCCGTAGTCCTAGGCCACTTTCTAGCTTGCCCTTATTCCTTATCATCTTCTTTATAGGCGCCTATGTATTCTGCCAACACTAGTTGTGACTTTTGAGCTTCTCTCTTGTATTTAAGCTCTCGGGCTTCATGAATGGCTAGCTGGTGATTCATCTGATTGTTTTGCACCTGTAGGAAATGAATAAGATCTTTTGATCTTTCTAGCTCAACCTCCAAGTCTCTGATTTATGCATTCTGGTCTCGTAAGAGAGAATTAACTATCCTTGTTTCATTTTCCTCATCACTATCTACATGAATGAGTTCAAATTCCCTCTCTTCCTCATGATTTCTTTCCTCTTCTTCCATTTTTTTCTTGCCTTTGTCTTTTATTTGACCTTTACCCTTGTTATTCACTTGCTTTTTACCTTTTTTCTTCACTTGCTACTTGGTGATTTTGTCGTTTACTGAATTTGGGGCTTTGTCCTTAATTTTGTTTTAGGAGGAGAGCATGGCCCTTTGCCTTTTGGAGGCAGCAAACACATGGCTCCTCCCTCTCTGGTAAGTAATGGTGCAAGGCACCATAAGAATGGCTTGCAAACTTTTATTTTTGACAATTTTAGGACTCTTTCCTCCTTGAAAAATGCTCTCTGTGTGTATATCCTCCTTACCTTGCTGCTGGTTTTCCTCTAGATCAATATTTTTAACATCTTTGATGCTTTTGTCACCACTAATACCCTCAACACTGTTATGCTCTGTTTCTCTGTTTCTGCAATATCAAAGGCATTTGTGCTTGACCTATTTTCATTTTTAGGACTACCCTCCTCATCCTTTTCATCATTGTTTTCACTATCAAACTCATTTTCTGCATCACTGCCTTCATTCTTTGGGCTTTTGTAATCATCTCTTGGTTCATTGAAAAAAAAATTAAAATCTGTCTCTGGGCTGCCCTTGTCGTTTTGGCCACTGTCATGAATTTCTTTTGCTTTTTCACCTCTGTCTGCTGTAGTGTTCCTAGTGTCATTTTCTTCATAAGGATATACACTGTTTTGGCTTCTTTGACCATCATTTGTATCACTGCTTTGACTGTTTTGTTCCTGGCCATTGCTTCTTTCTTCTAGGCCATTTCCTCCTTCTTCGTTTTCTTCTTCATCTACATCATATTCTTCCCTATCTTCATCACACTCTTTCTCACTATTTTCTTCATGATCAACACTGTTTTCCTCAAGGCCTTCATCATCTTTTCCCTCACGATTTTTATCATCTCCCTTATCTTCATTATTTTGGTCATCACTCCCTCCCTCATCTTCATTATTTTCTTATTCATCTTCCTCACATTCTTCCTCATCTTCCTCACATTATTCCTCATCTTCATCATCTTGACCATCACTCTTTGGTTCATCTTGATTATCACTATTTTCTTCAGGGCCTCCGCTGCTTTCTTCAAGGCCATTTCCTCCTTCTTTATTTTCATTATTTTCTTCCTAATCTTCCTCACATTCTTCCTCATCTTCATCACAATCTTCCTTATCTTCCTCACATTCTTCCTCACTTTCATCATCCTCTCTCTCATTATTTTGTTCATTTTTATCATCACTACTTTCTTCCTGATCATCTTTCTTAGGGGAAGGTTTATGAAGCAAGCTTGTTTGGGAGGGTGATTCATGTGAAGAAGGTGAACCAAGGTTAGTGGAGGGTGACAGAGGGGTATGAGGAGGACTTTGAGAACATGATGGCAAACTTTGTAGAGGGATGGAGGGTGAAGTGGTGAAATCATCATGGGTGATAAAAACCTCCCAAGGAATGCCTTGTTGCCCTCATTGGTATGAGACAATCACCTTGATCAGATAATGATGAAACAGGCTTGACATTTACTGGGCTGGAGGCCTATTTTTCATGATGGAAGGCATTTTTTCAATGCTTTTGCAGAGATAGTAGGGCATGTTCAGTAGCTTAGTCCTGGTGAAAAGCATGAGGAGTCTAATATGATAGGAATAGACTCTGGAGAACCTACCCTCACAGGTAAAGTATTTCATGATGATCTTCATGAGGGGGGCATACCTGTCCAGTAGATGTGAGAAAGGGAAAATGGCTTTACATTCAGCCTGACAACTAGGTTTTAAGAATGGATGATAATGGGTTGAGTCAAGATGTTTCTATTTAAACCACCTCTCTCTGATGGAAGGCATTCTAGTGGCTTCAGAGATAGCACTGGGGGTCAACTCAAACCTCACCCCTGCTAGATGTATTTTATGCCAGTGAAGCCTTAGAGAAAATAAATTGGTCAACTTAGGATGGCTTTGGATTTCTTATACTTTGTTATAGAACTCAAAACACCCTAACTCTTGGAAACAGGAAAGAATAGAAGGGGAGGTTGTTATTTCTGTAGTGCTTATGAGTTCAAACCTGTTGGGCTTCCCTCCCTTCTCATGTTGTCGTCTTGGTCTTTGAGCTTCATTTTTTAGGTCAACACTCTCCTCTTCAGACATGACGCTTACTTTACCGCTTCCTTCAATTATTTTAAACAAAAATGATTTTGCTTATGAAAGGATGAAGATAAGTGCAAAATGAGATATTGAGGCCTTTAAATAGGATTAGGAGATTTGGAAAAGTAGGTTCAACTCCCTTTCAATCTTTCTTCAAGTTTTCTTTAACATACAATTAGAGTTTACTGGGCGCTTTTACCATTTGAAAAATCATGAAGAGATGGTATTTTTAGGGAAAATACCTTTGAAATGGTATTCCAAAACAAAAAATGCAATTTGTGATTTGTTCTAAGAAAATCTGGCACTTTTGCAGGTTTCTGGGTGGTTCCGCGCTTTTACACCAGGAGCGCAGCACTTCGATGATGGAAGTAGTTGTGAACACACAGCGTTGTCGGTGGGTGGGAGCTTGACATTCGAGTCAGGCGATGGAGGTAGTGTCTAGAGCGCAACACTTGGTAAGCACTGCACGCAAAAATGGGTGACGGTGGCAGTGGCAGGCACGTAGCATCTATGACCTGGGTGGGCTTTGCACGTTGGAGTTGGGCGTCGGGGGGCGGCCAATCCTACACACTGGGTGGGACTGGAAGAGTGCAGTGTCGATCTGCAGGTGTGCAGTTTCCGGTAGAAAAATACACAGGGAAAAACTACAAGTGTGCAACATCCACCTACAGGTGCGCATCAACTGTAAAAATTTACCTGAGGATGCCTTCTGAAGCCGGAATATTTGCACTCCGTTTTGCCAAAGTCTGAATGAGGGGGAAAAATCTATTGAAGTTATATATACCATTCATTTTAAAGAGTTAAACTCTAAAACCCATTTTCCTAAAGTCTCATTTGCACTTTTTATTTGCCTCTCTTTTACTGTCTTTTCAGTCTTTTAACCACTATCTTTTTGTATTTGGAAAATGTGCTAGATCCCTGATGACTCATCTTTGCTTTGGCCTCGTGCAGAATGATTTAAAGCTATATCTACGCTCTTTAGGCCTTGTGAAAATGGCTTTGACTACTTGTATGTGAGAAAACCCATTTTTGAACATATTTTGTTTCTTCGAGTGAGGTGGTCTATAGTGCCAGACACCTCATTCTTTGACCTTTTTGACAATTAGATTTCATCTTTCATTCAGTGAAGTTTGTGCTCTTTTACCCAATCTTAGAAGATAGCCTAGGAGTTCATTTTCACACCCTTTGTTGTTGATGGAGGAGGTGATTATTTCCACTTATCATGCCTATTTTCTCATTGTCCCAATTTTTGAGTTTTTTGGGGATATTCAGTAATATAAACAAAGCTATCTTCTAAGTTTTCAAAGAAATAATCCTTCTAAACTGATTACTCATGCTTCAACAAAGTTCCCACTGATTTATTTGAGGATTCTTTTAGATTTTGTAGCCCAGCTATTTCTCCACTATTTAGTCAAACCAATCATGTTTCTCCACTCTTAACATAAATACACTTATTCTTGTCTTTATGAGCGTGATTGTCTTTTTTTGATACTGGTCTTAGTTTTTTTCAATTCTCTTTATGGCACATTTGATAGCTTTTTGTCTCTTTGGAGGAGTGTGGCAAAGGGCGATTGTCCCTCTACCAGTTTCATGCTTGAGGACAAAAACCTCCATGATGATATTTTTGCTGAAATGCACCATGTTTTTCATATGTTACTGACTTTTTGAGATTTGCAGAGGGCTTTGTATGAGCAATATTTTACTTCTTTTTATGAGATCAAAACCTTCCCTATAGCCTTCAGCTTGGTGTACCTTTCATCAACTGTAAATGACTTTTTAACTTTCTTAGGTGTCCTTTTGCCATTTATATAATGAGCTCTTGATTTTCCTTGTAGCCTCCATCTCATTGTACCTTTTATCAATCTCCAATGATTTCATGAAATCTCTTAGGTGTCCTTGTTTGGCTCTGTTCTTCTTTAGACTAATCTTCAAGGCATTCCTGCAGAAATGCTTGGATATAATAGTCTATTATTTGCAGATTTTACTGTTGGTCCAGGTGGGCACCCTTGGAGGCTTCTTAAGTGCTCTTTAGAATATGACAAACCTCAACTTCGTGTTTTCTTGAATTCACATTTTATTTTCTATGAAATGATGGTATATGGGAATTATGATGGCGCATGACCTAGGAAAACCTAATTGACTTATTTGCAAGGTCTTAGGATGGGATTTTGACTGAAAGTTTGAAACATGGTTTTGAATGAAGATATAAGGTTTTGAAACTCTGCCTATGCACCATCATCCTATACATCTAGATATCCTTATTTTAATTTGAAGGGATTTCTAGACAGATTTTTGACACCGACAGTGCTTGAGGCATTTGTGAGTAGGAGAAAAATTGATTTTAACTTGGCCAAATAAATTGTGAGATAAGAGGGCTTAGGCATCAGAGTTAGAGGGCTATAGACAGAAGTAGAAATCATGGATAGAGTAAGGGAAATTAGTACAAGATGGGGTCTCGTAGGATGATAGATCGACCATAGCAGACAAAATAGAAGGGATAGGGGAAAATTTCTTTTTGAGGAGATTTCTAGAAGACACAATGATTGTTGAAGTTTGATTTCTATAAATATGATACAAATAATTTAGTCATCTAAAATAGGTGAAAATTACCGATGACTAACATCACCCACTAATGTCACAAAAGATAGTCAAATTTTCCCTTTCACGTGTCTCTCAACTAGGTCTCCACTAGATCTGACATGCATGTAGTTAACAGTAGTAAATCTTCAGTTGCATGTGAGATCACTCCATGTGAATTAATTTAATATTTAATTCACTAATATCTCACTAGTGTAGCTTTAGTTACAACTATTTACAACTAGCACAAGTGATTTTAACTGACATGACTGAGTTAAATTGCTTTACAACTCACATAACTACACATCCAACTTTGTTACAACTTCAAATCACTCAGTTACAACTAAGTCAACTTGCATGTCCCACCAAACGACCTTAGAACTCAAAATTCCTTCAGCTAACTGGTTTGCCACTTCCGTTAACTGAAATCAAGTGCTTCAAGAGAATAGATTAATATTTATTGTCCAATTATTATTAAGAGATAATAATAATTGACATGCATTCTATTTTTAGACATGCGATCTATAAATAGACTTTTCACATGAATATAAAAATAGAATCTCATCTATAAATAAAATTTTCTCACCATTATAAGAAGAAACTCCCACTATAAATAAAATTTTCTCAACATTCTAAAAATAGCCTGTGGGCCCCACCCAGTGTAGGTGTTTAAAATTCACGAGGATCATCATCTGTTTGAATCTCAACACTCCCCCTCAACAAGAAAGGGATTATTATTCACCCTGATCCTGTCTCTATGGTATTCAAAATTGCTCCTGGTGAGCGCCTTCCTCAGAATATCTTCATCCTGATCTTCCGTAGGAATGTAATAAATCAACATGATCCTCCACTGCACACAATATCTGATATGATGATACCGAATATCTATATGCTTATATCTATCATGAAACACAAGATTAATCGAGAGTTTAATGCAACTCTGATTATCATAATGAATCACTGTAGGATCTAAATGAGAACCAAACAAACCAACCAAGATCTTTCTCATCCAGATAGCCTCACATGCAGCTTGACTTGCTGCCATGTATTATGCTTCTACTAAACTAAGTGCCACGGATATCTGTTTCCTACTGTACCAAGAAATAATTGTAGATCTGATACTGAAGACCCCTCCTGATGTTCTCTTTCTATCCGTTGGGCTGCCCGCTCAATCTGAATCCGTGAAGCCATGCAACTTCATCTCATCCGTCTGTCTGTACCATAAGCCATACTCAGATGTGCCCCTCAGATATCTTAGTACATGCTTGAATACCTTCCGAAAGAGCTTGGTAGCCTTAACCATCGCTTGAAAAAGCTGGTTCACTGCATAGCATATGTCCGGTCTTGTATTTACTAAATACATTAGCAAACCCACTAACTGCCGATAGACAATAGCATCCACTACCTCTCCATATGTAGCGTCCTATTTCCTCCAGTTTCATGGAAGAGGAGTATGCATGAGTTTGTAGCCCTCCATGTGAAACTTACCCAGTATCTCCCTTGCATACTTTCCTTGAGACACAAAAATTTTACCATCTCGCTGCCATATTTCCAATCCAAGGAAATAATGGAGGCCCATATCCTTCATCTTGAACTCCTTTGCAAGGTCCTCCTTGCATGAGTGTATCAGCTGCTCATCACCAGTCAGTATTACATCATCAACATAAAGAACAATGATTAAAATATTTCCCTCCACCACAATTTGGTATAGTTTTACATCTGCCTCACTCTTGGTGAAGCCAAGTCCAATGAAATAGTTGTCGATCTGACCGTACCAAGCATGAGGTGCTTGCTTCAGCCCATACAATGCTCTTTTGAGTCTGCACACATGTGACTCGCTGCTAAAGATCTCAAATCCTTTAGGCTTCTCAATGTACACTTATTCCTCAATGATCCCATTAATGAACACAATCTTCACATCCATCTGATGAATGTGCCAATCCATTTGCGGTGAGAGAGTAAGGATGGTCCTTATGGAAGAATATTGTGTGATGGGTGTAAAGGTTTCTTCATAATGAATCCCCTCGATCTGTGAGAAGCCCCAAGCCACAAAACTGGCCTTGTATTTCTCAACACTCCCATCAGTAGCTTGATTTACCTTGTATATCCATCTTGAACCTACCACTGATTTATCAACTGGCCTTGGAACAATTTCCCAAGCACTGTTTCTGACAATGGAGTCATACTCCTCCACCATTTCATCTACCCATGTGGGCTCCTGCAGTGCTTCCTGAAAGGAAGATGGCTTAGTCACAATACATTTTTTCATGAGATCCATGTATCCAGTGAATTGGTTAGGAGACTGTCTCTGTCTGCGTTGTGAAGTAGGGACTCCTACATTCTGTTCCACATCAAGTTTCAACCTCTCAGCTTCTATGGTATGCCTTCTGCCAGTTATGATGTGTGGCTTTGCGTGAGTGGACTCCTCCACTCCATGAACCTCCTCCTGTGGCTGATCCACATCTAGAGACTCATCTTTGGGAACCAAGTTCCTCCTCTTCATTTAAGTCTAGCTCCCTCTCAAGCGACAACTTCGTGGCTTTCTCATCATTTAATTTTATATCCCGTCACACCACAGTCATTTGAATGTTTGGAAAATACACATGATAATTATGTGGTGTTTCTGTGTACCCCACAAATATCCCAACTTCAGCAGTCGGCTCCAGCTTCTTCCTAGCGTTCTTGGTCACATGCACATAAACAAATGATCCAAAAATCTTAAAGTGAGAAACACTCGGTTTCTTACCAGAAAAAGATTCTTCAGGTGTACTCATGCCAAGTACTCTATGAGGACAATGGTTTTGAACATAAACTGCAGTGTTGAATGCTTTTGCCCACAAATCCATTGGTAGGCCTTGATCATGCAGCGTTGCTTGTGTCGCACCCACAATCATTCTGTCCTTCCTCTCTGCAACCCCATTTTTCTATGGGTTATGAGGCGCTATGAGTTGTCTTCGAATTATTTCTTTGCTACAAAAGTATTTAAATTCGTTCAAGATGTATTCTCCACCATTATCGCTCCGCGGAGCCTTCACTTGCTTCCCTGACTCTCTCTCAACCAATGCCTTAAACTCACTAAACTTTGAGAATATTTTATCCTTCTTCTACATGAATAAGATCCAGAATTTACGAGAAAATTCATCAACAAAAATAACATAATACCTGTGTTTTTTTGTTGAAGCAACCGAGAATGGTCCACACACGTATGTGTGAACTCTCTCTAGGATCACCAAAGCACAGTTCTCCTTTTCATGAAAGGTGGAATTTACATACTTCCCCATGGTGCAACCCTTGCACTGATCTAGCTGAGCAAGTGTTCCCATTGGATGTCTAGTAGATATTTGCTACATGAATTTCAAGGCTCCATGATGAAGATGGCCCAATCGCCTGTGCCATAATTCACCCTCATCCCGACTCACCACTTTTTCTGCCTTGCCCATCATGGCAACATAGCCTTCTACCTCTAGCTTGTAGAGATTCTTAACTCAAATCCCTATCCTCTTGGATTGACCCATTATTTTATGTCACAGGAAAGATTTTCCATTGCCGAAAACAACGTCATAGCCTCTGTCCTCCAACATCGCGACTGAGACCAAGTTTTTCTTCAGACCTGGAACATGCATAAAATATTTCAATTGAAATGGTTTACCTGACTCCCTCTCAAAGGTAATGGTACCAATTTCGGTCGCATTGTATCATCCATCGTCGCCCATATCTATATGCATCTGAAGATATTTCTCCTCCAAGTCACTTAAAATATCCTTATCTCTCGTCATATGGAAGGAAGCACCACTATCAAGATACCACACTGATCCCATTGCACTTGAAACCAAGCATGTGATCAAAGAGAAATCAAGTTCAAATTGCAAGGCAAGGGACTCACCAGCTGCAACTCCAACACTTCTTGTTCTTCTTTTCCTATGGGTTGTCAGTGGCGAGATGCCCATGTTCGTGACAGTGAAAACACTTCACCTTAGACAAATCCAGCTTCTTGCCTTTAGACCCAGATTTTTAGTGGAATTTCTTCCCCTTCCATTTCCTTGCCTTGGCAGGAAAATCACAATCCTCTTCATCATCATGCTTTGATGAAGAGCCATCTCTAGTGTTCCGCCTGAACTCCTCTTGCACTAGATCCGACCACAGTCATTCCCAATCCGACAATTTTTCCCATCTTCTAACAGAGTCTTGATAACTATGCCAACTCTTAGGAAGTCCCAAGAGAGCCAAGCTCACCAAATCATCATCAAAAACTGTGAATCCCACACTCCCTAGTTCATCCTGACATTGGAAAAGCATTGTGAGATGCTTAATATTGTCGCCCTTCTCAATCTTGATCTTTCTGAGTTTATCCTTCAGTGCCAATTTCCTATGGTCACTGTTGCTTTGGAAAAGATCTGTCAAAGCCTTCCACATAGCCTATTAAGTGGCTTTCCCATGAAGGCTTGAGACAATGTCGTCTCATACACCTTCCAACATAATCCTTCTTGTCTTCACTATTTTATTTTTCTAGGCATCAAGTAATGCAACATCTGTCGAAGTGGGCTTAGGAACATCACTGTCGATGAATTCCTTCAAGCCATTATCTTCAAGCACCGCTTCCATCCCGTCCTTCCATGAAATTTAGTTCAAGCTGCCCTCGAGTGCATAATCTTGCCACAAACCATTGAAAGCCATTTCGATTTTTACTCAACTGTCACACCAAGAAATTATTGCAGCAAATTCGAATTGTTTCAACTAAAAAAATCAACTACTGCTTCAATATTGCAATCTTCTTTGCTTCGATACCATTTAGAAGATTTATAATGCAACTTCGATACCATGTAGAAATTTTAATACGATTATGTATTTCCTGGATTCTCCTGATCTAACAATTATATGCCACTGTTAAATACAAAATCCTTCTACTAAAATATTTGCGCAAATTTAATCGCCAATTGCAAACACATGAAGAAAGATCAATCACACATAACACATATGTTTTTACTGATAAATCATATAGCTAAAAACCCCACTATCATATATTATGTATATATCATGGATCATGAACAATCTCATACAAAACTCTAATCCAAGAGCTCTCATTACAATATACAATCATCTCACACTGTCATACAAAAATCGACAAATACATGCGCCAATTTACTGCCTCCTAACAACTTTCCTCCACTACGCAATCCCTACTAATCACAATCCATGTATGAATGAGATACTACCTTTCCTTGACTGCACAATCCTCATTAGCATCTCCAATGTGTGTGTGGTTGCATGAGTGCACCCACTAATGTCACAACAGATAGTCAAACTGTCCCTTTCACCTATCTCTCAACTAGGTCTCCACGGGATCTAACATGGATGTAGTTAACAGTAGTAAATATTCAATTTCATGTGAGATCACTCCATGTGAATTAATTTAATATTTTAATTCATTGATCTCTCACTAGTGTATCTTTAGTTACAACTAGTTACAACTAGCACAACTGAGTTTAGCTCACTTAACTAAGTTAAACTACTTTAGAACTCACATAAATACACATCCAACTCTGTTACAACTTTGAATCACTCAGTTACAAATAAGTCCACTTGCATGTCCCACCAACCAACCTTAGAACTCGAAATTCCTTCAGCGAACTTCAGTTAACTAAAATCAAGAGCTTCAAGAGAATAGATTAATTGTCCAATTATTATTAAGAGATAATAATAATCGACATGCATTCTATTTTTAGACATGCGATATATAAATAGACTTCACGCATGCATCTAAAAATAGAATTTTCTCACCATTCTAAAAATAGACTCTTGCTATAAAAAGAATTTTCTCAACATTCTAGAAATAGACATACACCTAAAAATAGCCTACGGGCCCCACCTACTGTAGGTGCTTAATTTTCACTAGGATAATCATCTTGTTGAATCTCATAAGATGTGTGGTCATAATCCTAATGAAGACAAGCCAACAGATGTCCAACAAGAAACCAAACATGGGTGTCTATAGAAGGATCCATGCCCCATCAAACACCACACAAACATGTTAATCATTATCAAATGAGGACACATTTTTTAGGACATGGGCATTAGAACCATGAGGGTATCAACCATAACCCCTATTTGAATTTCAAGGAATGTGTATTTCCATGTTAATTACACATCCATTCGTTCTATCCACACAAAACCTCAAATTTCTCAATATCCTTCTGACCTCTTCGAATAAGGTGAATATGTTGCAATTATTAACCTTTTTATCTCTCATAACTAAACCCAACATTGTACTCATTTACCAATGAAGTGAAAATAATTTTAAGTATTTTTTTTCATGCCTCTTGTTTCTACTGGGTTTGGCACCCATCCTTCTGAGTCATCAAGCAATGCTAAGTATAACAAGGAATAACTTTCTTACACAACCTTTATCTCTAGTTATCTTATCCCTTAATGTGTTTATAGTGGAATAGTGTTAAAGTAAGTCAGCATAGAGTCATGAGAGAATAGGCTTGGCCCCCTATGACCTGGTTGATTTCTTCCTCCTCCACCTCTTTGACTCTTTTGACTCTGCCTCAGTAGAAATTCCAAATCTCAGCTAGGAAAATATAATTCTCTGAGTAAGTTTCCACTTCCTATGAAAGGAGAAACAAGCCTACCCAAATCCCACCTACCCAAGCCTGGATGCCAACACACCGACTCATCGCATGACACAGAGATGATTTGTATGTGAAACTAGTGTAAAAGTTCAGTAGAACTAACCTTGGTGCTCCAACATCGATATTTCCTTGTCAACTGGAACCTTGGAAGATGGAGTTAACACAAGGGACTATAGTGGTAAAGAAGGGGGAATCTGCTCTTAGGTTATGTGGGTTGAGGGAAAAAATAAAGTTAGTGATTAGAATGACTATTTTATCGAGTGGGTAATTGTGTGCCAAAGTGTAATGGGCATGGATTCAAAATTCTATTCTTATCCCTTGTGGTATTATAGCCCCAACTCCAGGGTAGCATGCTATTGAGAGACCTATAAAAAAATGGCTAAGTTTGGGAGGCATGTCCTTAGTTCAGAAATAGTTGGTGTTTATTTAAGATAACTGCATTCACTTATGTATGGTTGAATGTAGTCATTTATATTCAAATTCTATGTAAGTCAAATGTTGCCATTATATTGTGTATATTGTGTTTTTTACCTTTCATTATGATTTAATTATGAATGGTAATGTTTTTTTTTATGCCTACACTCTGGTCCATATATAAACTATTATATATAAACTAGATATATTGGTATATATAATAGCGCATTAGCTAACATTTTATGTTGGTATATATGATATTTGACAATGTTTTTATATGTTTTTTATTTGTTATACTAATTTCTAGGAGACCATTTATGAGACAAAGTGATTATTGTTCTCTAATTTGGAGTGCTAGTACATGTGCCTTTGTTGAAATGAGGAATTGGTATCTAACTATTATATATTGACATTAGTATATCACCAATATTTATATTAGTGTATTATAATAGCATATATATAGTATTATATATATAAACGTACATATATTGTTGGTATATTAACTATAACAGTATACTAGCTAGATATATATATATATATATATATACTACAATATTATATTAGTAGTATATATAATAGCCTCTACCCTATATGGATCGAGGACCCATCCCTAGAATTCACCAATGTTATAGTAGTTGTCAAAGGTTCAAGTAAATATAACTTGACACTTCTCTAATAGTGTAAGGACATTTTCGAATGCTATAAACAACCTATCCATTAAATTTCTAGCTGACAAAAGAACAACGACCTTAAGAACATTGATTGATATGTATTATTATGTGGAAATATGACTAAAAAATGAGGTTCAACTTCCTTTTTTGGTAAACATCCCTTCATCATAGTTTTTGTGGTTGTAGTTTCTATCCATTGAAGTTCTTTATCGATGGCCCAACACAGAATTAAGGTTAGTAAATACTCTAACAAGTCGAGCTATAATGGTTTCAGATAAGGAATAACTAGAACATAAAATTAAAGATATCAAGAATGTTTTATTAAATAATGGAGACATTGAAAAATATATTTTGAATTAATTCCTAAACAACTATGACTTTAAGAACTCTATCCAACATGAAATGTAACCTACGATAACTATAACCAATGGGGGCTATTACCACAATAACTCTAACTGGAAATAAATTGATCATTGAATGATAATTATAGGTCACTGGCCATAATACTTCCCTAATAAAAGTACTTGATCAAGAAATTTCCTATAACTATGCTTAATAAACATTGTTTGTAGTTCATGTGAGTCAAGGTTCCTGATAGACAATGCAATTATTCCATAGAACTATGATTGACAAGCAAAGGCCATATTTCATATGATAACAAAGTTCCTAACTAACAAGGGAACTATTACGTCGGGAACTGTGAACAACAAAGGAAATATGACTAGAATTTTTTTTTGAGTTCATAGGTCATGAGGATGAATTCAAGTCCTCCTAATCTGTAATATTCCCAATTTTCCATCAGTTAATTGGAATATTAGAGTTCTTACTTTTCTTACTTAGTTAAGTAAATAAAAGGGTGGAGGGACCCATAAACCCCATTATATGAATAAAATCCACTTATATTGTGTGAATATGGGTTAGTAGGTAGTGGATCAGCATTATGGAGTAGTGGAGTAGCTTAGTAATGAAGAAAGAGTGGAGGTCATAGAGAATTAATGAGGAATATTATGGAGATAGTGGAGGAATAAAAGTAAGATCATAGAGAAATAATGATGCAGTGATGGAGGAAGTGGTGCATTAAATTCACACATGATGGAGGGAGTGGAGAGTAAATGTAGAAATGATGGAGATCATGGAGAGACAACGCAGTCTTCATGGAGGCTAGTGACCACATGTGTAGCACAGTTATGAGGTGGGCCAAGGCCAAGGAAGGCTCAAAACCATAAAAGGAATATGAGGGTAGCAAAGAAAATCATTCTGGATTTCAATATTGTATTGTTTTTTGACATTTCTTTGCACGCTTCAGCTATCTAGCTAAGTTTGGTGTGTTGTTTAGCACACAGGTGTCTCCGAGCGGAGATCCCACCCTTAGCCATAGGGGACTTCGAGTGCCTACTCTAGGAAGATTTTCTTTGAGAAACCATTCATCATCCAACATTGGTGCCACATTCAACCCCTCTCTACAACACATACAACTTTCAGAATTACGCATTCATGTCTTAGGGTTTGAGAGCAGGAAGGTAGTTCTTAGAATTTTAGTTAGGAAACCGGTGGAGGGATCATCCTTTCACCTTATGCTTCCATTTCAGTCTTCCAAGATCAGCATTTCTACATCCTAAAATAGGTCACCATTTATGCACCTCCATGCAGCATCAATCTCTACAGGAATTACGCATTCTATGAGTGTATATTTAGGGGAGGAAGGAAGTTCCAAGTATTTCATCTTAGAATATTTTAAGGGACCATCCCCTCACTTTGGAGAGATTATTTCCATCGTTCATGACTATAATTTCATCATCTATCAGCACGCTTTAGCTTCATCCTCCTTGACATGCAGTTTACAACTGCAACTGGAGAGGAGGAAGGAGGAGGTTGATATCAAGCTTCTATCTTGGAGATCAGGAGAAGGGACCAACCCTTCATGCATTGGGATTATTGTGTATCATTTCAGCCATCTTATATTCATTTCATGTAATAGATCTGCATACCCAACAATTATGTATTGCAAGCCCTGGGAGGGTGATTTTCCAAAGTATGCCAATCTGGAAATCCTTTCTGGGTTATTATGTGTTTTATCAAAGAGCCCGGATCTCAAATCTCGACATTTTATGAGCTTTGAAACAGCCTGATATACACATTTATTTTCATCCAACAGTTGTAGTCCTAGCAGTTACAGTAGGGACATCATAGTATATCCTCCAGGAGATCAACAGTTACGCAATGCTTTTAGTGAGGTGTGTTGAGGATCACTCTAGCCATATCTATCAGCTTGAGTGTTGCTATTTTGAGCACTGCTGTACATTATATTTCACCTCCTTAATAATAAAGTGACTCAGTTTTTCTGTCAATTTTTATGGTGTAATTAGTTTAATTCCATATTGTTGCAGTTTCTAGTTATTATGTTTTGTATTACTATCTTTTCCTATTTTGGGATATTACATAATCTGATGATGTCCTGACATATCCTTTACATCAATCATTATATTTGGTCTATCATTCATCTAATCATTCACTTCAATTGTTATTTATATAAAAATAAAGCCCCTCTCTTACTCTCAGGGTCACAGTGTAATAACAAGTGATCAATACCCATAATTGAGGGTCAATATTACAAATCAATGTTTGTTTGGATTAATAAATTTCACACCTTTAATTTCATATCGGTTTATGCATACTCACAAAGAAAATCCAACGACACCCTTATTCACTTTCTCGATCTTATATAATTATAATGGCATTAATTAAATGTATGATGAGTTCCTTTTAATTTGGTTAAATATGACATGATTAAACCAAAAATGAAATTCATTCGATTTGGACACCTTCATTCGAGGAACTACTCTTCAAACTCTTAGTGGTAGTGTCATCCATATAAGCTCATTTTCTTTCCTCAACTCTCTAACATCAAAGTGAATGCTACATAATAATGCAACCTTCTTATAATTCAGAAATCACATATGGGTATAGTATTTAGCAATTAACTTGATCTCTTTAAGGAAGCACGAGATGCTACCTACCTAGGCCGATGCATATTAAAGGATAAAGGGAAAATATTTACATGCATACAAATTAATATGTAAAAATTCATATCTAATTCCCAACCAACTATAATCAATTTGTTCAAATTGGATACCCTCTGCTAAAAGTCTCTAATTCTACATAAAAATGCATTTTCCTTGAAGATTTGCTAGTGAATCTACATACAAGTACACTCTACTTTGAAAAAATTCATCTTAGTCAATGAAATCTTCCATGACAATGGATCAATTTGGAGCTCCAACAATTATATTCGCACTAGAAGAACCTTGGGTCCAAATAATGAAACCCTCAATAAGCTACTGTGAAGCAATGTATCATCGAGCATTGAGGACGGATAGGTATGGGAATTCGTTGACTATTTTCACTCAAGAAAATTTGGTCTCAACCAAGGAAACCATCAAGAACACATGTTGAAGTAATGTATAATCAAAAGTGGTCCTCTCCATGCTTCCATTAGCAACCATAGATTTACCTTGTTCAACCAAGATGGACGCTATAGTGCTAGAAGTGATGGATCAAGTTTGGGGGGAATATGAAAAGGGGCAACATCATCAGTTTGCAAATAACAAGGCCTCCGGATTTCTCCCATCCCGACTAGTGATAATGGTTTAGGATGCAAGGTTTAGTTGCGATGTTTAATGAAGATGAAAGAAGTACTTGGAACAATTGCTAGTATTATGGTGGCCACTAACGGATCTCATGCTGCTAGATATGACTATAATGTAGGAGAGGATATCTATGTATATTATGGATTGCCTAGAAATTATTTTATCCCGAGCAAGATCAACAGATCTATAAGTGGTGATGGTGTAGTGGGGGTATATCCATAGATATTGACTACACACATTCTATATGGTAAATCATATTTATTAAAGGTACTGAATAAATAAATTAAATAAATAAGTAATAGCTCAATATATGGGCCACTCATATCACCTATACTTATGGTTAAAAACCCACATTCTTTTTTGTGCATTGCATCCTGAGATTGAAATTGTTTTCGGGATATTGATTTGCTACACTCACCCTAGGTAATACAACAAAATAAATGGATATTATTAATCTCCACACACTTGAAATATTGGGTGATATGAGGTACATTAGCTCTTATTTCCTCATAACCATTAACTTAAGTATCTAGTCCTTCCATTGGAAGCTTGTATCTCCAAAAAACAAGATAGCTAGCATACTAAACTAGTAGCAAGGATGGGAATATGGGTTCCTTATACTCTCAAAGCACTAATTGACCACCATATTTTCTTATCCCCTCCATGGTACTTAGCTTTTCCATAAACCTTAGAATCTAAGTCTTCCATCAATCTCAAGCTTGGTGCATAAATCTTATCATAAGTTCACGAAGACACTTAACAAAATATTTTAATATTTTTTAAGCATAACCCTCTCACCAAGAACTAACTTCAGACTTTATGCTTTAGTCATAAATTGAAGTGGAGGTATTCATTTGATAAATAGTTTCCTCTGAGTTTTTTCTTTTTCTTTAATCATCTTAGAATAGTGTAAAGCCATATGTCCTAATATGGTAGTTGAATGTGTCAAAAATAATTTTGAGTGCTTAATTATTAAATTTGAACTATAAAGCCTTTGTTAAATTTAAACTTAAATTTAAATACGAAAAATCATTAATAGTTATTATTTGGAAAAAAAGTATTAACTAAAATAATTTATATAAATTTAATTATTCATTTTCATCTACTACCTAAGGAAATAAAAATATAAATAAATATTTTGACAAGACAATTGTGCACCAAACACCAAAAAGAAACCTTTATGTAGTGTTTTTTTTTTTTGCCCCTTCCGAATGAGTATTAGCTAAACCTAATCCTTAGAGTAAAACATATACTTTTAGACAACTAATATTTTATATGGCCACTCTACTTCATCAATATATGTTATGAAATTTTTCATTATCATATGTCAATTATGGTTTAAGATGTTAGATTCCTTCTTATATTAATAAAATGTATGCAACATCCTTTCCTAAAAAAAAAGGTTTCATTGTTGTTATGATACTAAGAATATAGACTAATATATTTATGTCTATGCCTTACTAAATTTTTATATTAAGTGATTAAATTATTATTTTACCATTATAGTAAGATTATACAAAATATTGTTTGGTTTAATTTATTTTTATAGAGAAATATAATCAATTTATAAAATACTTTAACAAAAGAGTTTAAATTATAATTAATTAATATAAAATTTTGAAAAAAAATACCATAATTTGATAAACGTTCATATATTTTGTATTAGTTATGGAATAAATTGCACATAATTTTTTTGAGGGATAGATTAGGGAAAACATTGATTCATATATAAAATAAAAAATATAATAGTCAATTAAGTTTAGCTTGAGTGGTTAGAAAATTGTTTTTATGTTCTCCACTAGGTGTAATTCTGGTATATAATATCTTAAGTTTTTAATGAATATTTCTTATAAGAACTTAAGTCTTGTATATATTCATATTTCAAATTAAAGTGATTAAATCTTGTCATTTATGCAAACTTTTAAAATATGTTTCAAGTCATCACTATCCAATTGTTTTCAGATTGCTTGAGGTTAGAAATATAAAAAGGATGATCTTGAACCACACACACACACACACACACACACACACACACACACACACACACACACACACACACACACACACACACACACACACACACACACACAGATATATAAAGCTATTGAAATGATATAAAAAAATGTGAAGAGCGAAAAGAAATAACTACAAAATTCCAACAAATTAGAACATAAAATTAATATTTTCTAATATTCTTAAGAAACAAGTATAAGTAGCTTAATACTATTTTTTTTTTAAAGTTAAAAATATATTATATTATTAAAGTAAGTAATGTGAATTTATAAAATTATATAATGAAAATTATATTATTAAATTATTAAATTTTAACTACATTGACATTATAAACTTAAAATATTTCTATTTAATTGACTATCAAAAACAAAAAATTATATAATTGAATTTTAATACATCTAATAAAAGTGGTTATTAAAATTAAAAAATATTTAAATGAAGAAGAAAAAAATTATCGGTAGATGTTTTAGCTATTTTTGAAATTTAGAGGATATTCATATCATGAAGAAGAATGAGAATCATTCACTACTTCTATATTCATATTCTAACCTTCTAGGTATTCATTCTTTAACCTTTCAATGTATTCATACTCTAGGTATTCATGTTCTAAATAAAATTCAGTTATGAGTGAGTGATATTGATGTCAATGAACAAATAAAAAGCATGAATCTAAACCCAATTCACAACATGAACCTATTGCAATTCCATTGCAATTGAAGGTCATCTCAACACCATAATGAAAATTATTTATTTCTCCATTCATGATTTTGAATCCACTCTTCATTATGTTCATATACACTTCTAATAACTATGTCGGTTGTCTTTAAAGTTATCGTAAACAGTTAGATCCGATGATTATATAAAGATGGAAAATTACGAGACATTATCATAAAATTCTAAGAAACATTAAATTATATCTAAAATAACCCTCCACGTCTTTTTATCTATATTTCCATTTAAAATGACATTTGTTTTAATTTAGATAGTAAATATGTTTCAGCAAACACCTATGGAGACATTCAAATCCAAATCTTTCAGTTCTACAAACCAATAAACCTTACCGTGAACACCCTGAATAGTGATATGATTTACAACCTAAAAGAATATGGTACATAAAATATAAAATAACAGTAATGAGATTAATACATAGAACATAAACCTAATATATTTAAATAAATGTAGATAAAAATAATACTACCATTGAATCAACATCCACAATCAATAAAATTAGGGATCCACATAACCACCATTCATTAGGGAAAACATTAAAATAATACATTGATATGAAATATGAGAAAAGGAACCATCAGAATAATACATTGACAAAATAAATGTGGATGGAATGTAGGAAAACAAAAAATAAAAACATATAATTCAAGTTCCTTCTTTTCAGGTACCAACCAAGACTGCCGAAAATAGAGACACTTTGTTCCTTAAAGAATGATTTTTTCATAAGATGGCCTTCCTGAACCACCATGTGCAAAACAGTGATGTATTTCCGTCTACAATTGAAAATGGTTACTCACAACATTTACAATGGCATAGTTTATCATGACATCTTCCTCTCCTTCATATAATGGTGCTTAAGAATAACATTCTCACGTGGTTGGTTTTTATTGAGGGACATCGCCACTAAAGCGAAATGATGAATTTAAAATACACACATTCACTTCAAAGTGGATTTTTTTAACTTGTACACATTTCACTGAAATAGATAGTCCTATACCATGAACCAATAGAAACCACAAGAAACAACAAGAACACTACTATTGTGATAGGAAAAACATGTCAATTAGATTTTCAAAGATTAAAATGGTAATCCTAACCCTAATTTACAATTATTAATAATATTCCCTATTGCGATAGGGCAAACATATCAATTAGATTCCCCAACATTGAAATGATAATCATAACTTGATTCGTGATTATTAAGAACATGCCCTCCCTCCTTAGTGTCACTTGTAGACATGATTTTAATTTATTTTCTAAATTTTTTTATTAAAAAATGAATTGAAAGTGATTATTCTTCTCTAATTTTGAGCGTTAGTACACGTGCCTTTGTTGAACTAAGGAATTGGTATGTAATTATTATATATTGACATTAGTATATTACCAATATTTATATTAGTGTATTATAATAACATGTATATAGCATTATATATATAAACATACATATATTGTTGGTACATTAACTATACTTATATACTTACTAGATTTATATACTACAATATTATATTAGTAGTATATATAATAGTCTCTATCCTATATGGATCGAGGGCCCATCCCTAGAATTCACCATTGTCAATGTAGTTGTCAAAGGTTCAAGGAAATATAACTTGACACTTCTCTATTATTGCAAGGAGGTTTTTGAATGCTATAAACAACCTATCCATTAAGTTTATAACAGACAAAATAACTATGAACTCAAGAACAGTGATTGATATGTATCTATTATGTGGAACTATGACTAAAAAATGAAGGTCGAATTTCCTTTGTTGGTGAACATCCCTTCATCATAGTTTTTTTGGCTATAGTTTCTATCTATTGAAGTTCTTTACTAATGACCCAACACAAAATTAAGGTTAGTAAATACTCTAGTATTTCGGGTTATAATGGTTTCAGATAAGGAATAACTAGAACATGAAATTAAACATATCAAGAAGGTTTTATTAAATAATGGAGACATTGAAAAATATGTTTTGAATTAATTCATATAGAACTATGACTTTAAGAACTCTTTCCAACATGAAATGCAACCTACAATAACTATAACCAATGGGGTCTATTACCACAATAACTCTAACTCAAAATAACTTTGATCAATGAATGAATAAGATGATTATAGGTCATTGTCCATAATACTTCCCTAATCAAAGTTCTTGATCAAGAAATTTTCTATAGCTATGCTTAATAAACATTGTTTGTAGTTCTTGTGAGTCAAGGTTCCTGATAGATAATGCAATTATTCCATATAACTATTATTGAAAAGAAAAGGCCATAGTTCATATGACAAAAAAGTTCCTAACTAACAAGGGAACTATTACGTCAGGAACTATGAACAACAAAGGAAATATGACTGACATAGTTCCTGAGTTCATAGGACATGAGGATGCAATTTCTCAAGGTCATAATTACTATGAATCAAATTTCTGAACATCCTTTTGAACTTTTGGAATGAGGTGAAGATGTTGTAATTTTTAACCCTTTTATCTCTCATAACTAAACCCAACATTGTATTCATTTACCAATGAAGTGAAAATGAGTTTGAGTATTTTTTTTCATGCCTCTAGTGTGTGTTTGGTTTGGCACCCATCCTTCCAAGTCATCGAGAAACACTGAGTCTAACAAGGACTAATGTTCCTACCCAACCTTTATCTCTAGTTCTCTTATCCCTTGGTGCATTTGTGGTGGAATAGTGTTAAAGTAAGTTGGCATAGAGTCATGAGATAATAGCCTTGGTCCCCTATGACCTATTTTATTTCTTCCTCCTCCACCTCTTCGACACTTTTGCATTTGCCTTGGCAGCAATTCCAAATATTGACTATGAAAATATAATTCTCTAAATAGGTTTCCACTTCCTGTGAAAGGAGAAACAAACCTACCTAAATCCCACCAACCCAGGCATGTACACCAACACACTAAATCATCGCAATAACCCCAAACAAAAGCACTAAATTTTGACAAAAATTTCTGAAGAAGGCAGGTGATGACACCAATTCAAGTGTTGAATTACTTCCCTCCACAATTTGACACAGGGAAAACCACCCCGACACTCTCGTAGAATCGCAACCTTAGATACAAAGACCTTCCTTCAAACCCCTCTTATATAGCTAGAATCAACCACTGTAATATCGCAAACAATGAAATAATCAATATATATGGCACATTTAAATGTTATAATAAAAATAATTTAAAAAAGCAATGAACACAAAAATTAAATGGAAAAATTAAGCACTTATCTCAATTAATACTTAAAAAAATGATACATGTCAAATAGAAACAAATTGATGGATCCCATTCCTTAGCATGTAGGACTCCTCAATGCACAGGAAATTAATGGAAATAAATAACTATTATGGACCATGGGTGGATCCTCTGAACAAATCAAACCCATAGGCATCAAACTAGAACTAGCCCCATGAAGTTCTCAACAAAACACAATAAGATGATAAACTCCATATCATCCAAATTCCTAACTCCTATCCCCTTTTATAGGCTTGATGAACTCTCTAGAAACCTTATTTTATTGTTTTCCCTTGAAAATAAAGGAAAATACCATGGGTACATACCATGGTTTATACCATGGGCATATTCCCTCCATTTTGACCATTTCTAGAAAAGGGAATGTTATAATTCCTCTCACCATGATATTTATTTCCCTCAAGAAGTCCACGTTTATCCATAGTAGATGCATCTATATAATTATATGAATATCCCATACAAACCGTTGCAATACCCTATGATTCCTTGTTAAGAAACATGAATGGATCCCTCAAGACCTCGATCCCAGAAAATTATCTGGCCAATCTTGCCTTTAATAGAACCTCTTGGATACTGATTGCACCTAAGTCCTGGGACCTATAGGTTATGATACCACCACAACCCTCTATTATTGTTTATGCCCAAGGGCCCATGCTATGATATGCACTTATTTAATAGTATCCTCCTAAGAATCATCCCATAAATAGAGTACCAAATAATAATATCTCAACAATCCAGCTCATGGGAAGGATGAATACCTACACATGGAAGAAATTTTCTATGTTGATGTTTTTCTATGCCACACTCATGCTGCTCCACTCGATTACTCAACATTATCCATTTGAAAAAGTCCACCTTCCTCTCCCTAGTTTATAATGGTGGGTTGGTAGTGTTGAAAGCCCTATCTATGTACTTATGTAGAGGGGTGCTCTATAACTCCCAACTATACCCCTCTTGCTTTCGTGTTAGGTACTTGAGTCAGTCCTCCACACTAGGCAACTTGAAAGTTGGCTCGACACATTCTCTTATGAGCTCATCAATTTTTTGAGTGCATTTCATCCTGAGTTTGAATTTTTTCTTGGGATATTGATTTGCTAAACTCACCCTAGGAAACAAAAAACTAAATGGATATTATTAATCTCCACACACTTGAAATATTGGGTGATATGTGGTACTTTATCTCTAATTTATTCATAACCATTAGCTTCAATATTTACTCCCATTGGAAGCTTGTATCTCCAAAACAATAGATAGCTATCATACTAAAGTAGTAGCATAGATGGGCATATGGGTTCCTTATACTCTCAAATTACTATGTGACCACCATATTTGGTTATCCCCTCCATGGTAATTAATTTTTTCATAAACCTTAGAAACTAAGTCTTCCATCATTTTCAAGCTTGGTGCATAAACATTATCATAGGTTCACGAAGACTTTTAAAACAATATTTTCAATCTTTTTTAAGCACAACACTACCACTAAGATCTAACTTGACACTTTATGCTTTAGTCTTAAATTGATATGGAGGTATTTGTTTGATAAATAGCTTTGTCTAAGTTTTTTTTTCCTTAATCATCTTAGAAGGGTGTAAAGCCATATGTCTTGATATGGTAGTTCAATGTGTCACAAATAATTTTGAGTTCTTAATTATTAAATTTGCACTACAAGCCCTTGTTAAATTTGAACTTAAATTGAAATAAGAAAAAATCATTAATAAGTATCATTTGGAAGAGAAATATTAACTAAAATAATTTATATAAATTTAATTATTCATTATCATCTACTACATAAGAAAATAGAAATAAAAATAAATATTTTAACAAAACAATTGTGCACCAAACACCAAAAAAGCAACCTTTATGTAGTGCTTTTTTTGCTTTTGAATGAGCCATAGTTGAACCTAATTGTTAGAGAAAAACATATATTTTCAAACAACTAATATTTTATTTGGTCACTCTACTTATTGATATAATTTATGAAATTTGTCATTATCATATATTATCATATGTCAATTATGGTTTAAGATGTTAGATTCCTTCTTATATTAATAAAATGCATGTAGCATATTTCTCAAAAGAAATATTTCATTGTTGTTCTGATACTAAGAATATAGACTAATATATTTATGTCTATGTCTTACTAAATTTTTGCATTAAGTGATTAAATTATTATTTTATCATAATGGTAATATTATACAGAATATTGTTTGGTCTAATTTATTTTTAAGATTCGAATATGTCATATATTTCAAATGTAATTAATAAAAAAAATATTTACAAGATTATTGAGAAATTATAATCAAATTATAAAGTAATTTAACAAAAAAGTTTAAATTATAATTAATGAATATAAAATTTTGAAAAAAAAAAACAGAATTTGATAAATGATCATCTATATTGTATTAGTTATGGAATAAATTGCACACAATATTTTCAGGGATGGATTAGGGATAACAATTACTTATATATATATATATATAATAATAATAATAATAAAAAAATATAATATTGTTACACGTTATTTTGTCACCATGACATTTAATTGTCAATACAGGTTCATCATTACTTGTATTACGCTCCCTTAGAAGTAAAAAACCCTAATGTTCCTAAACCAAGTCTTGGAATTAGAGAAAAGCTCATTAAACCCTAAAAAGTCTAACTCTACACTTTTCCTAGACCTTTCCTGCGGATCCGCAGATATTTTCTCTATAGCTTGTGGCACATCCCCGCACGTTTTTCTTATAAAACCTGCACACCCCTGTAAACAGTCAAATAAAAGAAAAAGTAATTTCTAGAAGTGTAACTGGATGAATATTCTCCCAACTGGAAGCTTCTAGAAGTGCGTTCAGTTCAAGCTTTATCCTATACTCATGAGCTCCATCCCTTCACTCATGGAGTTTATCCCTTGGTATATGGAGCTCAAATCCCTTCATGAATGGAATCCATCCCCATTTTCATGGAACTGAAACTACCTCCATTTCCCTATAAATTGAGCTCATGTTTCTGCCTCAAGGGTAGATACACATATGTGGTAATTGCTGAAGAATTCTTAAGAGAGCATACTCTCTATACTAGCCATTTTTTATATGAGAATTATCACACACTCGTGTCCATAACTTTATGCTAGTTCAAAGAGAAGAAGGCTTGTTAATCTGAGAGAGAACGATTGTTCGGGACCCCAGAAGAACCTGTATAACATCAAGGCAAAAGGTTGTAAGGCTACTTCTTATTATACAAGTTAATACAAATGGATTTCATTTTCTCATTGAATTGTTCATGTATCTATTTGAGTATTTCAATTCTTGGATTCCTTGATCATTGAGATAGATTAGTGTTTAATTAATTATTAAATCTTGCAGGTGCTTTTAATCCTTTTATTTGTCTTTGATCGCAGGTTTCACATGTTGAAGTGGCCTCTATTGGAGCGACTGGATAGAAGATTTTGGCAAGCGTTGGATTTCAAGTAGGGGCATGTCCTCGTACTTTGTTATTTAATAATTTTGAATCACAAATGATATAGAGAAAATGTTTTGCATTTGGTTTTTTTTTTCAAGATATCCTTAGGATACTAGGGAGATCATTCTTGTCCGCAAGAAGGATTTATCCGCATAACAAAATGGAGACTCCGGTGGGGAATATAACTTAGTTTCTCTTTTTACTTTTCATTTTGATTTTTTGATTTTGATTAGTCTAAAACTGAGTTGGGTAGATAAATTTCCAGAATCCCTGAAAAGTAAATCTAATTTTTTATTTTTTCTGTGTTTTTTCTTGGCCTTCACGGTTTTTTTTTAAAAACAGTGTGGTAGCCTCCGCAATTTTTAGTTCAGAATAAGGCGGTACCGCACTGTTCTCTATTGAAACCTGTAGACTTGTGGAAAATTTTTGAAAAATTAAAAATTCTCTCTTCAGGAGCAAGATTACCAGATTCTTTTTATTTTCCCCAACTTATCTTGACTGTCAAAGTCTTATGTGTGAATTCCTTTCAGCAATTCTTGTGTCTGAGTGGTTTTTCATCTGATTTGCATTTTATAAGTAAGTGTTTGCACTACTTTCTTATTTCTCTTTATTTGAAACCATCATATACCTTAGCTTACTGGTATTATGTTGCTTTCTTGTTGAGCCATTGAACTTATTGTGACCCTTGCTTTTATGAAAATTGAGTTCCATTTTCATTTGCAAATTTGGAAAAGTCTTAAGCTTACTAAGACTTGAATTTCACTTAAAACCATTATTGAATTTTTTTATTTTTGCTAAAGATAAGAAAAAATTCTTCTTGGTTTGATCTCAAACTAAAAAAAACATCCTCAAAATTTCTAGATAGAGTTCAAACATTAGTGTTTTCTTTTTCTTTTGAATTTTATGTTTTTTGGAGTTTTCATTAAGCTTTCTTTTTGGAAAAATTTTGTTAAAAGATTTGTAGTTTTGATCTGATTGATGAAGGATTTTATTTTGAATGAGTAATTGATCATCAAATGAAATTGAGTTCTCAAAGAAATAGTCTTCTTTTCAAATATTTTTGTTTATAAGCGAAAGAATTGGTGCTTTCAAAGTTATCTAAATCTCTCAAATCTTTCCTTTAAATAGGCTTCATTGAAAATAAAAGAGTTTCACTTTCATATTGATGCATTTAGTATTTTGAGTCGGGTCATAAAACATCATTAATGTTTCACTTCCAGACCTTCTGTCTTAAGAAATAGCCAAACTAAAACAATGCTTTAATTAAAATCAATCTAGATATGTTTACATTTTCTAGGGCTCTTTTCCACCAATATAGCTTAGGCTAGTATCTTGGAATAGGTTGTAATTAACATTCCAACACAGTTAAAAGAAACAAGTAGCAATCTTACGGTAGGAGAATTCAATTGCAGCATGTATGCTCTGGGAAGCTCTTCTTAAAAGAGTCAAGCATGAGATCACGTTTGAACTAGTGAGGTAATCGTACCTATCTCATTGGAAAATATAGTAGATGTGCACGTATTAAAAATGGTAAACCTCGGATAGACCATTTTCAAGGAGCTTGGGGTCACTTGTCTATAAAACTTGGATTATATCAAGGAGCCTTCAAGGGGATTGAGCTTGTTACTCTTCCTTTGCGTGTATATCGGATCGTAGATTGTTCCCCCAAGTATATTTGTTCCCGTTGGTGGCCTTAGTGGCTATAAAATTTAGGTTTCTTTCCGAAGGTGACAGTGGAGGGAAGGTCCCACTGTATCTGGAGCAGACGTCGACTAGACTCACTTGGACTTTTTGGAGGGTTCTCTTCATTTCGAGATTGTTTAAGTGGAGAAACTTGCACCAGACTATTTCATTAGGCAGGTTGTTGAGATAATTTTTCCAACTACTATTTCTGCATTAAAATTCTACAACGTTGGATTTCATCACCAACTAGTGTTTTTAGTGCGGGAATCTATTGTTTGTGTGTGGATTGCTCTCTTCTATTTTGTAGGCATGTGATCAATTTGATTGTTTCCTTAGAGAATTTAGGAAATTTATTGAAATTTTCTTTGATTTCATGTGTTAAATTTTTTAATCATGGTCGAATTACCTAGACAATCACGTAGAATGCAGGGGAAACCCCCTGAGTACACACCAAGTGAGTTAGAAAAACTTAAATATGAGAAAGGAAAAACATCAGGGACTGGATCAACTGAACACAAAGAAACATCAATAATTATTCATCTTGAATATGAATTATATCAACCTTGAACAACAGAGAGTACTCCAAGAAGAGTTTCAATTTCTGAGCTAGCTAAACTTGTTTCTATAACTAGTGAATTATCAGATTCGGATCCTGAAATTTTTGAACCAGAAACTGCAACTGTTATATCTGAGATTACTTCTCTGTTCATTACTTTAACCCCTCATTGTCCTGATTCACCCGGAGTGAAGTATTTTATCACTGAAAATATTCCTCCTGGTCTGATTAGTATTGAAGAAGTTACTGACACTGAAGAAGAAGTTATTTTTCCTCCAAATTAGGACCCTTTAGATCTTAGACCAAGTGAATCAATTTACTATAGCCCTTTCAAACAATATCCTTGGTATTCTCAGTTGGTAGAATTTCTACACAATATTGGTCTAAATTATTCGCCACCCAGAATTCCCTTTTACGCTATACCAAGAGGTTATAGACCTCCATTAAACATGTCTGGTGAGTCATCAATGTATTCTACATCACCAGAATCATACATGTATGGTGGTCCGACTGTTCCAGTAGGATACAAGTCACTTTCTGGTACTTTCTCAGGAGCATCTCCTTCTCCCGACAAACATATACCATCATCTGGTCCAAATGAATCAAAAACTAAAAATTTGAGTGCAAAACACATTTAAATGATATCTGGAAACATTCCAAACCCTAATCCTCAAGGTAATAATTTATTTTCTGGGGGGGAAACCTCAAAGTGTTAATTTACCGCCTGGGGGGCAACCTCAAGGACAATACATACCTCAAGTACTATATCAACCGTAAGGACAGTACATACCTCCAGGTCAGTACATACCTTAGGGTCAATATCAACCTCAAGGTCAATACCCAACTCAGCGTCTGTAGCCTCTTCAAAGACAGTACCCTACATTAGGGAAACTCTCTTTCCAGGGCCAACAACTTCCTTTAGGGCCACAGTTCTACCTGGAACAACCATTGTTTCAAGGAAGTGGGAATTATCTAGCTAATTATGAATCTTATGTTCCAAATTATCAACCTAGTTATGGTCCTTCTTATGCAACACAACCTTCAATGGGACCTTCATACCTCAGAGTAAACACGGTGTGGGATTCATCACAATTTCAACATAATTTTCAACCTAATGTGCAAGTACCTTATTATCAACCTGGTCAGCCAATGGGTTACAGTAAAATCCAACAACTTGTCCAACCTGTTCAACCAACGATTCAGATACATGCATCTGGTACAATTCAGTAGCCTGGTCTGAGTACACCTAGAACTCCAACTCAAACTGCTACACCAACTTATGTTCAAGCTACCGCACCTATTCCTAGAGTTTCTGTAGCTCCTATTTCTACAACCCCTCAAGTATCACAACAAATCCCTGTAGTCTCTACACCACAACCTAGACATACAATCCAGACTACCATTCAACTACCTATGGGACAACCTGGTACAAGTACAATTATAACAAGCCAACCTCAGTTTTTTTATCAACCATATCAAGGACAATATCAATATGGGCTTGCAACACAAAATCCACTATACCATCATCAACCCTACCCTGGTTACATGTATCGAATACTAGCTCAACCCTAATATGGTCCGGCTAATCCTGGTTACCCGAGAGGTATTCCAATCCCAAACGAACAGGCTATTATAGGATATCCTAGATATCCTCCTCCTCATACTGGTATAGTTCCACAAGGTTATCAATTTGCTCAAGACCGTAACCGTCAGTTGCCATTCATAGCAACTTTGGATTTACCTGATTTGTCGCACCTAACAAATGATCCCATCTATTATCTTTTGTATTGGCCGGCAATGCCAAATAAGTTTCCCAGGGATATCCCTAAATTTGAAGGGAAATCACGAGAGAACCCATCGAACCATGTCATGACTTAACACCTCTGGTGCACATCCAATCTTTGATTGATTATTCTTTTGATTATGACTGTTTCAGAGAACACTGATATACTTAGCTACCAAATGGTACATTGAATTACCGCGTGGCTCATTCAAAAATTTCAATGCTTTAGAAACTGCTTTCTTAACACATTTTCAGTTGCCAGTCAGATACGAAAATGCAACAAAATTATTGACTTTATTAAAACAATCTAGGTCTATGTACATATCCGATCACATACATGAATGGAGACGTAGGAGACGTTTGGTGAATTTTTTTATTCTGGATCAGATCTTAGCGGAGTGGTTCATCAAATCGTTGCTTCCAAAGATCAATAAATATGTGGCAAAGGGAGGAGCTGTTACTGAAGAGAAGGTCATTGCTCAAGCTCAGTACTTAGACCTTGTATATACACAGTCTGGTACTTTGTATGGAAAAATTCCTAATTTACCACGTCCTAGTCAAATAACTACAACTTCTTGAGGGTCTCATGCTGCAGATGGTGTAATAGGTTTAGTTAACAATAATAAAAGCTAGAAGAAGTCCTAAAAAATTTCTTCTCCTATAATAAATTTATCTGATTCACCAAAAGGAGATTCTTCCCTAGAAACTTCTGCCAATATTCATCCAAAACTGGTAATAAGAAGAAAGATAAGAATAAAATCAAACAGACTTCATTGCCCACAGAGAAAACTGAAAACCTAAACCATCTGATGATAAACAAAAACCTCGTTATCCTTGTATTATTTATGACGAGGATCACATTACTAAAGAGTGCCTGCATCGATTTGAGGTCTCTAAATTCGTCAAAGGTTCGCCCACATCCACTGTCTTGAAGGATCCTTTTCCTACTCAAGATAGAAAAATGATAGGATATTCTTCACACTCATCAGCAGACATTTTAATGATGTCTGAGGCTATGGTTGCAACGTGATCGCAAGACTATGGAAATAAAAATCCTGTTACTGGTAAAGAAGTAGAATATTCTAATTCAACACTAGCTACATCTACTTCGGTTTCTGATCCACTTCATATCAAGAAACCGAATCTTGATCTAGTAATTAAACCGCCTGCTAAAGGTGTACTTCGAAAGTCAGCTTTCAATCCACATGAGAGAGCTGCTCAAAATTACAACATTCTTGAAGACTTGGCGTTTTCCCCTTCAGCAATGTCAGCCTTAGAAGTGCTGCAATCATGTCCAACACAAAGGAAATTACTTTTATCAACCATTGGAGCTATAGATCCTTAGGATTCTAACCTTATGGTCATCGATTTAGAAAATTTTACATTGAGACTACCCCATCAGATGGCTTTTCAGATTCCGGTATTAGTAAAAAAAAAATGAATTTTTCGTATTGTAATTGATGAGGGGGAATCCACGTGCATTATGTCATTAAATTGTTGGAAAAATCTCTGTTCTCCAACGATCAACCAATCTCTGACAATCCTTAAAGCTTTTGATGGAAGAGGATTCCATCCATATGGAATTTTACAGGATCTACCTATAGAGGTCGAAGGGAAAGCTGTTAATCTAGATGTGGAAGTAGTTGATGCCCCTCTAGATTACAACCTTCTTCTGTGTTGAAGTTGGTCTTATGCTATGACTATTGTCATGTCTTCCATATTTTGGTTAATCATGTTTCCTCATAAAGGAAAGATCATGAAAATCGATCAGTTGCCATATTATTCGTCTGACCCAGCCTCTACAGATAGTATTTAGCATGTTGGAAAATTAACTATTCCTTATGAAGATGTTGGAGTAGGTTTAGTAAAAGATTCTGTTTTGATGGGAAAGTTTTCTATGCCTCCACACAACGTACCACATACAATTTATAATATCAATATGATTTCATCAAGCATTATTAAATTTGATGATCCTTGGATAGTGCCTTCAGAGTCAGAAATGGATTCTTTCAATGGCGAGAAGCCTTTGAGCCCTTTTGAGATTGCATATACAGCGGTACAGTAATTTTCTAACACACCTTCAACTAATATTGATCGAATGAATGTGGTCACTGAAGAATATTCTTCACTATCAAGCTCAACCTTGACATCTATTTCTGATCCTTTTCAACAAGTGTTTTATACTGATGAAAGTATTCGTGAAATTTTGTCTATGGATGAATAAGCTTGGGATGATCTACACCATAGATCTTTGTTTTTACCTGAACTTGATATATTTGAAAATTATTTTTTTTCGATTTTACAATTGATTATGTCAAGAAACCACAGAATCCAATCATGATTACAAATTCGGATTCTGGGATTAATTTGGGAAACATTTCTACAACTATTCCTATTGACATATCAGTTAAGCCTGGAGTTGTTGAAAACATTCATATATAATATTCTTGTACGATTGATGAAAATTATACATATAAAGCCCTATTTCAAGAATTCCATGACAAATTTGCCTGGTCCTATGAAGAAATGCCAGGAATTGATCCAAAAATTTTCGTTCATGAAATAATGACATACCCGAATGCAAAGCCTATTAGACAACATTTATGTCCGATACATCCGCGAAAAGCTGCTGCTATTAAAGCTGAAGTTGAGAAAATACTAAGAGCAGGATTTATTTATCTAATCCCATTAACATACTGGGTATCTAATATAGTTTCTGTTACCAAAAAATAAGGGACTATACGAGTATGTGTCGATTATAGGGATATTAATAAAGCTTGTCCAAAGGACAATTATCCTACCCCTTATATCGACCAAATCATTGATGATTGTGCTGGAAATGAGATGTTTTCATTTATGGATGGATTTTTCAAATATAATCAAATAAAAATACTCCCTGCTAATCAACCAAAAACAATGTTCATTTGTCCTTGGGGAACATTTTCTTATTGATATTTGCTTATTGCAAATTACCTTTCGGATTAAAGAATGTTGGTGCAACTTTTCAAAGGGAAATGTCTTACGATTTTCATGACATCAAACACATTGTGAAACCTTATTTGGAAAATTTGCATGCTTACTCATTACATAGGAAAGATCATCCTACTCATTTACGAGCATTTTTTATGGGATGTAGGCATTACAAGATTCGTTCAAATCCACAAAAGTGTGTTTTTTGTGTGAAATTTGGATGATTATTGGGATTCGTTGTTTCCAAAGCCAGCATTCATGTCGATCCCTCAAAGTTTGAGGCCATCATAAATTTACCTCCTCCTTCCACACTTCGCCAACTCCAAAGTTTGCAAGGGAAAGAAAACTTTCTGCATAGATTTATCTTGAACTATGCTTAGTTAACAAAATTTTTTACCAAGTTGTTGAAACAGAATGTTCCTTTTATTTGGGATGAGATTGCTGATCGATCTTTTGATGCTCTAAAACATGTGTTAACCCATGCACCATTATTGCATCCACCCAATTACAACCAGGACTAATTTTATACCTAGCAGCCTCTAATTCCTCTATTGGAATGGTTTTAGTTCAGGAGGATGAATTTCACAATGAGCATGTGATTTACTATCTAAGTAGGAATTTGAATCCAAATGAAATTAAATATTCACATGTGGAGAAATTGGCCTTGGCAGTTGTTCAAGTTGTTCAAAGCTTTCGACATTACATACTATTACGCAAAACAACGGTAATTTCTAATTCCAACCCAATGATGTATATTTTGAAAAAAAAATTACTTGGGGGAAAAAAATAATCTAAATGGATTGTTATCCTACAAGAGTTTGATTTGGAATTCGAAAATTCTAAATCAAAGAAATCACTAGTGTTTGCACAACTTATGTGTGACTTTCCCAATACTGAGACAGAAACTGTGGTAGAGAATCCCATTGCAGATGAATCTCTGTTTCTTATCAGTACATTAGATCCATGGTATGGAGATATCATGATTTATCTTCAAAACCAAACCTTTCAGCCTAAGCTTTCATTTTCACATCGACGAAATATTTGTTACCAATCTCAACAATACAATATAGTTGGGGACACACTTTATCATCATGGTGTGGATTCTGTTTTTCGACATTGCATAAGTCACGAAGAGGCTGAAAGGGTTTTGAATGACTGCCACTCTGGATCATGTGGTGGTCATATTTTTGGGCACTCCATAGCCCAAAATATATTGTGTGCTAGCTATTTTTGGCCATCATTATTTAAATATTACATTCTTGTGGTTCGAAAATGCAACAACTATCAAATATTTGATCGGAAAATGCGTGCACCACCAACTCCTGTTCACCCCATAATTTTTTTCGGTCCTTTTGCGAAATGGGGAATTGATTTCATTACATGTAACCCTCACTCAGTGGGGGGGCATGGGTATATTATTCTCGCAGTAGATTACTTTACCAAATGGGCCGAGGTGATGCCTACATTCACGGTAGATGGAAAGATTGTAGCTACGTTCATATTCAATCATGTGATTGCTTGTTTCGGTGTACCCCAAGATATTATCATTGACCATGGGAGTCATTTTCAAAATGCAATGATGACCAAACTTTTTGATCAACTTGGCTTGTGCCATGATAATTCTACTCTATATTACCTCTAGGCTAATGGTCAGGTTGAAGCCGTTAATAAATTTTTAATGACCATGATCAAACGGATTATCAGAACTCACAAATCGAATTGGCATACCATGCTTTTTTTGGCATTATGGGCATATAGAACCTTAGAAAAAACTGGAACAGGATTCACTCCTTTTCAACTGGTTTACAATTTAGAAGCTATGTTACACATTGAATGTGAAATATCGTCACTCCAATTAGCCATAGAGTTACTACGAGCTACCTCTAAAGAGGAAAAACACTTTTTGTACTTAGCACAATTAGATGAGACTCGACGTACTACTACATTAGCAGTCGAAGCTCATAAAAAATGCGTTAAAGCTCAGTATGATCGAAGTGTTACACCTCGTGTTTTTTCAGAAGGTGACCTAGTCTTTGTATATTATCAAGCTAACAATAAGCTAGGAGCTGGGAAATTCGAACCAATGTGGCATGGTCCTTACATTTTCAAGTGAGTGCTTGCCAAAGGGACCTATGAATTGACTGATTATGGTGGGGTCTCTTTAGATAAGCCCAGAAATGGTCTTTATCTCAATATATATTATGCTTGATTCTTGTGTGAAGATCTTACTTGTATATTAGTTATTTTTCTAGTTAGTGTGCCTTAGATTAGATAGGTGTGCCTAGTTTTTACTACTATCTCTGCTTATCTTGATTACTCTTGATATTACAGATGTCGACATCCCTTAAAACATACTTTGGTTTTACCGATGGTGTTTGTCATAGTACACATAATATTTCTTCTGCAGCTTGGGTTATCTATTCACCCACTGATGAGTTAGTTTCTATGCATGGGGTAAGCCTTGGCCAAAAAACAAAAAATATCGTAGAATATAGCACAGTGATTGAGTTATTATCTGATGCCATTTCATTTGGTATTCGACGTTTGATCATAAGGTTGGATTTGGAACTCATTGTATTACATTTAAAAGGAGTATACGCAATTAAAAATCCAGTGTTATTAAGATTATTTTTGAAGGTTCATCTCTTGGAAAGACAATTTGATTACATCGAATATCAACACATTTAAAGAAATTTAAACACATTGACTAATGCATTAGCTAATCATGTTCTAAATAGACATTTCAAAAGTTAAAAAGTAAACCAAAACAACATTTGATACATGTTGAACAAGATAGTCAGAGAAAGTAGTAATATCATAGATAGAAGTTTTTGTTTTCAAAAAATATTGCTTCGCTTGTGATCATAGGTTTAAAACACCTTATGATATGAAAGATAATAATACAAAAAAAAAAATATGTCAATCCAAAATGATCATCCACTATCCGTGGTGATGATCATGGTAGTAGACTATCGCATGCGCCACCTTGCGTAGGAATCTCCTAAACTAGTCTAGAACACCAGTAACATGTCTCTGGAGACGAAGAGGAATGTCGTCTGTCGATGTCTCAGGGATATATATAGTCAAACTCTCTAGGTTGTGTTCTATGTCAGTGAGGATTTCTGCTGCCTGATCCTGTGGCTATTCTATGGGCTCTATTTGCTTCCTTTCAAAGTGGTGGAGTGTAGCTGGCCGTCGTGGACCAACATCTACATTTAAAATTTTGTTATCAGTATTGGACGATTTAAAAAACAAATAAAAATTAGAGTTAAAACGCATCAAAATGATTTTCTTACCTGATTCGTCCCATTGTGCCCCTAAAGGTAAGGACATCTTGGGATCACCTGTAAATTCTATACCCACATATGGGAAATCTTCAATTGTGAAGATTTGGTTTTGCAGCCACATAAAATTTGCAGGAGTAAACTGAACCACCATACTGTCATCGCCACCATGGCGGGCCATCAATGCAACCCATCGTATCGTACGAGGCTCTCTAAGTTCACCATGATAAATAGGAATACGTTGAGGGGCAAGGAATGGAATCATATCAAAATAAAAAGAGATCAGAATGGCACCATACCCAAATTTTTTCAACTTCGCATTTTTTTCTCTTGTCAGTTGGCCTTTCATATTCACCAATACCCCTTCACACCAATTGAAAATGGTGCCTCTGAAACATTCAACTGCGGTCTGCATCTGAGACTTGGTGGCCACATGAAGAGCCATGCTTCCACACAACTTGGTTAATGTGAATGCAATAAATTTAATATCAAGTTGCAATATTGTCTTTATATCTATGCAGTTATCTTTGGGATCTGCTTCATCACTGCAAAATTCTTGTTTGTAACTGGCAACAGGTAGGCCACCCTGCCTAGCTCCAAACAAAGAAATGTTTTCTTCTCTTTTGGATGATCCAGTGAGAAAATAAATATCTTTGAGCTCAAGTTCAAGCCTATGATCACCAATGATGAAACATTTATTTTGAACATCCCACTTGTTCACTAACCATGTCATTAGTTCCACTTGTGCCCTCATAACTTGAATTGCCCAGAATTTATACAAACCAAAATTTTTTAAGTGCACACATTGTGGCTTGATCATTCATAGCCACATCATATGTACCTTCATGCTCATGTTCTCTCCACTCTAGCATTGTGGAATAGTCTGCAAATGGACACATTTGAAGATTAGAAACTTTTAGAGTGAGAAATTTCAACCACTTTTAAGAGAAATTATCAATTTTCATTTGGTCACAACGCCTTCACAGTTTTCATCCAGAGACAGTGCGGATGTCTGCACGTACTCTACATGAAAGCCATGGTAGCCCGATAATTTTCCTTTAAGAAAATTATCAGGGTCTGTAGGTAACGCATGTATGACACGCGGACCCCCGAGAGCAGAATTTTAAACCTAATTTCTCTTAAAAAAATGATTTTAAAACCTAAAAAGAGAATTTAATTGGATCGAAATGAAGAGAATAGTGTTGTCGATAACCTGGTTCTGTGAAGCTCGATTTGAGCAGTTGGTTCTCCCATTATCAACTCCGGAACTTTTCTGCCAAAAGCTCTCAATTTACAACTCTGAAGACAAAAGGTGAAAATGACTTTGTTAAACCCTTTTTTATAAGATTTTTTGAATGAATAAAATATTTCATTTTATTTATTTTCCACTTTAAAAAGTAATTTTTTATGTTTTTACTTATTGGAAACAGGTATGTTTAATCTTTCAATTTTTTGTGTAGAATACAGATTTTTCCAGTGAAAAGAATTATTTTGATGATGAGTACACTTTTATCACTTTTTCTGGCTCTTGAAAAACTACGAAAAATCGAAACCCTGGAGTTCTCTTTTAAGCCCTTTTCAGACTCTCTAAATATGAAAAGATCGCCGAGTACTTGACTATTCGAACTTGTTAAAGGAAATGAATAGCCGTCCTTTCAGTATAAGTTTACCACTCTTCTGAACTGAAATGAACTATTTACGAAAAAGGTATACGTTGACTAATCATGGTCAATAGAGTTCTCTCTTGTATTATTTTATCCTTTTTAGGCTTAAGAGACTAAATTTACGAAAAATAACAACCATGAAGTTTTCTTATGTTTTTCTTCAGACTCCCTAAAATTGAAAAACACCGAGTTTCACTTGTACTAGACTTGTTCAAATTTAACAGTAAAGGACCTATCAATTACAAACAGGAATGAACCACTCATTCTTAGGGTTTGATTTTAATACTAAGTTGGACTCATCTGAAGGATGAGATTACACAACAAGAAAATGTTATCCTCCTCAAGATTGTCAAAAATAAAGAGGTACTTGCTAGAAATGGTGGGGGGGAAGAGAGAAAATGAATCCAGTTATCACCCTTGTTTTGAAAAGCAATATACCACTCTTGAACATGACACTTTTTGTCACACTTGTACATGTTTTGGGAAAATCATTTCTCTAACAGTTAATGAAATCACATAATTGAAAGTCTTCAACCGGTTTCTGGGTATTAGCTTTAGGTTAATTGTTACCAAACCATTTGTAATGTCGTTATGTGTTCAAGAGATAGTTCAAATAAAACATTCATTGCAAACATTTGTCTCCATTCGCGTTGACCATCACTGAGTTAGTCCTTGCAAATATTTCTTCAAAACTTGATCTAATGGTTTTGTGTTGTGGGATTTCCTATGATGGGTCACTTTCTATCGACGACTACTCATCATCTAGAAAGTTGATCTAGAATCCTATCAGTACCTTGGGATCTGCATTCCCTAATGGCAAGTTTCTTGCCTTCGACAATAGGTTGCATCATTAACCTTCGATTGAATTATTCCATGAAGTGTTCGACTACAAATCATTCATTCACACTTCGTGGATTGTAATGAGTACTTTGAAAGCCATTGTAATTATTGGTGGTTTCTCTCACACTTGTTAATATTTCACATCATTGACTGGTAATCAAGTGGTTTCTTCCATGTTCTACTTTGACACAATCAATCGCATGGATAGAATCATACTAGCTCGGGAAGTGGAAATCAAGACCCTGGATCTAGTTTCCACCATCCAGGCTATGAGGAGTTTTATTTTTCATGATACAGTAGACCACTTATGCTAGATGGTTGCGTCCATGCTGTGTCTACTATTGATGTAGTTTAAAATCATTTTTGTACCATAACATGTAGTTAGTTTTGATCTGAGTATGGGAATGCCTACCTTAGCGATGATATACACATATATGTTTTCTTTGAAATTTTTTACATGCTTTCGACCAGTATGTCAGCAATCCAATCCTTGGAAAGATAAAGCACTTCACTCTTCAAAAGTACCTCAGACTTCGCACTTTATGGGGCACTTTGTTACACATTATTATGTCACCATGACATTTAACTGTCAATATAGGTTCATCATTACCTATATTACACTCCCTTAGAAGTCAGAAACCCTAATGTTCCTAAAACATGTCTTCGCATTGGAGAAAAGCTCATTAAAACCCTAAAAAGTCTAACTCTGCACTTTTCCTAGCCCTTCCCTATGGATCTGCATATATTTTCTCTATAGCCTGTGGCACATCCCACATGTTTTGCTTATAAAACCTGCGGACCCTTGTAAATAGTCAAATAAAAGAAATATTAAGTTCTAGAAGCCCAGCGGAAGCTTCTAGAAGCACGTTTAGTTCGAGATTTATCCTATACTCATGAGCTCTATCTGTTCACTCATGGAGTTTATCCCTTGGTATATTGAGCTCAAATCCCTTCATGAAAGGAATCCATCCCCCTTTTCATGGAACTGAAACTACCTCCATTTCCCTATAAATTGAGCTCATGTTTCAGTCTCAAGGGTAGAGACACATATGTGGTAATTGCTAAAGAATTCTTAAGAGAGCATACTCTCTATACTAGCCATTTTTTATATGAGAATGATCACACACTCATGTCCATAACTTTATGCGAGTTCAGAGAGAAGAAGGTTTGTCAATATGAGAGAGAACGATTGTTCGGGACCCTGGAAGAACATGTATAACATCAAGGTGAAATGTTGTAAGGTTAGTTCTTCTTATACAAGTTAATACAAATGGATTTCATTTTCTCATTGAATTGTTTATGTATTTATTTGAGTATTTGAATTCTTGGATTCCTTGAACAATGAGATAGATTAGTGTTTTCTTAATTATTAAATATTGCAGGTGCTTTTAATCATTTTATTGATTGCAGGTTTCACATGCTGAAGTGGCCTCTATTGGAGCGACTGAATGGAAGATTTCAGCAAGAGTTAGATTTTAGAAAGGGGCATGTCCTCATACTTTGTTATTTAATAGTTTTGAATCACAAATGATCTAGAGAAAATGGTTTGTTTGTTTGTTTCTAGATATCCTTAGGATAATAGGGAGATCGTTCCTATCTACAAGAAGGATTTATCTGCATAAAAAAATGGCGACTTCGTTGGGGAATAGAGCTTAGTTTCTCCTTTTACTTTTCAGTTTGATTTATTGATTTTGATTAGTCTAAAACTGGGCTGGGTATGTAACTTTCTAGAATCCTTAAAAAGTAAATCTGAATTTTATTTTTTCTGTGTTTTTAACTGGCCTCCGTGGTTTTTGCTTAAAAACAGTGTGGTAGCCTCTGCAATTTTTAGTTCAGAATAGTGCGGTACCACACTGTTCTCTATTGAAACCTGCAGACTCATGGAAAAATTTTGAAAAATTTAAAATTTTCTCTTCAGGAGCAAGATTACCAGATTCTCTATGTTTTCCCCAACTTATCTTGACTGTCAAAGTGTTATGTGTGAATTTCTTTCAGCAATTATTGTGTCTGAGTGGTTTTTCATCTGATTTTCATTTTATAAGTAAGTGTTTGCCCTAATTTCTTCTTTCTCTTTATTTGAAACCATCGTATACCTTAGCTTACTGGTATGCTGTTGTTTTCTTGCTGAGCCATTGAACTTATTACGACCCTTGCTTTTATGAAAAA
The DNA here is from genome assembly GCA_034641835.2 of Pinus albicaulis. Taxonomy (NCBI): domain Eukaryota; kingdom Viridiplantae; phylum Streptophyta; class Pinopsida; order Pinales; family Pinaceae; genus Pinus; species Pinus albicaulis. The sequence continues at coordinate 167,183,625 of CM076575.1, forward strand.
TGAGTTTCATTTTCATTTCCAAATTTAGAAAAGTCTTAAGCTTACTAAGACCTGAATTTCACTTAAAACCATTATTGAATTTTTTGATTTTTGCGAAAGATAAGAAGAAATTCTACTTGGTTCAATCACAAACTAAGAAAAATATCCTCAAAACTTTCTAGATAGAGTTCAAACATTAATGTTCTCTTTTTCTTTTGAATTTTATGTTTTTTGGAGTTTTCATTCGGTTTTATTTTAGAAAAAGTTTGTTAAAAGATTTGTAGTTTCTGATCTGATTGATGAAGGATTTTATTTTGAATGAGTAATTGATGATCATATGAAATTGAGTTCTCAAAGAAATAGTCTTCTTTTCAAATATTTTTGTTTATAAGCGAAAGAATTGGGGCTTTGAAAGTTATCTAAATCTCTCAAATCTTTCCTTTAAATAGGTTTCATTGAAAAGAAAAGAGTTTCACTCTCATATTGATGCATTTAGCATATTTTTAGTTAGGTCATAAAACATCATTAAAGTTTCACTTCCATTCCTTCTGTCTTAAGAAACAGCCAAACTAAAAAAAAATGTTTTAATTAAAATCAATCTAGATATTTTTACATTTTCTAGGGCTGATTTCCACCAATATAGATTAGGCTGGTGTCTTGGAATAGGTTGTAATTAACATTCCAACACAGTTAAAACAAAAAAGTAGCAATATTGTGGTAGGAAAATCCAATTGTAGCATGTATGCTCTGGGAAGTTCTTCTTAAAAGAGTCAAGCACGAGATCATGTCCGAACCAGTGAGGTAATCATACCTATCTCATTGGGAAGGATAGAAGATGTGCACGTATTAAAAATGGTAAACCTTAGATAGACCATTGTCGAGGAGCCTGGGGTCACTTGTTGGTAAACCTTGGATTATATCAAGGAGCCTTCAAGGGGTTTGAGCTTGTTACTCTTCCTTTGCATGTATATCGGATCATAGACTGTTCCCCCAGGTATATTTGTTCCCATTAGTGACCTTAGTGGCTATAAAATTTAGGATTCTTTCCCAAGGTGACGGTGGAGGGAAGGTCCCACTGTACCTGGAGCAGACTTCGATTAGACTCACTTGGACTTTCCGAAGGGCTCTCTTCATTTCGAGATGGTTTAAGTGGATAAAATTGCACTGGACTATTTCATTAAGCAGGTTGTCAAGGTAACTGTTCCAACCACTATTTCTGCATTAAAATTCTACAACGTTGGATTTAATCACCAACTAGTGTTTTTAGTGCGAGATTCTACTGTTTGTGTGTGGATTGCTCTCTTAGGTTTTGAAGGCGTGTGATCAATTTGATTGTTTCCTTGAAGACTTTAGGACATTTTATTGAAATTTTATTTGATTTCATGCGTTAAAATTTTTAGTCGTGGCCGAATTACCTAGACAATCTCATAGAATGTAGGGGAAACCCCCTGAGTACACACCAAGGTAGTTAGAAAAACTTAAATATGAGAAAGGACAAACATCAAGGACTGGATCAAATGAAAACAAAGAAACATCAATAATTATTCATCCTAAATATGAAGTAGATCAACCTCGAATAGTAGAGAGTACTCCAAGAAGAGTTTCAATTTGTGAGCTAGCTGAACTTTTTTTTACAACTAGTGAATTATTAGATTTGGATCCTGAAATTTTTGAACCAGAAACTTCAACTGTTATATCTAAGATTACTTCTCCCTTCATTACTCCAACCCCTCGTCATCCTGATTCACCCAGAGTGAAGTATCATATCACTAAAAATGTTCCTCCTAGTCTCATTAGTATTGAAGAAGTTACTAACACTAAAGAAGAAGTTGTTCTTCCTCGAAATCATGATGCTTTAGAACTTATGCCAAGTGAATTGATTTACTATAGCCCTTTGAAATAAGATCCTTAGTATTCTCAGTTGGTAGACTTTCTACACAATACTGGTCTAAATCATTCACCACCCTGAATTCATTTTTACGCTATACCAAGAGGTTATAGACCTCCGTTAAACATGTCTGGTGAGTCATCAATGTATTCTACATCACCAGAATCATGCTTGTATGGTGGTCCGACTATTTCGGTAGGATACCAGTCGCTTTCTGGTACTTTCTCAGGAGCAACTCCTTCTCCCAACAAACATATACCATCATCTGGTCCAAATGAATCAAATACTAAAAATTTGAGTGCATAACACATTTACATGATGTCTGAAAACATTCCTAACCCTAACCATCAAGGTAGTAATTTACCGCCTGGGGGTCAACCTCAAAGTGGTAATTTACCACCTGGGGGGCAACCTCAAGGATAGTACGTACCTTAAATACCATATCAACCACAAGGATAGTACATACCTCCAGGTTAGTACATACCTCAGGGTCAATATCAACCTCAAGGTCAATATCCAACTCAGGGTCCGCAGCCTCTTCAAGGACAGTACCCTACACTAGGAAAACCGTGTTTAGGGCCATATTTCTACCCAGAACAATAATTTTTTCAAGGAAGTGGGAATTATCTAGCTAATTATCAAGCTTATGCTCCAAATTATCAACCTGGTTATGGTACTTCTTATGCAACACAACATTCAATGGGACCTTTATATGCCAGAGTAAACATGGTATGTGATTCATCACAAGTTCAACAAAATTTGAAACCCAATGTGCAAGTACCTTATTATCAACCTGGTTCGCCAATGGGTTACAATCAAATCCAACAACCTTTCCAACTTGTTCAACCGATGATTCAGATAACTGCATCTGGTACAGTTCAGCGGCCTGGTCCGAGTATACCTAGAACTCCAACTCAAACTGATGCACCAACTTCTGTTCAAGCTACCACACCTATTCCTGGAGTTTCTACAGCTCCTATTTCTACAACCCCTCAAGTATCACAAAAAATCCCTGTAGCCTCTACACCACAACCTGGACCTACAATCCAGACTATTGTTCAACTACCTGCGAGACAACCTGGTACAAGTACAATTGTAACAAGCCAACCTAGTACTTGTTGGCCACTTTCCTATTCTACTTGGGGCCCCAACGTTGTTTCTTTCATTTTTTTAGTTTCCTTAATTGTAGCACAATATACTATTTTTGGCATTTTTTTTCAGGTCCTAGCCTTCCGAATTCATTTTGAGGCCCTAAACGATGATTTTATGGACCAACATTCATCATTGACCAATTTTAGTCACTCGAAAGTTGTAGTTCTTAGATACATATTTCTAACGTGGTATTGTGCATGTCAAATGGATATTGTATTCCAAATTTACAACCCTAGGAATTTGATGTACCAATTTACCCAAATGAGGCCCATAGTTTTGGCGCTTCATCTCCTAGTTTTATTTTTTTATGTTTATGGTTTTCCATTGTTTCTCAATAATAAATAGGCCTTCGATCCTCATTGTAATATAGTTAAGAGGCATATAGCCGCCACATCTTTTCCCAAAGATAAGCTATCTTCGCTTGAGCTAGTTTATTTCCATTCTGTCTATAATATTATTTCAGTTATTTGATATTAATTAAGTGAAGTATATTTTCTGCTACATCTTTGAATTTATGTTTATTTATGTATTTTATTTTATTCCTGCATAAATCTAGATCATTTGGAAGATTGGATACTTAACCTATTAATGGAAATGAGCCACTCTTCAACATGACACTCTTTCACTTCATCTATGTGATTATTGGGTTGGGGAATTTTCTTGCCTCTTTAGTTAATCACACCATATCAAAAGCCTTCATAATTGGCATTGAGTTAATGTTTCCAACTCCATAAAGTGTCATTGATATGTTCAAGAGAATTCTTTCAGTTGATAACAAATACAATACTCCTAAGCCATCATCAATGTTTGTTGTTCCTGAACTATATTTACATCAACATCATTTTATCTCTAATATTCATACTTGTTTCATTTTGTTGATGGGGGATACATCAAGTCCCTCCTATGATAGGTTGCTTCCTATCGACATCATCTCGTTACTTAGGAATTTGACTTAGAAGCTCGCTTTGGTACCTTGGAGCTTGCATACATCAATGGAAATATTCCTCACTATCAATGAAAGGTCCTCATCATTGGCCTTCGACCAGAGGATTCTGTGTGGTATTCAACTTTAGCTCATTCATTCACACCACATATATTGTACCATAGTACCTTGAGAACCATTAATATTATCTATGGTTTCTCTCACGTATATAAGAGGCTTACATCATTGGCCGATAATCAGATAGTGTCTACCATTTTGGAATCTAACTCATTTATTCTCATGGCTAGAATCATACTATTAATAAATTGAATGAACAAGATAGAAGATCCCATATCTATTTCCTTCCATCCGAGCTGTGATTTCAAGATTCATACAAGATTACAAAGTATAATGTCTATGATCATTCAAATAGTCACCTAAACATGGTTCCACACTTTGTCATCAATGCATGATACTTCTTCATCATTGTACATGTAATATTGGCTTATGTGATGAGCATGGGTATTCCTCCCTCGGAAATGATATCATAATGATAATATGTATTGTAATAGATGATGATCTCGACCAATTTTTATTAATCTAGACTTGTCACAAGGTAAAGCACTTCATTCCTTAGCCACTACTTCTAAATTTGTACTTTACGGGGAAATCTATTGCAAGCCATTTTTTCACATCATCCCAAAAGGCCTAAAAACTATATCAATCGACATCCATGAAAACTTTTTTGTAATCCCTTTGCAAATCCCTAAGCATAATTTATACAAAAAGTATGATTTAATGGGTTTATCTGCTAGAAAACCATATTTTTACGCCCAATGCACTATGCCTTCATGTGTACCAGAGTTAGGTTCAAGTTTCATACCTGAGCATCAACGTTGATCAACGAAAGTTGCTCCATTCTGTAGGTGTGTTAATTATATAAATTTGGTAAAAATAAAAAATAATTTTGAATCTTCTCCTTCCAGAAGGTACTAAGGTGTTTTTAACCATTTACCATGGATAAATATCTCAAATTACTATCTGATCCTATTCTAGTGATCTTATCTCTTATCCCCTGATATTATCCTTCCCCATAAGTGGATCTCAACCCTAGCTTGGTAAATACTAAACTACCATGTTTACCCTATAAAATTATTACCTCCCATGGAGTTTGGGCTGGATTTTGGAGATTACTAGGTTGGCTTTTGTAGGTTGGAAGTGTTGGAAATATTGTCATTGATGTCAAAGAAATTGGCAAAGAAGGAGCATTTGAAACAGTAACTAGGTAGTAGTAGAGAAGAATAGAGGAAGAGTGCATTTACAGAGAGCAGTATCAGTCAAGGAGCAGGGAAAAACAGTGAATTGAAGTAGAGTTGTCCAGAGACAGTGTAGGAAGAAAAAGGCCATCGAACAGAAAAAGGTTCTAAATTCTCTGTGAATTTTATGTATATTCTTGATATAATTTAGTAGGAAGGATAGTTGAGTCCCTGTGGAAAATTATGAATCATTGTGAAAGCATGGTCTGTAAACATCATAAGTTCTGTGGAAGGAGTAGATTCGTGAAACTGTATAAGGTAATTTTGAGGAGTATCGATTGGACAAATCGTTATCGATTACACAAATTATTGTTCATTGATACTGGTATCTCTCACCGTGTAATGCATTGCTGAACATTTGATTGCTAAGGTCATGATACAGTGAGCAATGGTGTATGTATGCATCCTGATGGAGGATAAAGGAAATCCTGTGTATGATTGAGTTCTGGTGATACTCTGATGGGTGGAGAATACCGAGAGTATTTGGGTACTGATTGGTTCAATTCTTGTACGGAATGCCCTGAAAATCTGTGTGAAGTCCTATTGGGAGAGTGAGCCACGGACGTGCTCTGTGTGTGCAGGGCACATAAGCTCTATCGGTCAAAGTAATAGTGCGTTCCGCATGTGTTAGATAATACAACGAAAGGTGTCCCTGTTGAATGCAAAAGAACCGAGTCGAATAGTCCATAAGGATTTCATCGGAGCTGTATAACAGTATTATGGTTATATGAACTGATAACACGGAGGAAGAAAAATTAAAAAAAGTTATACTTTCATGAAGAAACGTAGAAATGACGGAATAAAGACAAACGAAACCTTGAACGAAGGAGAGGAACCACGAGCGGAATAAAAAGTGAAGGGGGTTTCCGGTTTTCATCGCACCGCTCTCGACGGGAAAGTGGTATTCAAAAGGTTGGGAGAGATTCCATAGAACAAGCAAAATGCGTCCCTGAGCGTATTTACAAAACCTCCATCACTGCACGCCATCGCACGTTAATGTTCGACCAAGGATGCCGCACGATATTTTTGAGCACCGTCGATCTGGAGGGAAGCCATCGGACGGTGGTCATATGAGGAAGATGCACGAAGGTTAACCAAAGTACGGCGGCCATCGCGCATTATTTTTCATGCGTCTTCGCCGAGCGATATCCATCCGATCAAATGAGGCGGTGCGACGCGATAACAACCGTCGAATGGAGACGACCATTAACATTGGGGCCCATACGCATGTATTGAGGTTTGCGGGTTTAACCCAAGGTATTATGTCGTGTATTAAGGGTGTGGGACCCAATTTCCCTTCACATTATTGGTTCAATATACGTTGTTGTGTTATGCCGAGATCTTCAACTCCAAGTCGAAGATTAAATATTATTGAAGGGCCCGAAATGTTATATGGATATATATTACTGCTGGGTTTTTATATAAGTCAACGGCACGTTAATGTTTGTAATAAATAAATGGGGAATTGGATTAATATCTCAATCTCAGATTTAGATATTAAAATGCCTTAGATTAATTAATTTCCAGATCAAGAAAATAAAACAATGAAAAGTTGTTTGGGGCTTGAGTAGACCCCGCTGGATTACCTATTTTGATTCCGTCCAGGAATACCATTAGCGGGTGAGTGGTTTTGACTCAAGTTATTGATAAAGGCTAAACTATATAAGGAGAAGAGGATCATAATATAGGGTGTGCATGTGGAAGGTGGGTTAATAAATAAATCTCTTTATGAGATATCTACATATATGATGCACCTAGGGATATGATGAATCTCTACGATGATCGGAAAAAGAAATGATGAAGACCTGACGGAAGTCTGATGAAGAAATTGAAGAAATCTGGTGGATCTAAAGGTTGAAGCTTTCTGTATGAAAGTGGAAGTATCCTGCGAGTAGAAGCTGGTGTCAAAATCAGGGGGTTAGAGCTCCCTTCTAGTAGTGGCTGGAGAACGAGAAAAGGTTGTAGCCTTTTTGCACGTGGGTGCCTGCGTGCTGGTATGAGTCTACGCCAGTACAAAATTGTAAGAATTTTTCTTTATAATAAATATTGAAGACAGAGACGACAACAACGGTGGTTTTCTCCCGAATTGGGTTTCCACCTTAAATACTAGTGTTCATGTGTGTTGCTTATGTGTGATGGTTTATTCTGTTATTACTGCACATGCTTACTGCTTACTAAACATCTAATGAATGAATGATGCAATGATCTAAGTAAAGAATTAAACGTATAATAAGATCTCTGGACATATGCAAGTTTTCTTAAGGATATCCACATTTATATGCGAGTTGGGTTCAGTAAAGTAACGTATGGGTTTAAGAGAAACAAAAAGTGAAAAATTTTCAGTCAGCTCTAAATACTGATTCAGCCCCCCCCCCCTCTCAGTATTTTTCCCAACAATTGGTTTCAGAGCAGGTCCTTCTGAAAAAGCTTAGCCGCTAGAAGGAAGATCAATCAAGATGAGCAATCAAGATGGAACAACATCTATCAGGCCTCCGCTCTTCAACATAAACAATTTAATCTTCTGGAAAACAAGGATGAGATCCTATCTTCAGTCTCTGGGAGCAGATGTATGGGCTATTGTTGAAGGAGGATATCAATATCTAGTCGTAGTACCAACAAATGCAACGGAAAGAAAGAATTACGAAACAAATGCAAAAGCGGTCAATGTTCTATTGGGAAGTCTAACTGAATCAGAATTTGTCAAAGTGATGTAGCTGAATACAACAAAGGCCATATGGGACAAAATCATTCTAAGTTATGAAGGTGATGCAAAGGTAAAAAGTGCTAAACTCCAAACTCTCAGAATTCAATATGAGAATCTGAAAATGCATAATGAGGAGAGCATTTCCAATTTATTTTTACGTCTTGATGATATTGTAAATCGTATGAGAAATTTGGGAGAAACAATAACTGAATCTAATTTGGTTGAGAAAGTTTTAAGATCACTAACGACAAAATTTGAGTCAAAAGTTGCTGCTCTTGAAGAAAAACAGGATCTTCAAAATCTTACTATGGTGCAACTTCATGGCATACTAACTGCATATGAAATGAGAAGAGGAGGACCAAATGAAGTCAAAAAAGTCGTCTTTAGAGCTTCTACCAAAGGGAAAGAAGTACAAGAAACAGAAGGATCAGGGTATATCTCAGAAGGAGATGAGGTAAATTTTGTAAAGAAACTCCAACTTGGTACAGGATGGTTTAGAGGTAAGCTTCCTTTCAAATGTTTTGCTTGTGGAATAGTTGGTCATTATGCTGCTAAGTGTCCTCACAAATAAACACATGAAAAAGGAAAGGAAGTAGCAAGAAGGAATAAAAACCGGTTTAGCACTAGAAAAAGTTACTATACTCATGAAGACAGTGATGGGTTATCTGACAGTGAGGAAGAATGTGAACAAGATCTTAGACTTCTCATGGCATTTGAAAAGAAATATAGAGAAGAAAAATATAATTTTATGGATGCTTTAGAGGACAATGATTTTCTTGATCAATTAAATCAACTCAAAATATGCTTAGAAGAAAGCAAAATATCCAAAGAAACTCTAAAAAATTAGCTTGAAGAAAAGGAGAAACACAATGAGAAATTAGAATGTGAAATAGTAAGTCTAAGAAAAGAAATTGAGAAAGTGAAGAATTTGAATCTTATATTTGCTAAAGGATCTGAAACCTTAGATGAGATTATCAAGGTACAACATTCTCCTTTTATAAAGACAGGTCTTGGATATATCGGAGAATCTTCTCAGACTTCAGCACCAAACTATCTAAAAGCAGCTACAGCCAGTATACAACATTCTGCCACTCAGCAAGGGAATAAAGAATCTTCACAGGTAAAGCATGAACAGCTCAATCCAAATAACACTAACAAGAATACCTTTCAAAGAAACACCAACCAATAGGTAAATTCAAGTAGAAGATTTCATGATCGCAGAAAATTCTTCTTCAATGGACAACATTTCTCATGTCACAATTTTGGTCATAAAGTTGTTCAATGTGTTGCATACAAAATCATTATGACAAGAGAAGCAAGAAAGAAAAGGGGGGATATTGGAACAAAGAAGAATACCTATAACAAATTTTCTCCTCTTCAAAATGAAGTTGAATGTGCTTATTGCAATAACTTTGGCCATGAAGAATCTGAATGCAGGAGCAAAATCCAGCCAAAAGAGCAATTTCCTTCAAGCTCCAAAGTGTGGAAAAATAAGGAATTACAGGTTGAAAATTGTGGCATAGCTTTATTTGCAGAAGGTGAAGAAAATCAATGGTACATTGACATTGGATGCTCTAAACACATGACAGGTGACAAAAACAAACTTCTTGCATATAGTGCTCTAGAAAAATAGAAGAATGTTACATTTGGAAATGATACTCCTGCTGTTATTAAGGGAAAAGGGTCTGTTTTTCTAAAAGAAAAGGTGAAAGCTAATAATGTCATGTATGTAGATGGATTAAAGAATAACCTATTAAGTGTAAGTCAAATGTGTGATCAAGGAATTGAAGTTGTCTTTAGTTCAAAAGAATGTGTGGTACGTGATCTTGATACAGGTAAAAAAATTATAAAAGGAAACAAAACTCCAAGCAATTTGTATGTATTGAAGAACTGCAAAGAACAATGTTACTTGAGTAAATCTTCAGAAAACTGGCTATGGCATAGAAGGTTGGGGCATCTGAGCTTCTCTCAAATCAACAAATCAAGCAGACTTAAAGCTGTTCGTGATCTTCCCAATATTACTCTACTTGAAAATATCATATGCAAATCTTGCCAATTCGGTAAGCAAACCAGAGTACAATTTAATGCCAAGGAAGGATCATCAAGTAAGCCTCTTGAACTCATTCATACTGACATATGTGGACCTGTGAAGAAAAATTCACCACGTGGTGAACAATACTATATCTTATTTATTAATGATTTCTCTAGAATGTGTTGGATTGGGTTGCTTAAACACAAATATGAAGCATTTGAGAAATTTCAGATCTTCAAAGCACTAATTGAAAATGAATTAGATCTAAAAATCAAGTGTCTTATATCTGATCAAGGAGGAGAATATACATCAAATGAATTCCTTGAATTTTGTGAACAACATGGTATAAAAAGACAGTTTTCGGTAGCAAGTACTCCACAACAAAATGGAGTAGCAGAAATAATGAATATAATAGTTCAACAAATGGCTAGAGCTATGCTTGATGATTCCGGAACACCTGACACATTTTGGGGAGAAGCAGCACATACAGTGATAAATATTCTTAACAAGGCACATGTTTGTGTAAATAGTGATAAAACTCCATATGAACTATGGTATGGTAATCCTCCCACTGTGAAGCATTTTAGAGTTTTTGGAAGCAAATGCTTTATCAAAAATAATGATGAAAAACTTGGCAAGTTTAAACCCAGAGCAGATGAAGGAATACTTCTTGGTTACTCCTCTAGAAGTAGAGCATATAAATGTTACAATAAAAGACTTCGAAAGATTTTTGAATGTATTGATGTTGTTATTGATGAGTCTCCTGCATCTCCAAAAGAAGAAAAAAAAACAATAGAAGACGATGATGACATATATCCTTCTACATCAAATGGGAATGATGTAGACAGTGAACCCAATGAAGAACCCGAAGATGATTTATCTGAAAAGGCTCCATCCAGATATATTCAAAAGAATCATCCAGAATCTCAAATTTTGGGAGAAAAGGGATCAAGTGTACAAACATGAAGGACTCTCGTAGGATCTTCTAGCTATCTGGCATTTCTATCCACTATTGAACCACACAATGTCAATCAAGCTTGCAAAGATGAATGTTGGATTCAAGCCATGAATGAAGAGCTTGATCAAATTGAAAAGAATCACACTTGGGAATTAGTACCAAGACCTCATGACAAAAATGTCATTGGAACTAAATGGATATTCAAAAACAAGTTAAATGAGGATGGGGATGTTATAAGAAATAAAGCTAGACTTGTTTGCAAGGGGTATGCTCAACAAGAAGGTATATACTTTGAAGAAACTTTTGCTCCTGTAGCCAGACTTGAAGCCATAAGAATGTTTCTTGCTTTTTCAAGCTTCCAACAAATCAAAGTCTATCAAATGGATGTTAAATCTGCTTTTCTCAATGGAGATCTAGAAGAAGAAGTTTATATAGAACAACCAGAAGGATTCATTTTGGGAAATGATGAAAATCTTGTTTGTAGACTTAAAAAGGCTCTATATGGTCTCAAACAAGCTCCAAGGGCATGGTATTATCGTATTGACAAATATCTTCATCAATAAGGATTTTCAAAGGGGTCTGCTGATAGCAACTTATACACAAAAACTGAAAATGATAAACTAGTGATTGTGGTTGTATATGTTGATGATATCATTTTTTGAAGTAATGAAGAGCCTATGAGTCAGAAATTTTCTTTTGATATGCAGTAAGAATTTGAAATGTCTTTACCTGCGGAACTAACATTCTTTCTTGGCTTGAAAGTGCAACAAGCAACACATGGCATATTCTTATCTCAAACAAAATATCTTAAGCAAATTCTGAAGAAGTATGGTATGGAAGAGTGCAAACCTGTAAGTACACCAATGGTAACCGGATGTAATCTCAGTTCTCATGATGATTCTCCCATAGTGAATCAACCAGAATACAGATATATGATAGGAAGTCTATTTTATCTCACTAGGACTAGACCAGACATTATGCATGCAGTTGGAATTGTTGGACGATTCCAAGCTAATCCAAAAGAGTCTCACCTTCAGGCTGTCAAAAGAATATTCAAATATCTACAAGGAACTCAAGACTTTGGACTATGGTATCCAAAGAATGTTGATCTCACTCTTCATGCTTACACTGATGTAGATTGGGCTGGAAATGTTGATGATCGGAAAAGCACTAGTGGTGGTGCATTCTACATGGGGCCCCGATTATTATCTTGGTTCAGCAAGAAGCAAAGCTCTATTTCCTTATCTACAGCAGAAGCATAATATGTGGTTGTTGCATCATGTTGCACTCAACTTCTCTGGATGATGCAAACCTTACAAGACTTCCAAATCAAATTTTCACCTCCTATATCCATTATGTGTGATAACACAAGTGCCATCAGTATCTCAAAGAATCCTGTTATGCATTCCAAGACCAAGCACATTTCCATCAAGTATCACTTCTTACGTGAACAAGTGCTTGAACAAAAGGTGAAGTTGGAATATGTGCCCTCCAAAGAACAAGTTTCTGATATATTTACCAAACCTTTACCCAGGGAAGCATTCGAATATCTCAGACAGAAGCTGGGAGTAGTCTCTGCCATGTAGAAGATCAGATCTACTTAAATACAAAAGATTAAATTGGATACGCGAATTTCCTAAAGGACAGAAAATCGTGTATGAGTAGTTGCTGACAATTTTTTTCTGGGTCAGCATTCTTCAGCACAGCTGTGGTGCTATTGGGTATCTCTGGATGCACAGGTTAACGGGGAGCATTGGTCTTGTGGAAAGGATGCATTGTTGGCATTCTAATTATGTTTGAAGATGTAGCATGATCTCAGGGGGAGCATGGTATTGTAGGTACAAAAGATATTGATCAACCCTTTGCCATTGATGTCAAAGGGAGAGGAAAAACAAAGAGGGGTTTCTATAAGACAAACAGAGGAAGAGTATTGCCATCAATGCCAAAGGGGGAGATTGTTGGAAATATTGTCATTGATGGAAAAGGAATTGGAAAAGAAGGAGCATCTGAAACAGTAACTAGGCAGTAGCAGAGAAGAACAGAGGAAGAGTGCATTTACAGAGAGCAGTATCAGTCAAGGAGCAGGGACAAGCAGTGAATTGAAGCAGAGTTGTCCAGAGACAGTGTAGGAAGAAAAAGGCCATCGAACAGAAAAAGGTTCTAAATTCTCTGTGAATTTTATGTATATTCTTGATATAATTCAGTAGGAAGGATAGTTGAGTCCCTGTGGACAATTATGAATCATTGTGAAAGCATGGTCTATAAACATCATAAGCTCTGTGGAAGGAGTAGATTTGTGAATCTGTATAAGGTAATTTTGAGGAGTATCGATTGGACAAATCGTTATCGATTACACGAATTATTGTTCATTGATACTGGTATCTCTCACCGTGTAATGCATTGCTGAACATTTGATTTCTAAGGTCATGATATAGTGAGCAATGGTGTATGTATGCATCCTGATGGAGGATAAAGGAAATCCTATGTATGATTGAGTTCCGGTGATAATCTGATGGGTGGAGAATACCGAGAATATTTGGGTATTGATTGGTTCAATTATTGTACGGAATGCCCTGAAAATCTATGTGAAGTACTATTGGGAGAGTGAGCCACGGACGTGCTTTGTGTGTGCAGGGCACATAAGCTCTATCGGTCAAAGTAATAGTGTGTTCTTCATGTGTTAGACAATACAAAGAAAGGTGTCCCTGTTGAATGGAAAAGAACCGAGTCGAATAGTCCATAAGGATTTCATCGAAGCTATATAACAGTATTATGGTTATATGAACTGATAACGCAGAGGAAGAAGAATTAAAACAAAGCTATACTTTTGTGGAGAAATGTAGCAATGACGGAATAAAGACGAACGAAACCTTGAGCGAAGGAGAGGAACCATGAGTGGAATAAACAGTGAAGGGGGTTTTTGGTTTTCATCGCACCGCTCTCGATGGGAAAGTGGTATTCAAGAGGTTGGGAGCGATTCCATAGAACGAGTGACATGCATCCCTGAGCGTATTTACAAAACCGCCATCACTGCGCACCATCGCACGTTAACGTGTGACCAAGGATGTCACGCGATATTGTTGAGCACCGTCGATCTGGAGGGAAGCCATCGGATGGTGGTCATATGAGGAAGATGCGCGAAGGTTAACGAAAGTATGATGGCCATCGTTCGTTATTGTTCGCGCGTCTTCACCGAGGGATATCCGTCTGATCAAATGAGGCGGCGTGACGCGATAACAATCGTTGATGGAGACGATTGTTAACGTTGGGGCCCATACGCATGTATTGAGGTTTTCGGGTTTAACCCAAAGTATTATGTCATGTATTAAGGGTGTGGGACCCGATTTCCCTTCACATTATTGGTTCAATATACGTTGTTGTGTTATGCCAAGATCTTCACCTCCAAGTCGAAGATTAAATATTATTGAAGGGCCCGGAAGGTTATATGGATATATATTACTACTGGGTTTTTATATAAGTTAGAGGCACGTTAATGTTTGTAATAACTAAAGGGGGAATTGGATTAATATCTCAATCTCAGATTGAGATATTAAAAATCCATAGATTAATTAATTTCCAGATCAAGAAAATAAAACAATGAAAAGTTGTTTGGGGCTTGGGTAGACCCCGCTGGATTACCTATTTTGATCCCGTCCAGGAATACCATTAGTGGTTGAGTGGTTTTGACTCATGGTATATATAAAGGCTAAAATATATAAGGATAAGAGGATCATAATACAGGGTGTGCATGTGGAAGGTGGGTTAATAAATAAATCTCTTTATGAGATATCTGCATATATGATGCACCTAGGAATATGATGAATCTCTACGATGATCGGTAAAAGAAAAATATGAAGACCTGACGGAAGTCTGATGAAGAAATTGAAGAAATCTGGTGGATCTGAGGGTTGAAGCCTTCTGTATGAAAGTGGAAGTATCCTGCCAGTAGAAGCTGGTGTTAAAATTAGGGGGTTGGAGCTCCCTTCCAGTAGTGGCTGGAGAACGAGAAAAGGTTGTAGCCTTTCTGCAGGTGGGTGCCTACATGCTGGTATGAGTCTGCGCTAATAAAAAATTGTAAGAAGTTTTCTTTATAATAAATATTGAAGACAGAGATGACAGCAGTGGTGGTTTTCTCCCGAATTGGGTTTCCACCTTAAATACTGGTGTTCATGTGTGTTGCTTATGTGTGATGGTTTATTTTGTTATTGCTGCACATGCTTACTGCTTACTAAACATCTAATTAATGAATGATGCAATGATCTAAGTAAAGAATTAAACGTATAATAAGATCTCTGGACATATGCAAGTTTTCTTAAGGATATCCACATTTATATGCGAGTTGGATTCAGTAAAGTAACGTATGGGTTTAAGAGAAACAAAAATTAAAAAGTTTTCAGTCAGCTCTAAATACTGATTGACCCCCCCCCCTCTCAGTATTTTTCCCAACGTTTGGAGATCGCTAGTGCCCTCATGTTCTTGTTTTGAGCTTAAGGAATCAACATCCATTTGCATTAAGTTTAAGTGTGAAGGTTTTCTTTGTGAAAAGGAAGGACAAGTTGATTGGGTAGACATCTATAAATTCAGCTACTAGATATGGTTTTAACTCTCTCCTTTATTAAATAATACAAAAATAGTCATGTTTTCCTATATTTTTGTTGTTCTTATGCTCTTGTATTTCAATGCCATGTTGACTCATTTAATGGAGATATTAGATTATTATATGTGGATGTTTTCGTTTCTTTCCTTGTTTTAGTCATTGTTGTAGGTTCCATTTATAGCGCATCGAGCTAGGATTGGAGATTACAAGCGAAGAAGAGATAAGGACTTGCTACAATATCAAGTTAGGTTCCTTTTCCATATTCCAATATCTATAAGGGAAAATTTGATTCTTTTGTTCCTCTGACGTTGTTCTGGATCTTACCACTAGATCTAGGGAATTCATTTTTGTCCACAGAAGTGAAAATTCCATATAACATAGACACAAGACTAATTATAAATGTCGAAAATACACGTAGATTCAACTGATAATTGTAATATGCTAAAAAATTATATGTGAATCTACTCTGCCAATTGCAAAAACCAATTTAGATCTTGAAATCACAAAACATGAAAGAGAAATAATTCTGCTCTCTGTATATTTAATAAGCCAAATAATATGTGAATATTATAGTACTTTTCTCAAAGCTGAGAAACCTCTGCACTATCTCTATCTATCTCAATGATGCCTTGACAAGCCTGCTTCAATACTTAACTAATTTTTTTCCCTCTAGGATCCCTATTTCCTTGCACAGTTTCCTTGGGTAATTAGGCCCTATTAATTAGGGAAATTCCCAATCCATATTGCGTAATCCATTAGGGTCCTTCCTCAGACTTCATGCACCACCTTTACAATTTGGATAATTATACAACTGATAGTACATTTCCAATTGGGTATTTCTCATAACCGGCATGCATGAGTTATTTATGAGTGAATTATCAGTTAATTGGTTGAACACATTAAGTGACACCCCACTCTCTAACCTCCTAACCTCCATCAGTTAGAACTAGTTTAACTTAATTTAACTAAGATAGTTTGAGTTAATTAATTACGACTCAAAATAAAATCAAACAAAGCTCCTATAAGGTAGGAGAAACTCTACATGCCTCTAGTTTGACCCTCAACTCAAATTAACTAAACCAACTAGGGCATCCTAAATTTTTTAAATCTTACAAGTTTTCATGTGATGTGGAATTATAATTTTATTCTAATTTAATTCAAGGAAAAATTAAATTAGAATCCTTTCTTGGTGCCATTTTCAACACTCCCTCTTGGAAAGAAAGGGATTTTTTGATACCCTAATCATGCCTCTATGATACTTGAATTTTCCTCTTGACAGTGCCTTTGTGAAGATGAATGCATCTCGCTCCTCTATAGGAATGTACTCTAATATCATAATCTGCCTCTGCACACAATCTCTAAGATGGTGGTACTGGTTGTCGATATGCTTGGACCTGTCATGAAAAACTGGATTAATGGAGAGTTTGATGCAACTCTTCTTATCACAATAAATCACCGTTAGATCCATCTATTGACCAAACAACCCAACAAGAATGTTCCTCATCCACATAACCTCACAAGTTTCTTGACTAGCAACCATGTACTCTTCTTCTGCTGAACTACGTGCAACTGATTGGTACTTCTTGTTGTACCAGGAAATTATTTCCAACCCAATACTAAAGATGCCCCTAATGTTCTCTTCCTATCGGATGGACTCCCCACCCAATATTCATCTGTGAAGCCTTGAAGCTCTAGTCCCTTTGTTAGTTTGTACCAAATACAAAACTGAGTGGTTCCTCTGAGGTATATCAACACATGTTTGGCTTCCTTCCAATAAAGCTTGGTTGGATTAACATTTGCTTGACTAAGCTGGTTAACCACATAACACATGTCCAGTCATGTGTTCATCAAGTCCATGAGTGAACACACAAGCTACCTGTAAATGGTAGCTTCTACCACTTCACCTCAAGTGGCATCTTCCTTCCTCCAATTCCCTGCTAGAGGAGTCTCCATGGATTTGTTGCCCTCCATGTGGAAATTATTTAGTATCTCTTTAACATACTTTCCTTGAGAGACAAACAATCCCCATCTATTTAACAAATTTCCAAAATAAGGAAATAATGAAATATGCCCATTTATTTCATCTCAAATTCTCTTGCAAGATCCTCTTTTCAAGAATTGATCAGCTTCTCATCACCTCTTAGAATCAAATCATCGACATATAATACTATAATCAACAATTTAACTTCTACCACAATAATGTAAGGGTTCACATTTGCTTCACTTTTTAGGCCCAACACACTATTCCTTCTTGTCTACCATATTTGGGTTCAAGTTTCATACCAGAGCATCAGTGTTGATTAATGCAAGGTTCTCCATTCTGTAGGTGTGCTAATTCTAGAAATCAGGGAAAAAAAATAAAATTTGTAAATATTCTCCTTCCAGAAGATACTAAGGTGTTCTTAACCATTTACCATGGATAGATATCCCAAATTGCTATCTAATCCTACTCTAGTAATCTTATCTATTATCCCTTAATATTATCTACCCCATTAAGTGGATCTCAACCCTAGATTGGTAAATACTAAAATACCATGTTTACCCTATAAAATTACTACCTCCCATGGAGTCTGGACTGGCTTCTGAAGATTACTTGGTTGGCTTTTGTAGGTTGGAAGTTTGGATATCGCTAGTGCCCTCATGCTGCTGCTTTGAGCTTAAGGAATCAACATCCATTTGCATTAAGTTCGAATGTGAAGGTTTTCTTTGTGACAAGGAAGGACAAGTCGATTGGGGAGACATCTGCAAAGTCAGCTACTATATATGGTTGTAACTCTTTCCTTTATTTATTAATAAAAAAATCATCATGTTTTCCTATATTTGTGTTATTGTTACTCTCTTGTATTACAATGCCATGTTGACTCATTGAATGGAGATATTGGACTATTCTATGTGGATGTTGTAGTTTCTTTTCTTGTTTTAGTCATTGTTGTAGGTTCCATTTATAGTGCATGGAGCTAGGATTGGAGATTACAAGTGAAGAAGAGATAAGGACTTGCTACAAATTAGAGGTAGGTTCATTTTCCCTATTCCAATATATCTAAGGAAAATTATGATTCTTGTTTTCCTCTATTGTTCTAGATCAGACCACTAGATCTAGGGAATTAATTTTTTTCCGCAAAAGTGAAAATTCCATATAACATAGACACAAGACTAATTATGAGTATAAAATAAACATAGATTCAACTGATAATTGTAATATGCTAAAAAAATTAAACTTGAATCTACTTAGCCAATTGTGGAAACCAATTTAGATATTGAAATCACAAAACATGAAAGAGAAAGAATTTCAATCGCAAAACAAAAATATTTTCGTGGGGAAAGCCTCAGCTAAAAACCTTGCTATATGTATATTTTATAAGCCAAATAATATGAGAATATTAAAATGCTTTTCTCCAAGCTGAGAAACATTTGCACTATATCTATATGTCTCAGTGATTCCTAGACAAGCCTCATTCTAATTTTTTTCCCTCTAGGATCCCTATTTCCTTTTGCAGTTTCCTTGGATAATTAGGCCTTATTTATTAGGGAAATTCCCAATCCATACTGCACAATCCATTTGGGGCATTAATCTTACTGCATGCACCACCTGTACAATTTGGATAATTATATAACTGATAGTCCACTTCCAATTGGGTCTTTCCCATAACTGATATGCATGAGTTATTTATGAGTGAATTATTAGTTAATTGGTTGAACACATGAAGCGACACCCTATTGTCTAACCTCCTACTAGTCCCTCCATCAGTTATAACTAGTTTAAGTAAATTTAACTCAGATAATTTGAGTTAATAAATTAAAACTCAAAATAAACTCAAGCATGGCTCCTATAATGTAGGAGAAACTATACATGCCTCTAGTTTGACCCTCAACTCGAATTAAATAAACCAGCTAAGTCATCCTAACTTACTTAAATCGTACAAGTTGTAATGTGATGTGGAGTTACAATTTTATTCTAATTTAATTCAAGGGAAAATTAAATTAGAATCATTTCTTGGTGCCATTTTCAAAACTCCCTCTCAGCAAGAAAGGGATTGTATGATACCCCGATCCTGCCTCTATAAAACTTGAATTTTCCTCTTGACAGTGCCTTCATGAAGATGTATGCATCCTTCTCCTGTATAGGAATGTACTCTAACAACATAATTTTCCTCTACACACAATATCTGAGATGGTGATATTGGATGTCGATATTGTTGATCAACGGTTGTCATTGATGTTAACCCAAGCAGCACCAGGGGCTACCCTGATCTTGCATGGGAATTTTGACGTGCCAAATTACTATATTGTGAGTTAGGGATGTTTTTTATGATTTCTTCTTGTCGAGATGTTTCCATTGATATATGGCACACCACGTAATTCTTCACAGTTTGAGATATATTCATGTTTGAAGTTAGTAACCCCAGTTAGTGGGATAAAACCCCATGGGGTTGTGGCATGGGTCATTGAAAAGTAAATAATTAATAATTTTTAAGCTCCTAAAATATCTCCCACATTCACTTGTTGAATTCCCTCTCAACCTAAGAATTTATATAAATTGTGATCCTCATATCCTCCTAATGTAGGGATTTCGCTACTTGGAATAGATCATTGTGGAATTTGCACTATAGAGTTTTTTCTACGAAGGTTCAGAACATAAAATTTTAATGAGGCGAAGCCGAAATCCTAAGGAAGCTCCTGTAAAAATTTTAGATCATGGTGCACAAAATTTTTGGAGATATGATCTATCTAAGTTAGGGTTTTTACAGGCTCTTGAACTTCATCTCAAAGAGGTGACGTTGGGAAAATTGTCATAACTTTCTCTCTGAGTATCGGATTTGAGTTATGTAAAAATTGGAGGATATTTCACAGTCTGCAGTTTTCTCTATATCAATTTCAGAGCTGAATGAGGAAACAGGGACACGTGGCATGCCATACAAGTTCACTCTACTAAACCAGTTCATAATTAGGTCATTGTGAGAGATTAGGCATAACTTTTCCTTGAAGAATCCAAATTGGGTTAGACCTGTGACATTGGAAACAAGACTCAGAGGAATACTACAAGACCGAAAATCACATATTGGGGATCTAAAATAACAAATATACACTAGATTCAATATCGATCTCATAGAAGGAAATAAAAAGCTAGATCATGTGCTGTCAAGGGATGCAAAGGAACAAACTTTCTAGGGCAGCAAAGAAAACCAAGGTGAAATAGAGGTAATCTCCAGGTAAGTACATTATGTATATGCATGTTCATCTCTCAATCGCATTAGGTTCTTTGCATTCTAATTTATTATTTTTTTTTAGCATTGACATATGCTCTGCAGGATGAGGTAAGTTTTGCTATTATCATGTCATGGGTATTTCCTTGAATTATTTTTTCAAGTATTATATACTCATCAAGATAAGACTCAATGCATGATCTAATGTTATGAAGAGTGAGAAGGGGTAGCATGACAAGAGCAACAATCAAGGTGCAGAACAACAGCAAGAAGTTTACCACATGAAGTCCTCACGTGGGCAGCACTGCATACAGTCGCTGT
Source organism: Pinus albicaulis (assembly GCA_034641835.2). Classification (NCBI taxonomy): domain Eukaryota; kingdom Viridiplantae; phylum Streptophyta; class Pinopsida; order Pinales; family Pinaceae; genus Pinus; species Pinus albicaulis. The sequence continues at coordinate 167,204,698 of CM076575.1, forward strand.
AAATGTATCATTGTAAAATTTGTACAAGTGTATATCTACCAAGAAGTGAAGAGGTAGTTTTCAGAGGTCTAGGATCATCATTATATATTTGTGTCATAGTTTGGGTTATGGTCTAGTGTGTCTTCTTCTTCTATATCATTCTATATCATTGTAAAGTGGACCACTTTCCCTGGTACGGGATTCCATTATTATTTTATTATTCTATAGGGTGGTAGGGTGGTGCTTGGTTGGTGCATGAAGTCACCAATAGGTTCAAGCCTATGAAAACTTCAGGGTGGTATGGTGGTGCTAGGGTGAGTTGTAGCTCATTGGGTGTTGGGGAATCCATTCAGTTGACTACTAAAGAGTCTCGGGCATTGGAGCGTCCATCTAGTGGGAGCTAAATAAGAATGCTTTTCTATATTCTAGGAAGTTGGAGCTTTATTTTCAATTGGAATTGACTATTAAAGAATTATTAGAAAATCATTTAGGTGGTTTTTGTCCCAGAGAGGGTTTCCAACTTAAAAACTATGTGCAGTTGTGTCCTTTTGTTTATTGCTATCATTGTACAAAAATTGAAAATAATTGAAGATTAACTAATGATCTGAAAGATTAATAATAATACTAATTGTTAGGAATAATTATTCACCCCCCCTCTTAGTATTTCCAACAATTGGTATCAGAGCTTGGTTCCTTGAATAACATTTTAACAGCTAGAAGGAGTTCATGGAGCATACCAAGAATGGTATACCTCTAGTAAATGAAAATAATTATGCAATCTGGAAAGGAAGAATGGAGGTGTATCTCTTGGCACAAGGTTATGAAGTATGGGACACTATTCAAAATGGATTTACATCAACCACAGATTAACAAGGTAAGAAGAATTTGGTACATGATTCAAAAGAAAATAACATTATTATCAGTGGATTTATTGAATCTGCTTACCATAAGGTGTTGGGTTGTAAAAATGCCAAAAATGTATGGGACAAGCTTGAGAATATATATGCAGATGACTCAAATGTCAAAGAAGCAAAGCCTCAAATCCACAGAGAAAAATTTGAGCAACTCATAATGAAAGAAAATGGTAACATTGCTGCATACTTCCAACACGTTGATGAAATAACCAACACTCTGAAAGGATTGGGAGAGCCTATTGATGAGAAGACTATTATACGAAAGATTCTTAGAACATTACCAGGGAGATTCAACCCAAAGGTTTCGGTCTTAGAATATAGTGAAAATCTGGACAAACTCAGCAAAGAGGAATTACATGGAGTTCTCATAGCATATGAAATGAGACTTGATGAAGAAGAGGGTACTTCACATCTAGAAATTGTGTTCGCTGCATCTAAGAAAACCAAAAAGGAAAAATAACCTTCAAAGGCAAATACCTGCACCTACGAGTGCGAAGAAAAGTAAGAAGATGAGGAAGGTCTTTCAGATGGATAATATGCTTACTTTACGAGAAAACTAAAAATTGGTAAGGGAAAATTCAAAGGTAAACTTCCATTGATATGTTTCAGCTGTGGTGGGGTTGGGAATTTCGCAGAAAAATGTCCAAACATAAGTGATGTCAGCTCAAAAGAAAAGAAAGGCTTTAAGAAATTCAGCAAGTAAGAAAAAAAGAAAGGATTCAAAAGGAATTTTTTCTCTAAAGAATATAGCTCATCATCCGATGAATATAGTGACAACGAAGAAGAAGCCAATGAGAGAGTGTTTTTTATGGCCAAGCACAATAAACAAGAGGTATCAAACAATGAAGAAGAAGGGTTGACCATAGAAGAATTTTCTAAGGAGGCAATCAAGCTTATAAAAGAGCTCAAGGCTGAGAAGATTTGTTCGAATACTCTTGAAGAACTTTGTTCCAATACTCTTGAAGAACAAGTTCGAGGTCTCAAAATTGAAGTTGAAGAACAAAAATGTATTGAAGATTCACTTCAAAAGAAGTTGGAAGAAAGAAACCAAGAAAGGGAAGCATTAGAAGCCGCAGTAGTATCACTGCGTAAGGAAGTGAAGAAGGGAAAAACTATCCAAAACTATGCCAACAACTCAAGGGCATTGGAATAAATCATCAACAATCAATGATCTTACAATGACAGAACTGCCCTCGGTTACAAAGAAGAAGAATAAGGACCTTCTACAACAAAATACAATGAACCTATGATATCTGACAGACATGTAGACTTCGTTGGAAAAGTTTCACAAGAATAGCCTTGGAAGAAAATTCCCCGACGAAGCTTTCCATCTAGGTACCAACATATTTTTCATGGCTATTGTTATTCATGTGGAAAATTTGGTCATAAAGCTGTAGAATGTCGCACGTACACTATTATAGAAGATCTGTCAAATATGAACCTCCGAGGGCTCAACGAAACATCAATATATTTGAACATTTAAGAAATAATATTGAATGTTACAAATGTCGAAACTTTGGACACATAGCCAGAGACTGCAGACTTGAAAATCCTCCAGAAGAATCTTTGAAGCCACAGAAAAAATGAACATGGAAGAAGAAGAAGACTGATAATTGTGCTCTCACTCTCAAGGCTCAAAACACAAAGATGTGTGGTATGTTGATAGCTATTTCTCAATGCATATGACTGGAGATAGAAATAAATTTGTATCTCTGAAAGATAAGAAGGATGGAAACATGTACTTTGGAAATTATGGATCTTCAAATGTTAGAGGATCGGGTACCGTGACTCTTGGAAGAAAAGATGCTCTAGCCAAGAATGTTTTTTGGTTCAAAACATGAATCAAAATCTACTCAATGTTGGACAAATGTGGGATCAAGGACACATAGTACTATTCAACTCCACAAAATGTGAAATTAGGAAAGGCAGGTATGGTAAAATTGTGGCTATAGCAAGTCGAGCTCTAAACGACATATATGTTTTGGATGAAGCAACTAAAGCATGTATACTAGCTAAATAGGATAACATAATATTTGGTAGCAATGATGATCGACTAAGTAAGAACTTTTATACAAATATGCAAAGTGAGTTCGAGATGTATTTACTTGGTGAGATGACATACTTCTTAGGGCTTCAAATATCTTAGCAAGAGAAAGGAATATTTATATGTCAAGCCAACTACATCAAGGAAATGCTCAATAAATGCAAAATGGAAGGTTGCAAACCCGTCCTTACTCTTATGGTAACAAGTTGCAATTTGAGCATAGAAGACTCATTTAAGGATGTGGATCAGAGGTTGTACAGAGATATGATTGGTAGTCTTCTATATGTAACAGCCTCTCGGCCAGATGTTATGCAAGCAGTTGGACAAGTATAAAGATTCCAAGCAACACCAAAAGAATCACATATTATTATCATCAAAATAATTCTTTGATATCTAAAGGGAACAACAAAATATGGCTTGTGGTATCCCAAGGGTAACAAACTCATTATTCAAGCCTTTACATATGCAGATTGGGAAGGAAGCATTGATTAGCATAAGAGTACTCGTGAAGCATTTGAATATCTTTGCCAGAAGCTTGGGATTCTCCCAAGTTATCATTATATTTTCCTTATTCATAAAATAAAAGGGGAGTGGAAGTGTGTACAGGTCCACAGGATGATTGTGTGTGAGGGTGAGTTACACTTTTCCATTGATGTCAAAGGGGGAGAGAATGTTGTAGGAAGAGGTGTCATGATCGTAGGAGGAGTACTTGTGTTTCCACCAATTCCAAAGGGGGATATTGTTGATCAGTGGTTTTCATTGATGTCAACCCAAGTAGCACCAGGGGCTACCTAGATCTTGCATGGGAATTTTGACCTACCAAATTACTATATTCTGATTCAAGGCTATTTTTTATGGTTTCTTCTTATCGAGATGTTTCTATTGATATATGGAACGCCACGTAATTCTTCATGGTTTGAGATATATTCATGCTTGAAGTTAGTAACCCCAGTTAGTGGGCTAAAACCCCATGGGGTTGTGGCATGGGTCATTGAAAATTCAATAATTAATAGTTTTTAAGCTCCTAAAATCCCTCCCACATTCACTTGTTGAAGTCCCTCTCAACCTAATAATTTATATAAATTGTGATCCTCATATCCTCCTCATGTGGGGATTTCGCTACTTGGAATAGGTCATTGTGGAATTTGAACTATAATTTTTTTTTATACGAAGGTTTAGAAGTTGAAGTTGTTATGAGGTGAAATCAAAATCCTGAGGAAGCTCCTGTAAGAATTTCAGGTCATGATGCACAATATTTTGGGAGATATGATCTATGTAAGTTAGGTTTTTTTGCAGACTCCTAAACTTCATCTGAAAGAGGTGACCTTGGGAAAATTGTCATAACTCTCTCTTTGAGTATCATATTTAAATATTGTAAAAATTGGTGGATAGGGCACAAAATATGGTTTTTTCTATATCAATTTCAGAGACGAATGAGGAAATAGGGACACATGGCACACCGTACAAGTTCTCTCTACTGAAGTAGTCCATAATTAGGTCATTGCGAGAGATTGGGCATAAATTTGTCTTGAAGAGTCCAAATTGGGTCAAACCTATGGCATTGGAAATAAGACTCAGAGGACTACTATAAGACCAAAAATCACGTATTGGGGATTTGAAATAACAGAGATACACCAGATTCAATATCGAGATCATAGAAGGCAAGAAAAAGCTAGATCATGTGTTGTCAAGGGCTGCAAAGGACCAAACTTTCTAGGGCAGAAAAGAAAAGAAAGGTGTAGAAGAGGTAAGCTCCAGGTAATTACATTCTATATATGCATGTTCATCTCTCAATTGCATTAGTTTCTTTGTATTCTAATTTGTTCTTTTTGTTTACCATTGACATGTGCTCTACAAGATGAGGTAAGTTTTTCTATTATCATGTCATGGGTATTTCCTTGAAGGATTTTTGCAGGTATTATATATTCATCAAGATAAGACTCAATGCATGATCTAATGTTTTTAAGAGTGAGAAAGGGTAGCATGACAAGAGCATCAATCAAGGTGCAGAAAAACAACAAGAAGTTTACCACATGAAGTCCTCACATGGGCAACACTACATATAGTCATTTTAAAGGTATCATTGTACTAAGTCATTGTAAAAGCATCATTGTAAAATTTGTACAAGTGTCTATCTACCAAGATGTAAAGAGGCAGTGTATGGAGGTCTAGGATCGTCATTAGATATTTGTGTCATAGTTTGGGTTATGGTCTAGTGTGCCTTCTTCTTCTATATCATTCTATATCATTAAAAGGTGGACCATTTTCCTTGGTACGGGAGTCCATTCTTCTTTTATTCTTCTATAGGGTGGTAGGGTGGTGCTAGGGTGAGTTGTAGCTCATTGGGTGTTGGGGCATTCATTCAATTGACTACTGAAGAATCTCAGGTGTTGGAGCATCCATCCAATGGGAGCTGGAGAAGAATGCCTTTCTAGATTTTAGGAAGTTGGAGCTTTATTTTCAATTGGAGTTGAATATTAAAAAAAAATTAGAAAACCATTCAGGTGGTTTTTGTCCTGGAGATGGTTTCCACCATAAAAACTATTTGCAGTTGTGTTCCTTTTGTTTACTGCTATCATTTTACAAACACTCATAATAATTGAAGATTAGCTAATGCTCTGAAAGATTAATAATAATACTAATTGTAAGGAATACTGATTCACCACCCCCCCCCCCCCCCTCTCAGTATTTCCAACATATATGCTTGGAATTGTCATGAAAAACTAGATCAATCGAGAGTTTAATGCAACTCTGGTTATCACAATAAAATTGTGATATCCATTTGTTGACCAAACAGCCCAACAAGGATCTTCCTCATCCAGATAACCTCAAAAGTTTCTTGACTAACATCCATGTACTCTGCTTCTGCTGAACTTAGTTCAAGTGATTATTGCTTCCTGTTGTACCAGGAAACTATTTTTGACCCAATACTAAAGATGCCCCTGATGTTATCTTCCTATCAGATGGACTCCCTGCCCAATCTGAATTTGTGAAGCCTTGGAGATTTAGTACCTTTGTCCGTATATACCAAATACCAAACTGAGTGGTGCCTTTGAGGTATCTTAACACATGGTTGTCTTCCTTCCAATAAATTTTGGTTGGGTTAACCATTTCTTGACTAAGTTGGTTAACCACATAACACATGTCCAGTCGTGTGTTCATCAAGTGCATGAGTGAACCCATAAGCTGCCTGTAAATGGTAGCTTCTACCACTTTACCTAAAGTAGTATCTTCATTCCTCCAATTTCTTGCTAGAGGAGTCACCATGAGTTTGTTTCTCTCCATGTGAAACTTCTTTAGTATCTCATCAGCATACTTTCCTTAATATTCAAACAATTCCCCATATCTTTACAAAGTTTCCAAAATAAGGAAATAATGCAAGAGCCCCATGTATTTCATCTCAAATTATCTTACAAGATCCTCTTTTCAATAATTGATCAGCTTCTCATCACCTGTCAGAATCAAATCATCAAAATATAATACTATAATCAATAATTTACCTTCTACCACAATATGGTAAAGGTTCACATTTTCTTCTCTTTTGTTGAAACCCAACTTGGTGAAATTGTTGTCGATCTTGGTGTACCAAGCACAGGGTTTTTGTTTCAGTCCATATAATGCTCGCTTGAGTCTAAACACATGTGACTTTCTTTTGAAGGTCTAAAATCCTTTCGGATACTCAATTTACACCTCTTCCTCAATCACTCCATTAAGGAAGGTTATATTTACATCCATATGATGTATCTTCCATCCCATCTGCGTTGAAAGTGCAAGAATAGATCCTATTGAAGAGTACCTTACTACTAGAGAAACTGTGTCCTCATAATATATTCTCTCCACCTGAGAGAACGCCTTACCCACAAATCTAGCCTTGTGTTTCTCCACACTCCCATCTGTTGCTTGCTTCACCTTGTAGATCCACCTCGATCCTACAACTGACTTTTCCTCCTATCTTGGGAAAACTTCCCATACACTGTTTCTGATAATGGAGTCATACTCCTCAACTGTGGCATCAACCCATACTAGTTGTTGCACTACTTCCTCAAATACATATGGCTCAATCTCTACAATCTCACTCATAAGAGCCATGTAGCTAGTGTATCTATCTATGTACCTTCTCTTCCTCGACTATGATGAGGGTGCTCCCACATTCTCTCTAGCATCATGCATCAAATTTTAAGCCTCTCTGGTGTGCTTCCTTCCATATCTGGATGTCACTACATGAGTGGGTGCTTCCACTCTTTGTTCCTCTTCTTGTGGTTGCTCCACATCTTGAGGTTCTTATTTTGGAGCTAAGAGCTTGTCAAATGCATGCATCTAAAGCTCCATCTCAAGGGAAATTTAAGTGGTATTTCCTTCATCAAATTTCATATCTCTATGAACCACTTCCATCCTATGAGATGGTAGGTACACCCGATAGTTGTGAGGTATATCACTGTACCCCAAAAATATGGCCAACCCAGCTGTTGGTTCTAGATATTTTCATGCATATTTGGTAACATGATAGTAAATTGATGAAACAAAAATTCTAAAGTGTGCCACATCTGTCTTCTTAGTGGAAAAAGTTTCTTCTGGTATACCGATCCTGAGGATTCGATGAGGAATTCTGTTATGCACATGCATAGTTGTGTTGCATGCTTCTACACATAAATGCAACAGTAGGCCCTGATCATGTAACATCGCCCGCGCAACTCCCGCAATTCTTCCATTCTTCCTTTATGCAACCCCATTTTTTTATGGGTTATGAGGTGTTATCAAATCTCGTTGAATTCCTTCTTATGAACAAAATTTATTGAGTTCATTCGACACAGATTATCCATAGTTTTCGATCCTAGGAGCCTTCACCTTCTTTCATGTGTCTTTCTCAACAAGTGCTTTGAACTCAAACTTTTTTGAGGACACATGGTCTTTCTTATGCATGAAGAATATCCAACACTTGCATGAAAAATCATCTACAAAAATCACATAATACCTATGCTTGGATATGGAGGCTATCGAGAACATTCCACACACATCTGAGTCAACTCTTTCAAGGATCAATTTCGATCGACTATCCTTATCATGAAAGGTGGATTTGGTGTACTTCCCCAATGTAAACCCTTTGCATGTATCACGATGTTCAAGTGCACCCTTGGGAAGTCTTGTAGAAATTTTTTGCATGATATTCAAAGCTCTGTGGTGTAGATCATCCGATATTCTATTCCATAACTCACTGATGGCTCAGTTCTCCATCTTCTCTGCTTTCATGCTCAAGGTAGCACAATATTCTACATCCAATTTGTATAGGTTATTTACTTGAACCCTAATCTTCTTCACTTGTCCCATGGCTATGTGACAATGTAATTACTTTCCTTTGCTAAATATAACGTTGTAGCCACAACCTTCCAACATAGCCATTGAAACTAAGTTATTCTTCAAACCAGGAACATACATGGCATCTTTTAGTGTGAGAGGAGAACCAAACTCCCTCTAAAATCTAACAGTACTGATTCAGGTCTCGTTATACCTCCCGTCATCTCACGTCTATATGTGCATCTGGAGATCCTTCTCCTCCAAGTTTCTAAAGAACTCTTTTTTTTTGGTCATATGGAATGAGGCTCCATTATCTAGGTACCAAACTAACCCATCACATATGACACCATGCATGTGATGAGAGTGAAATCCTACTCAAAATTTTAACCAAGAGATCACCTACCACTCCTGATGGATTTTTTTCAGCCTTCTTGTGCGGAAACTTCGTGACATAGTGTCCCAGCTCGTGATAGTAAAAAAATTTAATCTTCAACAAGTATTTCATCTTGCCAGCCTGACCAAAATCTTATTTTGAATGGGATTAACTCCCTTTCCCTTTATTTTCCTTTCCATCCAAGTCATAGTTATCCTCATCATCATGCTTTGATGAGGATCCATCTCTAGTGTTCTGTTGAATCTCTTCTTGTACCAAGTTAGACAACATACTCTCCCACTCTGGTAGCTTCTCCCTCCCATTCACTGAATCCATGTAGCTATGCCAGCTCTTGGGAAGGCCGAGAAGTGTTAGGCTCACCAGATCATCCTGGGAAACTATAACACCAACACTTCCAAGCTCATCCCGACACTGAGTAAACTTGGTCAAGTATTTTGGTATTATGTCTCCTTTCTCCATCTTGACTTTTCTGAGCTTGTATTTCAGTGCCAGCTTCATGTCATCATTGTTGTTCTAAAACAAATTTGTTAAGGCATTCTAAATAGCATATGGATTTTCCCTTCCATTACGGTTTGAGAGAATATGATATAAAACTCCTTCTAACAGAATCCTTCTTGCCTTCTCTACGTTTTTCTTCCATGGCGCCATATCTTGAGCATATGTTGTTGTAGGCTTAGGACTATCACTTTCTTTGAATTCCTTTAACCCATTTTCTTCCAACACTGCTTCAATATTGTCTCTCAAATCTATGTAATTTGAACTACCCCCAAGAGCATATTCGAGTCTCAAACCAAAGAAATACATCATGATCCTGCTACAAGTCCTGAAGAGTATAATCTGCAAATTCGATTCACCTGCACAGAACAAGCTCATATTCTTCTCTTCTAGAGTGATTCCTTCTCTATTACCATATATAATATCCATGTAGATTCAACTGATAATTGTAATATGATAAAACATTATACTTGAATCTACTCTATGAATTGCAGAAACCAATTTAGATCTTGAAATCAAAAAACATGAAAGAGAAAGAATTTCAATTGCACAACACAAATATTTTCATGGGGAAAGCCTCAGCTAAAAACCCTGCTTTATTTATATTGCATAATCCAAATAAGATGAGAAGATTACAATTATTTTCTCCAAGTTGAGAGAAAATTTCATTATCTAAATATATCTCAATGATTCCTAGACAAGTTGGGTTCAATACTTAACCATTTTTTGTCCCTCCAGGATCCCTATTTCCTTGCATAGTTTCCTTGGGTACTTAGGCCCTATTAATTAAGGAAATTCCCAATCCATACTATGAAATCCATTAGGGGCCTTAGTCTAACTGCATGCAACACTTGTAAAATTCAGATAATTATACAACTGTTAGTACACTTCCAATCTCAACTAGGTCTTTCTCATAACTTACATGCATGAATTATTTATGAGTGAATTTTCAGTTAATTGGTTGAAAACATGAAGTAACACCCTGTTGTCTAACCTATTACTAGTCCCTCCATCAGTTGGAACTAGTTTAATTTAATTTAACTCATATAATTTGAGGTAATTAATTACAACTCAATATAAACTTAACTAGGGCTCCTATAATGTAAGAGTCAATCTACATGCCTCTAGTTTGACCCTGAAATAAAATTAGTTGAACCAACTAAGTCATCCTAACTTATTTAACTCGTACAAGTTGTCATGTGATGTGGAATTACAATTTTATTCTAATTTAATTCAAGGGAAAAATAAATTAGAATCCTTTCTTGGTGCCATTTTCAATAATGAGAGCATATGTAATGGTTTATTTTTTTAGGCGCATATACAATATTTAATTAACATTGAATTTACATCACATAAAAAGCTTCTTAGTATGTCATGGCCTATGAGTATGTCAACTAGACTAATACATAACTTAGGATTAAGCATATGTTTATAAAAAAGATCAAAATATTCATAAGAGGTATATCAAAACAAAACCAAAGTATGGGATGCTCCACCTTATACACTAAATTAATAAAAAATAAAAAACAGAGCCCATAAGCTAAGAAAAAATGACATAACTAGCTAACACAGCATAAAAAAATATACAAGTAAACAGACACAAATAATCAAATTATGTTTTTACTAACTACAAGTCTATGAACATAAATATACTAATTCACCCACCAAACGAGAAGAGGAGTTGGGCTTCATGATTTTTAAAAAGGATGGGTTGCCCCAATATAAAGGCTTGTGAGATAATGCAATACATTTTTCAACACATTTTGAGCATGTCCTACCCATTTTTATGAAGTCTTTTGTATGCATTCCAATTGTAAAGAATTGATTCTAAGGTATTCCCAATGGCTCTAAATTATAATCTTCATGTTTTGTATGGTGTGATTTCACCAAATAGTCAGAGTCTAAATCATGAACAATCTATCAAAATTCTATTATATATTGGTTCAAGTTTCTAATATATATTAGTCTAACAAAAGTTTAACATATATTAGTTTCCAATTCACAAAAATTTGTGATTATGATGAAAATTTAAGTACATATGTGTGTAATGTATATGATGGGACGTTTGAATTGTCTGTCCCACATTAGGCACCAATGATTATAACCTTGAATGGGCTAGCACTGGTTTGTAATCATCATCTCAAAATGACCTGGTAGATGAAAATTTACCATGTTTTTCATCATCGTTTCACACTATCTCACATATGACCCTTCTACACATTATATGCTTGAATTTCTAGTATTTCATCCTCTCTACCTAGCCCATGATTGATAGTGACATTAGGTGAATAAAGCAAATTTGATAAGAAAGGGATCATTATCAGTTCGTTCTCCTCCACCCACTCCTATCTAGTGATTGCCTATTTTTCCTCTTCCAACATTTTATTTTGGAAATTCATTTTGGTAGTTAATTCTATTGAGAGTCACAACACACCTGGAAGTCAAAGAAATTGGTATGTACACTACTAAAATCAATTAACATTGTTTGTTATTAGACTTTACAATAACAAAGAACGTAGAGTTCATTAATGTAGTAGTGTATATGATAATTTCTTTAACTTATAGGTGTGGTGTGGCTATCGATAAAATTAGATGCTAATGAATTTCGAGAATATAAAGTTGGAAGTGGAAAATTGAGAAATCACTAGCTATGGGATGGATGGAGGAGGACGAACTAGAAACTATCCTCTTCTTAGAAGTTTTCTTTTATTCACCTGTTGTCATAATCATTCATGGGATAGGTAGAGAGGAAGACATTGCCATAAATTCACTACATATAATATGTAGAAGGGGTCATTTGTGATATGGTGTGAAGTGATGATGATTGACACGGTAAATTTTCATCTGCCAGGTCATTTTGAGATGATGATGACAAACCAATACTATCCATTTTAAGGTTATAACCATTAACAGGAAATATGGGGAAGCGAATTAAAATGTCTCATCATGGAAATTATAAAAATTATAAGGATGGGGTTATAAGCGTTATGGAAATTCTAAGCGCCAAATTTGTTTTTTTTTTTAATTTCCAATATCGCTAGTCTTCCGATGTCATTTCCATATAAATGTAATCGCAGCCATGGTAGTTTCATTGCAATATGTTTATAAAAAAATTGTGAGCATATTTGTCTTGAGTCAACACATTTGATGGTGCTACACTGCAACCATGGTGAGTTTGTCACAATATCTTTTGAAAAAACTGGCAAGACCATTGGTATTGCAATGCAGGTTTTGACGGCAACAACTTCATAACCATGACAAGTTTGTCACAATATCTTTTAAAAAATTTGTCACAACCATGCGAAATTACATAAAAGTGTTTGTGACGAACTGGTGTCAGAACTTCGACGATGACTCCTATTGGAATTTCAATGAACCAAAAGGGGTCGAATGTGAGACTACATCGAAAATGACATTTCATGGAATCTCCTTTTCTCATTATAGCTATGAAACCTTATCACAATAACTTCAAATAATTGTAAAAAATTATGTCAATATTTAGTAATGGGATTGGTCTTGATGTAGGGAGGAAGGCTTGTATTCTACCATTCTGAAGTATTTCATGGTGTAGTTCTTAACTCCATACCTAAAATAAGGAGCTCTATGACCTGGTGCAAGTTGTGAAGAAGAATAAGCATTATCTGATGGTAATGGAGATAGTTATCCACACACAACAACCACTATAGTACCTTGTAGGCCTAAATTAAGTTACAATATTATAGGCATTAGAAGTGGATGTGTTGGATGTGGAGCCTGATTATCTTCATGATTCAGAGGTCTCGTTTCAATTTCATTTGGATTCTAATCCCTAACGAAGGGGTGTGGGGGGCGTCCCCCCCCATTATTTCTTCCTGGGGTGTCGAGGGGGGAGCGACTACATGTTTGGAGTCCCCTGGTGGGGATTCAATGGAATCCCCCTTGAAGATAAAAATATATGAAAAAATTCCCTGTAAAATATTATAATTTCATTTTCAATATGGGTCATTCATTAGGAAGATGATTTAATTGTGGAAGTTATGTTTAATTTAGGGTTCTTTTCCCTAGAAGGAAACCCCTCGGGTTATATGATGAAATTTGATTAAGGATGTGCATGATTATTTTGATTGAGAAAGAGAGAGGAGCCTAACATAGATCGAAGAGGAAAGTACAGTGTATCACAGTTGTAGGTTTAATCTCTTGATTTTGTTGGATAATATAAAAGGAAGGACTGCCTGTTTCTTAGTGGTTGTAGCCCAAATTGGGTGAACCATGTATATATGTTTCTCTCTTGTTTTATTCATTTATTTATTTGTGTTTCTGCAAAGTTTTAAGTATCCCATTTCTCAGTTTATTAATTTCTAACAAGATGGGGTTTCTACAACACTTTCATTTAGTGGTTGAGTACAAGAAGGCAACAAATACAAGTTTACCGACATGTTTTCAAGGCCACCCACATCAAGGATCACAACTTTTGGAACTCAGGCACATGGAGCCATTCACCCATGATGCATCTAGAGAGGCATATTAAAAGGATGAGGACTTCAAGGAGGTGTTTCAGTAGTTTAATTTTTATAGTCATGTGCAAGATGGTGACACATCATTGATTACCATCTTGAGGATGGGTTACTCTACTAGTTGGATAAGCTATGTATTCCTAAAGGTGAGTGATTGTAGACAATTAGAGAGGCTCATACCTCCAAGGTTGCATGGAAATTTGATGTAGGGAAGACAATGTGAAACTTGCAAAGGTATGTCTATTGGCCCAAGATGAAAGAACATGTATCTAGGTGCATAAGAAAATGCATTATTTGTTGTACTAGCAAGCCTAGTAATGGGAACGGTGTCTATACCATCCCTTACATGTGTTATTCTCTAAAGTGTCCCAAGGCTGAGAATGAAAACTGACAGAGGTAACCTTGAACCACTTAGGATTTAGTAGCTAGCCCTATAAAATAAAAGACGACTCTCTCTGTGATCTTGCAGACAAAAGGTTGTTGAAGAAGGGTAAATATATTAGGCTAGTTCTGAGCTCTAGGGTTTTGAAAATTTATGTTTTTTGTTGGATCATGAGGAGAGGCCAAGGAAACTAAGCCAGATCTTAAATATTGGAGTTGCAGGGATACAAAGGGGCATGGCAGATATGTTTGAGTGACACTTTAAGGTTATAAATTTTAATGTAGGGTGGAAAATCAAAGGATAAACATGAGAATGGAAAGAATGAGTTCATTTATCAGAAGATGAACAACATAAACATGAAATTCCTACCAAAAAAAAGCATAAGTTTAAATAATTATGTTTTACATCTTATAGGAAGATCACCGAAAGCATAGATATGGAAAGAAGATGAGCTAATCATTCATAAAAGTGAATTATAGAAGAAAAAAATACCACAAAATCATACCACATGAATCCCTATATAATAGCTGCAACTGAACTTGTATTTCTGCAAATATCAACTGTACACAAAGGTCCAAGCCTTCTACTCTCTGATGTCCAACCTTGAATCTGACTGAAAACTAGATACATATAGAACAAAACCATATTCCCCTTTCTAAGGGGTCGAATCCATCAATATAGGAACAACTTACACAAATTTCTCCAACCAAACCTAAGATAGGGAGGTTAAAACAACCTCTCCTTTTAGCCTTTGACTGACATACCCATCATTAATGATTTTCATAATTACATCAAAATGATATTTACAAGCCTAATTACATTCATCTACATCATGTCAACTCAAAATAAGAGAATTTACATAATGAGAAACCAAATTTGACTGAATAAACTATAGAATTTGACCTCAAGGGAAAAGTGCAATGTAAACAACGAAAAGTGCAGTGCCATCAGGGAAAAGCGCAGTGCCATCTTGCAGGGAACTTTTGACTATCTTCCTATACTCCAAATGTTGATCTGAAGGTACAATTGGAAATCTTAGGATGTCTAGTTTTCCATAGAGTCCTTAAGAAATAAAAATGGCCTCTCCAAGATTGATAAAAATGAATTCTCCCAAGGTTACTCCAAAAGTGCAACGCCTGGTTCAAAAAGGTGACAGAAAGTGGTTTTTTAGGATTTTTTTTGCACTTTTCTCCCAACCTAAATGTTGACATGGCACAAAATGTAGATAGATGAGATATGCAGGTCATAAGCTATCCATTGATGTATATTTTAGGTGATTTTTACCTCTAAGGGAAAATCGCAGCGCTAAGGCGTTGTGCTTTTGGTTGTCTGCAATTTCCTGTTTAAGCCAAAAACCATCAAAATTTCAAAATTTTCCAAAATTTTCTCAAAATTTGTCCAAATTTTCCCCTTGGTGTTATAAGATGATGTGTTAGGCAATGAGAGAGGCCTTAGCCAGAAAATAAAGTTTGTACTTCTTGTTTTGCCTAATTAGGGTTTTCCTCAATTTGTTCTTCAAATTCTTGATCCTGATTTGAGAAATCATGTTCCTTGTGCAGTAGTGCATGGCCAGGTGCCTATGAAGATTTTTTTTCCTGTTAACCCTCTCAAGAATATTCTCTAAGTTATAATTGACCTTGTCATGCCAAAATTCATTATCTTGCTCAATTTCAACTACAATCAAATCATCAAAGTCCTCTTGACCTAGTGATGGAGATGATTCAATTTCTTTCTCATGATGCCTCTTGAGATCTCTTGTTCTTGGCCTCCTTGGATTGATTTTCTCCTCCTAATCCTCAAGATCATCAACATCAATCATTGATTTACCTTTTCCACCATCTGTCTCCAAATATACCTTGGTCTTGCAAAGAAAAAGTTGTTTGACTTGGAGCTGCTTGTTCTCATGTTGAAGAAATCTGATCATGAAGTTTGCCTTTGATAATTTTTCCTTCGGCTCTATAATCTGAGCTTCATTCTCTTTGAATATTTTCTTTAGTGATTTTTCCTTCTCATGCATATCGATGTCTCCCAATGGTGCTTCATGTTGATGTGTTGATGTATCTTTTTCCACTGATTTAGGCTGAGCCCTTTCCACACTGCCAGGAGAAAACATCAACCTCTTTCCTCTATTATATGTTTTAGCCACCTCAGCCCTAGGTGTTCTTGTTACAATTTTTCTTGTGGAAGCCACTTCTTGTTGTCTTGGTGAAGTCAATGGTGTAAACTGACTGCTTGATTTAGTTGGAGTAGGAAAAAGAGAGGTTTAATGCACGAATCCCTCCCAAGAAAAGTTGATCTGTGTGAGCAAATGAAAAATAATGATTTTCACCAAGCCATGATGGAAAAATATTGCATAATGATCTTTCCCTTTTCCATGTATCTTTTCTGCCATTTTGACCAAGCTTATGTAAAGGTAGTGAGGTAGGTTAAGAGCCTTAACACTAGTGAAATGCATCAATACTCTAACATGGTACTAATATATCCTTGAAAACCTACCATCACATGTGAAATATTTCATAAAAATATTCATGACAGGGGAATACTTGTAAATAATGTGTCTAAAAAGAAAAATATTCTTTGGAGCATCTTTGTATGGAGGCTTCAAAGACATCATGTAATTTTCAATATCTAGGTCTATTCTTTTGAACCAAAGCTATCCATGATTTGGGATCCCAGTGGCTAAGGAAATGGCCTCCACTAAAATTGTAAATAAAACATCTGCAATGGTTACCTTATCCCTCCTTAAACTAGTAGCAAAGGTTCTTGTAAGTTTGTCACTAAAACCAGGTTCTTCAATATTTTGGCAAAAGGCTAGGCAAACTGCATCTTGGAATGACTTCTTGAGAAATGGTGAAGAAATTATTTCTTGTACTCTAGTGGGTTCGTATATGATGATATGACTTCCCTTATGCCTCCTTTTCTTAGTGGTCTCTAAATCCATGTGAAACCATAGCTCTCTAGGAAGGAAAATTAGGGTTTTGTGTAGGAAAACAGGGGATTTTAGGAATTTTTTGGAATGGAGGGGGATGATGGGGTTCAAGGGTGTCTGAATTCTTGGGAAAATTTAACGGGGTAGGGATATATGTTAGGGAGTGTAGGGAAGTGGAATTTTAGGAAATGAATGAGGGGAAGCTATAGAAAAGGGAAAAACACAGTCCTAACATGAGAAAGTATAGTTTAGGCTAGGGTTTGTAGGGAAATGATGAAAATGAGGGAAAGGGATGAGGGGAAGTATCGAGGATGATATATGTAAGGTGGGGGAGGGTATATGGGCATACATCTGAGGTTTTGTCTCAGAAAATGGACCAAAAAGACTTATTTTACCAAAAACACATCAAACCCTAGGAGAGGGTGATTTATGAGCTTCCAAGCATTCAATGAAGTGAAAGAGAGGTAGATGAGGTAACCACTTAATTTATTTGATAAGCTAGAGAATATACTTGATGAAGAAACCACTAGATAGGAGATATTTTCCTTCCTGAAGAAAAACCCAACAAACCTGAGAAAAGCTCAGCACAACAAGAGAAAAGTGCAGTGCAGTAAGGAAATTCAACTTCCCAAGGAAAAAAATTGATTTTTAGAGGGTGGAAAGATCCTTGCTGACAAAATGATGTATCATGAAGGTTAATTGAGAAAGTGAAATGCTTGGTTGGTCTTTTAAAAGGCTGGAAATCAATTTTTCTCTTTGGTGATGATGTGCCCCCACCTTGTCTTTTCACCAATTGACTTGATTTCTTGTGTACTGCAGATTTGAAACCTTATTACATATATTTACATCTTAATAAGATCAAAATTCACTTTATAAATCATTATTGAATGTTTGTCCCTATCACTACTCCTCTAATGGTGACTTTGATGATGACATGACCTATTCACATGAATTTTGAAAATATCACCTAATGATGACACTACATGGAAAGATAAGTTGAATGATGACCAAAATGACCAAGACACCCTTCCAAAAAGTAATGACTTGACCATGATGATTTTATTGTCCATGAGAATGAAAGGAGTAGTAATGACCTAGGTAGACTAACCAATAATCAATTTTCTATTTGAAAACTCTTTTAAACTATAAAAAATTTCCCTAGGACCCTATCAATGATATGAAAGAGAATAACTTGATCATTAGTGATTGGTAGGACTGACATACACTAAAATTAGCTCCATCTTGGGATAAGAGCTCCTTAGCAGGTATCAAGAACATCGTATACCAAGTATCCTTATCCATTCGTGTTATGGGATGAATTACCGTAGGGTTTGGGTTAAGAACCACATCAGAGAAAGAAGCATACATCAACAAGAAGTAAGCAAAATTACAGTCCTAATGCTTAAAATTGTAAAATTGGAAGAAGAGGTTGTACCTGTAGGTCCTACGTTTGAAGGTGATCCCACAGGGTTCAAACCCTCTACTTCTCCTAGTGCTGTAAAACCTGCAATTCACTCAAGAAAAGCACATATACTAGTAATAATTGAGAGCATGTTCAAGATGTTGTTGTTATATAATATAATATTATAAAAAAAATAACATGAAATCATTCATAACATGATCATAACATGTATAAAGAATTAATATCAAGAACATCAGGAATTGGACAGAGCTTATTTATTGATGTATGTAAATATGTGTGGAGGAATACCACTTGATTCAGCCACGGCTCCAAGCGAAACCTTCCTTTGGATTCGTCTAACCCAAGCCTCAACAATATCCTTCCATCAAAATACACATGGATGTCATATAAGAGGAATGGACATCTTCATGAGGGAAACAAGGGTTTCCAAAATTTGGGAAGTGTAAGAGGCATAGGGATAAATCATACTTTAGTATGGACTAAATGGCTATAGTATCAATACCTATCTCTCTCTCCCCTTTAGGCCCTCCCATGAGGTGTATTTATACCACCCAAAAAAAAATTTTTTAGTTGGGATATAGTTAGGACATGGGCTCCTGTAGGTAGGCTTTTGGTGTAACCCGTAAACCCCACCCAAAAAATAGGGAAATTTAGATTTTTTCATATTTTAAATTATATACGTGGGTTGGATATAATTTGACCCGTGTTTGCATGCACTTTTGAGAGGGAAGGGTCATGTATGGAATTAAAAATAATGTTTTTTAGGTAAAGGACCAAGTTTGAAGAGAAATGGTTGCCCAATTCCATAAGACATAACATCCACTATATAGAGGTGGAAAATGATGGTATAAAAATTGGGCATGGAGTCAAGAATAAAAAAATAAAGACTCAAAACTAAATGACTTGACAAACTGAAATGACTCTAAAAACTGAAATGAATTACAAACTCTTTGAAATAGCATCTGATCAAAGAAACCTTATGGCCTTCACCTCGGGCTTCAAGCTTCCATGAAAACTCCTTCACACTTGGCAGCAAAATAAAATAGTATGTACAATTAAAATGAGAATATTATGAAAAATCAAGTGAGGTAGTTCTTGAGGATCCTACCATTGACTGGTCCTCCCAAAAAATGTTGTCCATTAAGTTCTTCCAACACAAAGGCATTCTTCCCTCTAAAAACCAAAATTTTGTATGGTCCTTTCCATAAATTTTCAAACTTTCCATGCTTTCCTTTTTCCTCGTTCCGGGCATCCCATCGGAGAAGTATATCTCCCACACTAAAATCATCTGCATTTCTTTTTCTGTCATAGATATTTTTCATCTTCTCTTAAAGCTTCATAGTGTTCTGAAATACTTCCTCTTGAGATTGTTCAAATGAATCATCTCATTGATTCTCCGTTGAATGTCATTTGGATCACTATCAACTTCCTATAAAATTTTCATGACCGGGACAACAAGAGAAGTCAGAAAAATAGTATGCACTCTATATACGAAATAAAAATATTGCATGCTTATGGACTTCTTAGTGCTTACTCTGTCTGCCCAAAGAGAATTGATCAACATATTGTGTGAATTCTTCTTATTTTATTCTAGCAACTTTTTGATGATGTTTACCAACGATTTATCGAAAGTTTCATCCAACCCATTACCTTGTGGGTAATATGTTGTTGAGTGCGTGGGCCTTATGTGATACTTGTCACAGAAATTGGTCATCGTCTTCGATTTAAAATCAACTACATTATCTCTAATTATTTTTTGCAGACAACCAAACCGTGACAAAATATTAGACTCAATAAACTAAATGATTACTGCATTAGTGGCCTGCCTAGTGGGAACAAGCTCGATCCATTTTTTGAAATAATCAGTTGTTGTCAAGATCAACTTGTGCTGAGCTAAATATGAAGGGTGGATCTCATCGATAAAATCAAGACCCCACTGCTGAAAAGGTGCTTGAACTGAAATGGGTTGCAAGGGCAGTGGTAGCAACTTATTTTTTCCCTGAAAAATATGACATTCATCGCAACTTATGACAATTTTTTAAACATATGAAAATAAACTCGACCAATAAAATCCAACCCTCAATATCTTATTTTTTGTGGTTTTCCAAAAGAGATGACCACCACAATATCCCTTGTGAAAATCATTCATTACCTCCTTTTCCTCACTTTCAACTAAGAAATTCAACAAGACACCTCCCGAATCTTTCCAAAATAATTCATCATTAATAATACAGTACTTCAAAGATTTTAGCTTTAATGACCTACTCTTACTCTTTGCCACTTCCGGAGGGGGATTAAAATGATTAAGTACATAAAAAATGTTTGAATACCAAGGAGATGAAGTGAAAATCTATGATACCTGAGGTGTGGAATCAAACACTTCTTCATCAGAAACTCTAGTGATGAGATTGATGTCGAGAGAATGAAAATTAGATTCTACCATAAGCTTCACAAAAATTTGTCCCTTGATTAGCTTCGTTGGCTTAATTTTGAGATCATACTCCAACATTGCGGCAACCCATTTCTCACGCCTATCTTCAAGATCAGGCTACATCAAAATATCTTTTACTACTACATTTGGAACATAGGCAACAATATGCAAGTGAAGTATTTAAACTCGAAAATCCTTCAAAGCTTTCACAAGTGCCAGGGCCTATTTCCCTATGATGTTATACCTAGTTGCTGCATCCCTAATGGTTACACTGAAAATGAAATCCAATGTTTTGTTTTAAGGTCCTTCTTATGCATTAGGACATTAGCTAATGTGTGCTGAGAAGAAAATGAAAAAATAATGAAATCCATAGTATAATCGGGGATGATCAAAATTGGTACACGGGACAAAGAAAAATTGAATGAATTGAAATACTTCTTAGCATACTCAGACCAATTTACCTCACTGTCCTTCTTTAAAATATTAGTTATATCCTATAAATGCTTAGTGAGGTTAGGAATGAACCTTCTAAAAAAGCTAATATTACCATTAAAGGACTAGATTTCCTTCTTGTTTCTCGAAAAATATAACTGCTGGATTGCTTCAATTCTGGAAGGATATATGCAAATGTCATCCATTGATATGATATGCCTAGGTAACTTACCTTCCTCCATAGCAAACAAACTCTTCTTTGGATTCAACGAAATACCAAATTTCCTCCACCTTTGGAAAACAATCCTCAAATGATGCAGGTGATCTTCATCTATTTGAGAGAAAAACATCAAATAATCAAGATAAATAACTAAAAATACATCCTTTTCATTTTCAAAAGCATTTTCCATCCTTGATGAAATGTGGCTCCTACATTTTTTAGCCAAAAAGGCATCTTGGCGTACATAAAAGTACCCCACGGTGTCGTAAAAGTTGTCTTCTCACGATCATCTGGATGCATTAAAATTTGATTGCACCTAAGTATCCATTAAGAAATTACATTCTAGAGGCTCCAACTACCCTATGTAAGATGTGGTCCATCTTAGGGAGAGGATAATTTTCCTTCAAGGACACTTTGTTTAAATTTCAAAAATCAACGCACAAATGAATTTCACCTCTCTTTTTTCTAACTGGAACTAGATTTGACATCCAATTATAAAAGAGGGGTGATGATACCATCCTTATTTATGTAGGGGCATTAGGCCAAAACAATTTTCATGCATTTTGTTAGTCTTAGGGGTTTTTAGTTTCAAGAGAATTAGACTTTTTGTAATGAAATCAGTAGGTTTTAATTAATTTTGATTAAATGTAGAGAGAGTTGTAACTACCCTCGAATGATCAGAGGACAGGAGAAGTTGATTAGGTGGAGTCAGTTTCAGTAAACTTAGGGAGTTAGGCTAAATTTAGGATTTGAGGATTCCAAGAGTTTCTTTCGATTCATCGAGGGAGCTGAATTGATTGGTTATCCATCTATATAATTGTAAGCCTCAATGACATTTAGAAACAGTCTTAGAGATCTGTAAAGACAAAGTATAGGATAGAAGGGACATGGAATTTGAATATCTGGCCAAGGACTGAAATTCTGTAAGTGGTTTCACTGTAAATATATGAATGAAGGAAATTGTTCACGAATGTATGTGTATTGTTGATTTATTCTGTGAGAAGAATATTTTGAGCCTCTGTTTATTATTTATGAAAAAATACTTTGTGTCCAGGTTTTAGATGGAGTTCTGTTCTTGATATAAATCAATTGAATCGATGCATAAATTGGGGGTTATGAACAGTAGGAAGGGTGAGTGGAATATGTGTGGTTGCCTTAAGTTGGGTGCATTGACCCACATCCCTGCTTCATGAACTGAATATGGTTAATATGTGTACCAATGAGTTTTATTAAGAGCTCAAATGATACTAGTAGTTCATTTTTTAATATATTTGAACTTGCGTTGAAGCCTGTGGTTATTGGAGCAATATCGGTTGGGATAGAAACCTTGCTTGTTGAGCGATATCCGTGAAGTGTCTTTGTCGCCATCAAGGTGGAGAAGACAAGATTTAAGGTTTGGCCTTGTGTATGAGCCATCATATAGTGACTTAACCTCTGCGTGAAAGAAACTCACATGGAAGGAAACCTCTGTTGCTTGAGTCGATATTAGTGTGATATCGCATTGATGTGTGATTGTATTAAAGTTGAATGCAAATTCAAATGCGAAGGTGGAGTTTAACAAATGAAAGAGGCGAAATTTTACGTGCCAGAGAAGGTGAAACCTTAAGAAAGGAGGAGTGGAACCGTGAAGTGGTTTCAGAGGCGGATACCAGCAGTATTGCGCAAATTGAAAGCGGTAATTAGTTTCTATAAAAAAAATGCGATATCATAGAATGAAAGATGCGTGGCATAAATGGTAAGTGGAAAACCACTTTCATCGCGTTTTTTTGAATGTTAAAGCTCAGATGTAAAAAAAAAGCGATATTCATATTATCCATTGGATCATGGTTGCTTAATGCGACGATACGTTAGTCGTTGGATGTGGAAGGTGAGTTAGAGGTCGGGACCCATCTCATCGTGTGCGATTAATAATTAAACCCTGAGCGCTTTCCTAGCGCGATATCCATTGGATCACTGGACGGAAGTGCGATAAGATACTAGCTGCCTGATGAAATGGATGGATGGGCGAGGTGAAATGTTGTGGGCAATATACGAACTCTTATACAAATGGAGCATCGAAGAGGTAAGTTATTAAGTTGGGGACGTGGTATTTATTGATTTATTTATAAAGGAAGTGGATAGATATTGATTTATACGAAGAGTGAAACCAAGTAGAAACCCGCATGATTAATGAGAGCCTTGGTACATATATTTATATATGTATTGGTCGGAATTCTTATTTGGCTTTAACACTAAATTGAAATGTTGATTTCAATCTCATAAGATGAGTTTGGGCCATAGAGTATATGGTAGGAAAATAACATTTCACATAAAGGTTTGCTCGTTGAAAATTGTGTGGGTCCTTAACCAAAGTTTAGAATGTTGATCCCCTTCCATGAAGTAGGGTATAGAGAACTCCACATATGAATATTTAGAAGGGTTTTATTTGTATGAGTTTATAGCCAAGGGTTGGAACACCACATATGAAGCTTGTGCATTTGGGGTTTAATAAAAGGATCATATATGTGATGATTAAACTGGATTGAAGTTAAGTTTGGAACTTGCACATTAAATTGAAATTTGTAGGTTGATAAAGACCGTGAGTTTTAACAGATTGTTTGAGATCTATTTGGGTTCAAAATTGGAGGTGAATTTTATATACCCTGTAAAGTGGGGACTGTGTGTTTTACCCGGCATCATGTGGTATCAGAGCTAGATAAGCTCTTTGAAAATTTGTTTTTGAAATGCACATGTACTGAAATAGTGATGAAAGTTTGAAGTTTTAAATATTTTTAACAGAGATTACAGCTTTGATTAGGTGCACAATGGATGTCTTCAGATGTGCAGAATCTGGAGTTGAAGACAAATTATTTTGCAGCTTGCAGCAGATAGAGATGCAGTGCAAGTGAAAGAGGAATAGCAAGATCATTCAGGGATCTTGGAAGGTGAGTTGATGAACATTATTTGAACTTTGGTTTGAAGGTATTGTTTTCAGAATGCAGAGTGCAAGCAATTGAGGTGGATATCTCAACAAAAGCATATCACAGCTTTGGGAGCAGTGATGAAAGAGTCCAGTATAGGATTCTAGAGTAAAGAAGAAGTGTGGAAAAACCTGGAGAATTCCCAACAGAGGTTGGATGATAGAAGAACATATGTGTTCTTGAGAAAAGTTGTAGAGTGAAGCCTAGAGAGAGCAGAAGAGAGTGCTCAAAAGGTTCCAGCAGAAGGGGACCAGTACTTGCCAAAAGCCGGATCTAGAGGAAAGGATTGGTGAGGTAAGTTGCAGCAAGAGAGCTTGTTGTTGTAGAGGCTTAGTGCAGCTTGTGAGTGAAGAACTCATTGAGGATAAAATGGCTACTGATAGCCATATAAAATATTGCAGAGGTTCTGAGAGAGGCCACAATAGAGGAGTGTGGGAAGATGCCAAAGCAAATGGCATGAGGAAGAAACTCAGTTATGAAGAATATTGGAAAGAGATAACTGAGATCATAGAGCAGTTCAACAAAGTGGAACTGATGATAAAGGAAATCTAGAGAGTGGGTTGGCTCATGAAGAAGAAGGTAAAGTGGCAGAGGCTACAGAGGAAGAGAGAGCAAATGATAAATGCTCAACTGAAAGAGAAATTACTCAGAATGATTGAGTATTTGGAGAAGGACTTGAAGACTGAAACTTCAAGTGGGACCAAGGGGTAAAATGGCCTTACATCTGAAAAATTTTGTATGTTTTAGGGAAGAACATGTGAAGAAGAACAAAATGCTGATGTTGTCACTAAGGAAGAAAATGGGGCAGCCATGTATTTTGAAAATGTCCATGCACAGTTGGAGAAAGGTTCTGCTTTCCAACATATTGGAAGCAGAGGAGATTTAATTTGTGATGATGGCCAAAAGTTGGAAGTTGGAAAGCTTGAAGAGGCTGAAGAGAAGACCATTGAAGAGTCTCTGAAGTGTATAGGAGACTTGGGACAGCAGGGAGATTTGATGATCAAATCATCAAATGAGACCATGAGGTCTTATGTTTTTACAACCGATAAGTTGTGTGTGAATGCAGGTATTGAAGAAGACAGTTCATATGATGAAGCTGTGATAAATGGAGCTGACTGTTGCCAAGAAAAGTATTATGATGACTATCTTTCATATGAAGATCAAATTGAGTTACTGAAGCAAAAGGAATTCATAAATTCCTTGTTTTATAAAAGAGATTGCTTCAATGAGGACATGAAAGTTATGTCTGATGGTGATCAATTTGTTATTAATGTTGATAATGACATTTTTTTATTATTGAATGGCCAATTAGAGAGTGATGGAAAGATAGTTGAATTTATTGTAGAGATGGAAGATCATAATTCTATTCTAATGAAGGATGAAGAGATATTGACAGCAGGAAACTTGACTTGTGATAGAAAGGGAGATAGTGAAGATTGTGAAGATGTTTTCTCAGATGAGATGACATGATTGTGTCATGGGTTAAGTGTTCTGCAGCAGAGGGTAGAAACACAAGGGAAAGGTGCTCAGATGGTAAAGGCAGAGGTGACTGAGAATGAGGAAGTCCATTTTTATGAACTAGAGTAAGGAGACATCCTTGAAGAGGATGATGCAAAGCAGAGACTAACTGATATTCTCCAGAATTGTTTGAAGGATTGGAATCAACATACTAAGGTGCTGATAGTGAAGGAAGGAATTTCAGGACAACATGTTGAAATTTTGGCAGAGGAAAGAAAGGCACTGAGGCCTTATGATTTTGGTTTTGACAATTTTTTTGTGAATGCAGATCCTGATGATGTTGAAGGAAAGTTGACACCATTGGGTAGTCAATTAAAAGAGGAGGAGAATTCTGTGGAAGATTTTAATCCATGGAATGGATAATTTGAGCTTTTGGAGGCTATGTTGAATCAGCAGGATTCAAGGCAAGAGAGAGAACCTCAATTTTAGAATTGGGGATTTCAGAATGTGAAGATGGAAAGGAATGAAAGCAGTGAAGATTTTATGATTCTTGGAAAGGACTTAGAATTTCAGAAGGAAGAATTGGTGACTGAATCATCAATTGAGACCATTGGGTCTTGTGTTTTTGAAACTGATAACTTGACTGTGGTTACAGGAACTACAGAAGACAATCCATCACTTGGAGTTGTCTTGAATGAAGATGAGCAGCTGAAGGAAGGTGAGGCTATCATGTCTCATATGCAGAAACTTGCCACTGTTGGTGACAGGGAAGAATTGGATTTTCTAATGGGCCAAGAGAAACTTGTGGGGCAGACTTTTGGGACTGCTACAGCTGTAGAAAATCGAATTTTTACTCTGATAGGAGATGAAAAATCATTGTTTGAAGAACTTGATTTGATTGCCAGAATCAATAAATAAGATGGAAAGAAATTTTTGAATATTGTCAAGGAAGAGGAAGAAGAACATGATAAAACAAGTTTTCAACATATTGATGATATGGGTATACAAGAGAGATGGCTGAAATTTTTGCAGAAAACATTCAGAGAAGAGAATTAAATGACAGAGCAGCAGATTGAAGTGTTTTTGGAAGAAATATTGGAGCAACAAATTGAAGTGTTTCCAACGGAGGAGAAAGAGACACAAATATTTTATAATTTTGATGTTTGTTTTATGACTGCATGTACTGAAAGAAGGACTAAGGGATGTTTAGTCCATGAGAATAAAAGAGATGATGACAGTGACTAGAAATTTAAATACCAGTACAGAGAATTGCTGAAGACAAAGAGTGAAGAAATTGTCATGAATGACAATCAAAAATAATTTTACTGTTGCAAAGAACAAGAGGGTATGGATGATTGGGTGGTAGTAAGCATGGCAGTAAGAAGAGCTACAAATATAGCTGAAGTAAAGACTGAGCAAGTAAGTGCAAGAGTTCAACAAATAAGAACTCAACAAGTAGAAACAGAAGTAGAAGTTCAGCAATCAAGGAGGAACAATATCCAACAGTCAGAAGACAAGTTAGACAGAGAAATTGAATTTATAAGAAAGCTGATGGTGAAAGTGTCTCAGAGGAAGATAGTAACAAGAAAACAAAGAAGAAAAATCAGTAGCAGAAAAAAGATAGAAAGAGAGTGTAGGATTACAACCAGTGGAAAGAGACAGAATAAGATATGGAAGCCTGGACAAGTGCAGAAGAAGAATGTTACAACAGATGATTAGTTACAGAAAAAAGTGTGGGATCCAGGAGGAAAAGTTTTAATAGAACATGATCAAGAGATCATGATTCATTTTAACCTTGGGAGTCTGATGTAGGGGCATTAGGCCAAAACAATTTTCATGCATTTTGTTAGACTTAGGGGTTTTTAGTTTCAAGAGAATTAGACTTTTTGTAATGAAATCAGGAGGTTTTAATTAATTTTGATTAAATGTAGAGAGATTTGTAACTTCCTTCGAATGATAAGAGGATGGGAGAAGTTGATTAGGTGGAGTCAGTTTCAGTAAACTTAGGGAGTTAGGCTAAATTTATGATATGAGGATTCCAAGAGTTTCTGTCGATTCATCGAGGGAGCTGAATCGATTGGCTATCCATATGTATAATTGTAAACCTCAATGGCATTCAGAAATAGAATTGTAGATTTGTAGAGATAGAGTATAGGATAGAAGGGCCATGGAATTTGAAGATCTAGCCGAGGACTGAAATTCTGTAAGTGGTTTCACTGTAAATATATGAATGAAGGAAATTGTTCACGAATGTATGTGTATTGTGGATTTATTCTGTGCGAAGAATATTTTGAGCCTCTGTTTATTATGTATGAAAAAAGACTCTGTGTCCGGGTTTCACATGGACTTATATTCTTCATAGAAATCAATTGAATCGATGCATAAATTGGGGGGTTATGAACAGTAGGAAGGGTGAGTGGAATATGTGTGGTTGCCTCAAGTTGGGCACATTGACCCACATCCTTGCTTCATGAACTGAATATGGTTAATCTGTGTACCGATGAGTTTTATTAAGAACTAAAATGATACTAGTAGTTCATTGTTGAATGTATTTGAACCTGCATTGAAACCTCTCGTTATTGGAGCAATATCGGTTGAGATAGAAACCTTTCTTGCTAAGCAATATCCATGAAGTGTCTTCGCGGCCATCAAGGCGGAGAAGACAAGATTGAAGGTTTGACCTTGTGTATGAGCCATAATATAGTGACTTGACCTCTACGTGAAAGAAACTCACATGGAAGGAAACCTTTGTTGCTTGAGTCGATATTAGTGTGAGATCGCATTGATGTGTGATTGTATTAAAGTTGAATGCAAAGTCAAAGGTGGAGGTGGAGTTTAACAAACGAAAGAGGCGAAATTGTACGCATCGGAGAAGGCAGAACCTTGAGAAAGGAGGAGTTGAACTGTGAAGTGGTTTCGGAGGCAGAAACCAGCAGTATCACGCAAATTGAAAGCGATAATTAGTTTTTATAAAAAAAACACGATATCATAGAATGAAGGACACATGGCATAAGTGGTAAGTGGAAAAACACTTTCATCGCATTTTTTTGAATGTTAAAGCTCGAACGTCAAAAAAATGCGACATTCATATTATCTGTTGGATCATGCATGGTTGATGCGATGATACGTCATTCGTTGGATGTGGAAGGTGAGTTAGAGGTCAGGACCCAGCTCATCGTGTGTGATTAAGAATTAAACCCCGAGCGCTTTCCTAGTGCGATATCCATTGGATCAATGGACGGGAGCGTGATAAGATACCAACCACCCGATGAAATGGATGGATGGGCGAGGTGAAATGCTGTGGGCCATATACAAACTTCTATACAAATGGCGCGTCGAAGAGGTAAGTTATTAAGTTGGGTACGTGGTCTTTATTGATTTATTTATAAAGGAAGTGGATAGATATTGATTTATACGAAGAGTGAAACCAAGTAGAAACCCGCATGGTTAATGAGAGCCTTGGTACATATATTTATATATGTATTGGTCGGATGTCCTATTTGGCTTTAAAACTAAATTGAAATGTTGATTTCTATCTCATAAGATGAGTTCGGGCCATAGAGTATATGGTAGGAAAATAACATTTCACATAAAGGTTTGCTGGTTGAAAATTGTGTGGGTCCTTAACCAAAGTTTAGAATGCTGATCCCCTCCCGAAAAGTAGGGTATAAAGAACTCCACATATGAATATTTAAAAGGGTTTTATTTTTACGAGTTTATAGCCAAGGGTTGGAACACCACATATGAAGCTTGTGCATTTGGGTTTTAATAAAAGGATCATATATATGATGATTAAACTGGATTGAAGTTAAGTTTGGAACTTCCGCATTAAATTGAAATTGCCAGGTTGATAAAGATTATGAGTTTGACCAAATTGTTTGAGATCTATTTGGGTTCAAAATTGGAGGTGCATTTTATATACCCTGTAAAGTGGGGATTGTAGGTTTTTCCCGGCATCACTTATACAACCTATTTACCTCTTTCTCAATTGATTGAAACAATCTTGGATTGATCCTCCTGAGCCTTTGGCGAAAAGGATTATGATCTGGATTTATAAGAATCATGTGTTGAATTATACTTTTATCAGAAGCCTTCAAATATGAATAATCCCATGCAAAAAAATCTGAAAACTCAGCCAAAAGTGTTGTGTATTTACCTTTCATTTCCAGAGTTAAGGATTTAAACAACTTCCCATATTGGGCTTCTTGGTTGTGCCAATGTTGATATCTTCAACTCTCGCTTTACTGGGGACCATTGTTGGTTTCTTCTTGACATCATCTTGATCGAAGAGCTCTTCCAAAGGTGCAAGACCTCTTGGAATTGAATTGTCTTTCAGCTGTAATACTTCTAATTCTGTGGCATTAATTCCATGATCATAAAAAACACCATTAATATGACAATTTTCAGAAAATTGTTAATTTTCTTATCATATTGAAACATTTTCCAATGTCAAAGGATATCTAGAATATAGGTCCGATGCTTAACATTAATTGCATATTTCCTGCTGGGATGTATTGGAATTCTAAACATGCTCGCTGCAGTAGCAAGAGATTCAACAATACAATTCTAGTTTCTAGGAATCACGGATAAAGTATATTCAGAAAAAGTTTTGAGAATGTCTAAGACAACATTGTGATATGCTCGCATCCTTGAATTTTCATCCCCATATTCCCCTTTTACCTGTTTTATAATCAACTCAGAGTCACCATAAACTAAAATATTTTGAGCCCCTAACTCCTTAAGCATACTAAGCCTGACAATCAAAGCTTCCTATTCAGCTTCATTATTTGAACAATTGAAAGCAAGTTTATATGAACAACACATGACATTAGGAGGGATCTTACCCGACTGATTCATTGGGCTATGAATCCAAATTCCTTTTCCAAATCCTTCTTTTCCCACTGCTCCATTAAAATCCATAGTCCAAAAACTATTTGCCTCATCTGGAAGCTCAAATTCGGATGGATGATCGTTGTTTTTTGTTTGTTTATCTATTGTCTCAATAGGATATGTTTCTTTCATTGATTCTATTGGTTGTTCAGTTGATGAATTTTTTTTCAAATTAGTCTCTTAATGTTTCGTATTTTCTGCATTGAAAACTTCTTCAACACTACATGAAATTTCTACAATTTCCTCATTCTCTACTAGCTGACTATCTACATCAACCAGACTATCATCATTAGACAAAATAAAAGAATCTGAGTCATTATGTATAGAGTGTATAGGGTGATTATTAGATTTCTCTTTGATTCTAATCATATAGTTCATATGTTTTTCCCGGTACAATTTTCTGAGCTGACCGAACACTGGTATAGTAGCATAAGAGAAATCAAGCTGCAAAGTGCCTTTAAACTTTTCTCCCCATGATCGCGAGAGAAACATTCCATACCTTGGTGGAATATCAACCACAAAAAAATCCATCAAGACATTCCTTTGGGGAATCTGATCAAGAGACACTACCAAGTCTTTAATGAGACTGAGACACCTCACTCTACTAGAATCAAAGGAATAGAGGTCATGATATGGGAATTTTAACATCTAATCCCAATTTTTCCATTATGGATTTCGACATGATATTATGAGATGCTCCAGTATCTAACATGGCATTATGAATGATGGAATCATGAACTCTAAGATCGAGGTACAATGGTGGGACTTCAATATCAGGTAAGTTTCTATTTATGGCATGGCTAATCAAAAACTTAGGGTGATCATCACTAACATTAACCATATCAGATGTTTGGTTGAATTTGAGAATATTAGATACGTGAAACTTATACTAATCATTCTTTACAAGTTTAGTTAATGTAATGGAAAATTTCAACTTGGAAATTTCATTTTCTAAACTAAACTGATTGGGATATTTCTCTACCTCTTTGGAAGTGGAATCCTTCCTTTCAGACATTTCTATGGTGAGAATATCCTTTATTTGACCTGTAGTTTGTGTTTCCTTATCATTCTTTGGATTTTTTGTTGATGCCTCATTGTTCTTCTTCTGGTTAGTAGCAGCAGGCTCCGTGCCTCTTTGCTGTTTTGTAGAGGTTGGTTTTTGGGGCTGAGTATCCTTTGGATAAGTTGGCCTCTTCTGATTTGAAGTGATAGGAACGTTTATGTTTCTCAAAATATATTTCCTTTTCATAGAGCTAAGGGAATTTTGGAAACCTATATGATAATCTTTCGTCTCTTCTGCTATCATATTATCATTTGAAGGGACAAATTTCTGCTCATCATATTGATCAAACTCAAGTTCTAGAGTGTATTCTTCATCTTCGGTTAAGAAGATAGGTTGCCCATCATTATCGAAAAGATGATTCTCTTCAAGAACCTCTCCTTCTTCCTCAACTTCTTGAGAATTTTTTTTTTGAAGTCGTGTTATAATTTTTTGCTATGCTTGTTGATCCTAATCTCTCTGCTCTCTTTGATTGATACTGAACTGAGTTTGTTGTTGTTGTTGTCCTCGAAAATTAGGATTCGAGATCTTATTTTCTACTTGCCTATCCAATAATGTCATCCCATCCATAATTTTCTCCATAGTTATAATCAAAGAGTCCAACTTACTGATGCCGGGTAAACCTCAACAAATTACAGTTTATGAAATGCACTCACTAAATACATGTACACCTTAATAAATCCATTATATGTGCTTCATTTTCCTTTCAAAATATATATATATATGAACTCAAAACAATATAAAGTGCACCCGATTCATAAATTTTGAAACATTCATATAAATAATAAAACACAATCAACGCTTTGACCATTCTAAACCCCGTCCTTCACATGTCACCAACAAAGAAACGAACCTTCCCGAATCTAACAGTCATCGCATCCCACATTAAATAACTCTTTGATATGACGGTGATTGCACTCAAACTCACCTGACCTTTAACATTTCCAAGGGCATGTGATATAAGTGGTTTCATGCATACACGTGTCGCTCGCTGGGGTCTATCGCATGGACTCCACAAATTACTGCTCACTACTCATCAGATGTGCGAGAAAACCACTCGGGTTTTCCAAAAATGCATCAATATTAAAACTCAATTTTCTATGTGGAATGAGGTTCGGTTATGCATCGGTTTGACTCTTTAGATAAATCGATCATAACCAAATCGAAATCACTCTTTTCTATAGTGAATCCATAAGGTGTTCATGACTAATATAGATGCAAACCCTTAATGTCTAATACAATCACAAATACAGTAAGCGAATTTTCAATACCACATATATAAAACCCGATCTCCAATAATTTCAGTAAAAACACACTCAGAAAACACAGATTTATACATCACACTTCAATCAATTTCTATTAAAATTAAAATTATAGGGTCTCGCCCTCTCTGGCTAAATGATCCAATCTTTGACCTCCTTCCCTACTGTTTTCGAAAACCCAATATATATCTATTGTCTCACTCCCTTGCTATCCATATTAGTCATTACATTTCTGGTTCCTTCTTTTATGGATCAAATCTAACAATGTAATAACTCAATCTTTATTTTTATCATCCCAATCCCTATTCAAAAGCCTTACTGCACACCTATTCTATTACTCACTTCTTATTCTAATCATAATACAACTATATGATCTATTACAAATTTTAAATAAATGCAAATTCAAGATATCCAACCCTCTCAGTAAATTTTTGGTTTGGCCACTTAGAAAATGAAAATTTCCTCATATTAGCCACAACATGTGAAAATCCATTCACATTGTTGGCTAAGTCTGGATGCTCCTGCATCGGACTCCCGGGGAAGAAAAGAATCATTTATCAAACTTTTAGGATTTACTCTATACTTCTGCAACTCTGTTGTTGTTACCCAACTGTCATCCTCCAGTGGTTGTCCCTTCCATTTGACTAAATACTGAAAATAAATCTGTCCTCTAGTATTTTTGGATACACTTTTCTCCAGAATGGCTTCTACCTCTTTCTTGGCATTCTTTAGCATCTGGTATTTCCACTTTAAAGTCTGAATTTCTTTTGTTGTAGAAATTATTGTCGCTTCTCCTTTGTTCCTATGTATGGGTACAAATCTGCAACATTAAAAATGGGTGATATTCCTGAGCAAAAGTATTTTCTTGTCCAAAGTTTCGACACAAGCCTTCACTGTGTTTCTCTTCGATTATGTTTTCCCTCATATAACACTTAGGAATACATAATTTATTACTTCTGAATAGAAAACCTCCTCGGATAAGATAATCCAACGACTGGCTTCTGTTATGAACTGGTGAATTTTGTACAGTTGCATAAATATATTTAAATTTTGCATCATCTTTATACATATCAACCATTTCTTCAAATCCCACAACACCAACTTTTAATTCCTACAAAATAAAATTTACTCTGCTCAAAGCATCAATAACTTTTTTCAACTTACCACTAGTATGCTTAATTACAAAGGTAAAACTATTTAACAACTATACCCTCTTGGAATGTTTCTGATTCAATTTTGGCTGGTTATTTATGAACTATAATGCATGATTGTCAAAATACAATACAAACTCTTTGGGTAGTAAATAATGTCTCCATTTTTTTAAAGCTTGCACAATAGCATAACATTATTTGTCATAAGAGGAATATTTCTTCTTAGCTTCATTCAATTTCTCACCGAAATATGCTATTGGTATTTGTTCCTGACTTGAAAATGCTCCAATTGTAACTCCACTAGCATCAGTTTCAACTTGAAAAACTTTTTCAAAATCAGGTAAAGCTAAAACTGGTTTTTCTGTAATTTTCTTCTTTGGTAACTTAAAATTTCAGTCTGCTGCTTCTATCCACTTGAATGTCTTATTTGTCTCTTTAATTGTTTCAATAATCAGCACACAAATCTAACTAAAACTTTTGATAAATTTTCTATAAAAACTTGCAAAACCGTGAAAGCTTCTTACCTCAAATATGTTTCTAGGAGTTGTCCAGTTCCAAATGGCTTGGACTTCCTCTGGATTCATTTTTAGACCTTCTTTAGAAACTACAAACCCCAAATAGATTAACTCTTCTTTCATAAAACTACATTTCTTCAGATTTATTAACAATTTCTCTTTCTGTAGAGTTTTCATAACCAATTTTAGATGTTCTATATGCTCTTCTTTACTTCAACTAAAAATTAAAATATCATCAAGATAAACAATTATAAATTTTCTTGCATATTCTTTCAATACTTCATTCATCAATCTCATGAATGTGCTAGGTGCATTAGTGAGTCCAAAAGGCATCACTAACCACTCATACAATCCACTGTTTGTTTTGAATGCAGTCTTCCATTCATCCCCTTCTCTAATTTGTATTTGATGATAACCACTCTTCAAATCTATCTTAGTAAAATATCTTGATCCACTCAAACAATCCATTAAATCATCCATTCGTGGTAAATAAAAATGATACCTAATGGTGATTTTATTTATAGCTCTAGAATCTGTGCACATATGCCATTCTCCTCCTTTCTTTGGACTGAGTATTGTTAGTACAACAGATGGACTAAGGCTTTATCTTACCAACCCTTTATCCATCAAATCCTGTACTTGTCTTCCAATTTTTGCATTTTCTTGAGGGGTTGATCTATATGCTACTTTATTTGGCAAACTTTCTCAAGGTATTAGATCAATGTGATGGCTAATACTCCTGATTGGTAGTAAAGCATTTAGCAACTCATCCACAATAATATCAAAAAAATCATCCAACAAAGTTTTGATTTCTTCAGATAAATCATCTAAGTTTGTGGAAGTCAAAATTACCTTAGGTTTCCCTATGACAACAAAATGCATTTCTTCATCTTTTTCATTTTTTTGCAACAACTCTTTTCCACTCATCAGCATAACACTATTCCCTAATGTTCCTTTGTTAGCTTCATCCTTCAATGGTAGCAGTGTGTGTTTGTTTCCATCCTTCTCCAAGGTATAACTATTTCTTCTGCCATCATGTATGGCTTTCCGATCAAACTGCCAAGGTCTTCCCAACAATATGTGACATACCTCCATTGGAAATACATCACATAATATAACATCCTTGTAAGTGCCTATCTGGATTTCTACCTTACATTGTTCTGTCACAATAATATGCTGGACGTTTTGCAACCATAATACCTTATATGGAGTAGGGTGTACTGTCTTTTCTAATCCCAACTTGTCTACCATTTCTGTAGAAACAAGGTTATTAGTATTACCACTTCCAATAACCACTTTGCAACATTTAACTTTAGCCTTAGATATTGTCTGATAGATTCTTTCTCTGAGTTGGCTCTTCTGCTTCCTTTTCTGATTTAAGAAATACCCTTTTCAATAACAAAGATTCTCCTACTTCAGGTGGTTCTTCTTTTCCTTTATCTTGAGGAATCTCCTCCTCTGTTTCAACAACATTTACATTTCTTTGAGTTGTTGATTTATTATGAGAATAGCCACATGACCCATGTCCCCATTCACCACATGTATAGCATTGAATTTATCTTCCTCGGCCTCTACCTCTGGGTACAAACCTTCCTCGACTAGAGTCTCCTCTTTGTGGTGGTTTGCTACTTGAGCATCGTGCTTCATTCTAGGAGTGTTGAAATCTGGGTTTAAATGCTCCTATGCCTCTCATAGAACTCTTAACTCGGTTCTTTTGGTTTTTTTCCCTCTGTATCTTCTCTTCTGCTTTCAAGGTTGCCTGATAAGCATCCTCAATTGTCTTTAGATTTAATAAATTGATTTCATCCTGAATATCATACCTCAAACCATTTATATATCTGGATATTTTCTCTACATCATCCTCTACATGTCCAGCTCTAATATTCAATTTATAGAACTCCTCTATATATTCTTTCACTCTCATTCCCTTTTGCTTCAAATTTTGCAATTGATTAAAAATATTTAGTTGATAATCCTTAGGCATGAATTTACCTTTTAATTTGCTCACCATCTTATCCCATTGTTTGATTCTGGGTTTTCCTTTTCTCTGTATGGATAGCTGTAATTCTTCCCACAAAATAGCTACATGGCCTTTTAATCTGGTAGCTGCAATTTTCACTTTCTTTTTTTCTTCAACTTCTTCAAAGTCAAAGTACATATCTAATGAACTGATCCAGCCCATTAATACTTCTACATTGAGATTTCCCTCATACATAGGGATATCCACCTTTTTTCTTCCATTTTCCTTTACTAACATCCTCAATACCTTAGTTGCGTCATTGTCTTTTTCTTCTTCTTCTTCAGATGATTCCTCAGCATCACTTGCATCTCCTTCATCAGGTGCTCATCTCTGGGCTATTTCCATAGCTTCCATCCGTGTTCAAAGATGTTGTACTTCTTCCAGAAAAGCTGCATTTGTTGCAGGTTGTCCCCAGCCTATTCCTATGCCTCTTCCTGGTGGCATTTTCAAAACAACACAAACTGAAAACCTTTGCTCTGATACCAAATGATGCCAGGTAAACCTCAACAAATTATAGTTTATACAATGTTCTCACTAAATACATGTATACCTTACTAAATACCTTATATGTGTTTCATTTTCCTTTCAATATATATATATATATATATATGAACTCAAAACAATATAAAGTGCGCCCGATTCATAAATTTTGAAACATTCATAGAAATAATAAAACATAGTCAACTCTTTGACCATTCTAAACCCCGTCCTTCACATGTCACCAACAAAGAAATGGACCTTCCTGAATCTAATGGTCATCGCATCCCACTTTAAATAACTCTTTGATCTGATGGTGATTGCACTCGA
This sequence comes from Pinus albicaulis, assembly GCA_034641835.2. Classification (NCBI taxonomy): domain Eukaryota; kingdom Viridiplantae; phylum Streptophyta; class Pinopsida; order Pinales; family Pinaceae; genus Pinus; species Pinus albicaulis. Next base: position 167,242,249 of record CM076575.1, read on the forward strand.
ACTCGCCTAACCTTTAACATTTCCAAGGGCATGTGATATAAGTGGTTTCATGCATACACGTGTTGCTCATTGGGGTGTATCGAATGGACTCCAAAAATTACCACTCACTACTCATTAGTTGTGCGAGAAAACCACTCAGGTGTTCCAAAACCGCATCAATATTAAAACTCAATTTCTTATGTGGAATGAGGTTCGGTTATGCATCTGTTTGACTCTTTAGATGAATCGATCATAACCAAATTGAAAGCACTCTTTTCTGTAGTGAATCCATAAGGTATTCATGACTAATATAGATACAAACCTTTACTGTTTAATACAATCACAAATACAGTAAGTGAATTTTTAATACCACATATATAAAACTTGATCTCCAATAATTTTAGTAAAAAGCACACTCAGAAAACACGGATTTATACATCACACTTCAATCAATTTCTATTAAAATGAAAATTATAGGATATCACCCTCTTTGGCTTAATGATCCAATCTTTGACCTCCCTCCCTCCCGTTTTTGAAAACCCAATATATAGCTATTGTCTCACTCCCTCGCTATCCATATTAGTCATTACATTTCTGGTTCCTTCTTTTATGGATCAAATCTAACAATGTAACAACTCGATCTTTATTTTTATCATCCTAATCCATATTCAGAAGCCTTAGTGCACAACTATGTTAATACTCACTTCCTATTCTAATCATAATACAACTTTATGATCTATTACAAATTTTAAATAAATGCAAATTCGAGAGATGCAACCCTCTCGGTAAATTTTTGGTTTGGCCACTTAGAAAATGAAATTTTCCTCACATTAGCCATAATATGTGAAAATCCATTCACATTGTTGGCTAAGTCTGGATTCTCCTGCATCACTTACCATCTAAAGAACTATATGGCTCCTCTTTAATTATTACCCTTCTTTTAGTCTTCAATTTTTATTTCTTAATCATCAAATTCGGCTCCACACTCACTGCATTTCTCTGCATCTCTTTGATATTTGTAGGACTTCTTTCCCTCAATTGATAAGCCAGGTCAGGATCAAAGGAATCTAGATAATGTACCAAATCCAAGCTAGGAGGAGGCTCGATGTCATTTGGAATTGAATTATAGATATTGTTAAAGCAGGTAGTGAAATCCTGCATAGAATCATTGGGATGTCTTATCAAAGAATCATATTCTGCAAGAATATTAAGTGGATTCTTCTTTTCTTCCCATTTAGATAAAAAAAAACAAATCAGTTAACTACTATAGATTTACAATTTAATTTGGAGTTAGATTATGAAACCATGTCTTCACATCTCCTGAAAAAATTTGGGAAATTGCCCTCATCTTTGCATAATCGTTGTCGATCTCTTCAAGATCGATGAAATCAGTGACCTTCACCATATCTTGCAGGGTTCTAACCTATCTTGTCCCATCAAAAATATGGAGCCTTTGACCATATCCTTGAGGTAAAGCATTGAGTTAAGTAGGTAGGATTAAAGGGCCAAATCTCGCCATGAATATTGCAGATGGTGGTGCGAGAGTAACAATAGGAGGTACTGTCTGAGGAGGTATTTTTGGAGGAAATGATGAATAATATTTGGAAGATGTTTTAGTTGCTGAATGATATGATGAAGATAAGGATGAGGTAGAAAATAAGTTTTATTGCTGATACTGAATATAGGCTTTCTCGGAGGTGTACTACAATTTATTCGCTAATTTTTGAAGCTTGTGAAATTGTGACCAACCTTCCTATCAGTTTTAGATGCTGACTCTGAATATGGTGGAATAAATTCAATTTTTATAGGATTATATACTATTTTTGAAAGTGAAGTTTCAAATTTTATTCTAAAAAATGAAAGCTCAAACTTGATGTCGAAAGGTAAATATTGTAGAGTAGTCAAATTGGCAGGAAGTGAAATAGATCTTGCCAGTGATGGTGAACTTGATTCAACTTGCTAGAGTTGTGATATTTTTTTCTTCAGAATCCTCTCTGGGTCTTCAACCAGAGATGGTGGATTAGGATCAGGGTTTGATCTTTTGAACTTCTTCTTAGGAGCCAGTTTTAAAAACTGCACTTTGGCTATGCAAATGTGAGTCAACCTTATTGAAAACTAGGTTCTATCACCCATAGGCCTAGATCTCAATGAATTTTTTCTGAAATCCTAGGGAAGATGTAATATTTCGTTCACCGGAAATGGCGCCAAAATTTTTATCCTCCACAGTGCCCCAAGGGTGAGAATGAAAACTGACAGAGGTAACCTCGAACCACTTAGGATTTGGTAGCTAGCCCTACAAAATCCAAGAGGCCTCTCTCTATGAGCTTTTAACCAAAATATGACTGAAGAAGGGTAACGATATTAGGCTATGTCTGAGCTCTTGGGTTTCGAAAATTTTGGGTTTTTGTTTGATCACGAGGAGAGGCCAAGGAAAATAGGTCAGATCTTAAAGATTTCATTTTCATGGATACAAAGGGGCACAGTAGATATGTTTTAGTGGCACTTTAAGGTTGTAAATTGTAGTGTAGGGTGGAAAATAAAAGGATCAAAATGAGCATGACAAGTATAAGTTCATTTATCATAAGATGAACAACATAAACATGAAATTCCTACCAAAATAGGTCGTAATTTTAAGGAATTATGTTTAACATATTATAGGAGGATCACTAAAAGCATAGATTTGGAAAGAAGATGAAATAATCATTCATAAAAGTGAATTAAAAAAGAAAAACGCTGCCACAAAATCATACCACATGAATCCCTATATAATAGTTGCAACTGAACTTGTATTTATGCAAATATCAACTATACAAAAATCTCCAAGCCTTCTACTCTCTGATTTCTAACCTTGAAACTGACTGAAAACTAGATACATATAGAAAAAAACCACCTTCCTCTCTGTCAGGGGTCTAATCCATCAATATAGGAACAATTTACACAAATTTCTCCAACCACACCTAAGACTAGGGAGGTTAAAATAAACTCTACTTTTAGCCTTTGACTGACCTAGCCATCATTAGTGATCCTCATAATTACATAAAAATGAAATTTACAATCCTAATTACATTCATCTGCATCATTTCAACTCAAAAGAAGAGAATTTAAATCATGAGAAACCAAATTTTACTAAAGAACCTCAAGAATTTGACCTCTAGGGAAAAGCGTAGCACCATCTTGCATGACACTTTTAACTGCCTTTATGTGCCCCAAATGCTGATATAAAGGTACCATTGGAAACATTAGGATGTATAGTTGTGAATAGAGTCCTTAAGCAAGCAAAATTACCTCTACAAGGCTGATAAAAATGCATTCTCCCAAGGTTACTCCAAAAGCAGAACACTTGGGTCAAAAAGGTGGTAGAAAGTGGGTTTTTAGCATGTTTTTTGCACTTTTCTCCGAACTTGAATGCTGACATGGAAAAAAAAGTAGATATATGAGATTTGAAGGTCGTAAGATATCCATTGATGTATATTTTAGGTGATTCTAACCACTGAGGGAAAAGTGGATTGCTAAGGCACTACACTTTTGGTTGTTTGCAATTTCCTATTTAAGCCAAAAACCATCAAAATTTTAAAATTTTCCAAAATTTTCTCAAAATTTGTCCAAACTTGACCCTTGGTGTTATAAGATGATGTTTTAGGCAATGATACATGCCTCAGCCAACAAATCAGGTTTTTCCTTCTTCTTTTTCCTAATTAGGGTTTTCCTCAATTTCTTCTTCAAATGCTTGATCCTGATTTGAGAAATCATGTTCCTTGTGCAATAGTGCATGGCCATGTCCCTCTAAAGCTTCATGTTCCCGGTAGACTTCTCAAGAAGCTTATATAGGTGAAAATAGACCTTTTCAAGCCAAAATTCCTTATCTTTCTCAATTTCATCTCAATCAAATCATCAAAGTCTTCTTCACCTAGTGATGGATATGGTTCAGTTTCTTGCTCTTGTGGCCTCTTGATACCTCTTTTTCTTGGCCATCCTTGGTTTGAATTGGTCTTCCTGATTCTTAATCTCATCAATGTCAATCACTAATTTACCACCATCCTTCTCCAAATCTACATTGGGCTTGCCAAGAAAAAGTTATTTGACTTGGAGCTGCCTGTTCTCCTGCTGAAGAGATGTGATCATGAAGTTTTCCTTTGATAATTTTTCCTTTAGCTCTCTAATCTCAGCTTCCTTCTCTTTGACAATCTGCTCTGGTTATTTTTCCTCCTCATGCATATCTATGTTTTCCATTGAGTGTCAAAATGTACTTGTTCTTCCTCTTGCAATGGTGCTTCATGTTGATGTGATGATCTCTCTTTTTCCACTGATGTAGTTTGAGCCATTTCCACACTACCAAGAGAAAACATCAACCTCTTTCCTTTAGAATATGTTTTAGTCACCTCAGCCCTAGGTGCTCTTTTTACAGGTTTTCTTGTTGAACCCACTTCTTGTTGTCTTGGTGAATTCAATGGTGTAGACTAACTGCTTGATTCAGTTGGAGTAGGAAAAGGAGAGGTTGAATGCATGAATCCCTCCCAAGACAAGTTGATCTATGTGAGATGATGACAAACAATGGTTTTCACCAAGCCATGATGGAAGAAGCTTGCATGATGATCTTTCAATTTTCTATGTACCTTTTCTTCCATTTTGACCAAGCTTTTGTAAAGGTAGTGAGGTAGGTGAAGAGCCTTAACTGTTAAGTCTCTATATTAATAGTGTAGTCCCTTATTAGGTTAGTGTAGCCCCACTTATTTTTATTTTTGTACCCCTGTAACCCCCATATTTTTATTATTGTGACCTTACATTATTATTTTTAGGTCGGCTAGGATTACATTGTGGTCCCATGGACTCCTATATATAGAAAGGAGGTTTTTTCATTTGTATCATCCAAGAATTGTTCATTCATGTAATGTATTGGAGGTTTCCCCCTCGAATTGGCTTATTTCTAAGGCGTTTATATCTCTTTCCTTCTATTTTTGGAGCTAGTTTCACAACATTTGGTATCAGAGCTTCTGATTCTAGGGTTTCGCTGCACCAAATAGGTCATCGTGGAATTTTTACTATATATTTTTTTCTACGAGGGTTCAGAAACTGAAATTTTCACAGAGCGAAGCCGAAATCCTGCGAAAAATCATTGCAAAATTTCAGAGCTTGGTTCACAATATTTGTGGAGATATGGTATGTGGAAGTTAGGTCTTTTTCAGGCTCCCGAATTTCATCTCAAAGAGGTGATCGTGGGAAAATATTTATAAATCTCTCTGAGGATCGGATTGAAATTATGTAAAAATTAGCTAAAAGTAAATGGACTTTAGTTTCCTTTCTATCAATTTTAGAGCCAAAGGAGAAAACAGTGACACGTGGAAAGTACAACAAGTTCGCTTTACTGAACCAGTCCATAATTAGGTCATCGTAGGAGATTGGGGATAAATTTGTCTTCAAGAATCCAAATCAGGTCAGACCTGTGGAATTCAAAATTAGATTCAGAGGGCTACTTAAGGGCCGAATTTCAGCCATTGAGGTTCTGAAAGCACATATATAATTCAGTTTCAATATCAAGCTTCTCAAAAGAAAGAAAAAGGTGTGTATTTGGTTTTTAAAATTGCAAAACGTTTGTTTGAAAAAGAAGTTTGAAGTGATTTCAAAGGCATATTTTAGAATTTTATCAGTATTGGGTTCTATAATGCCTCCAAATAATAATTCCATACCCATTAAGCCCTCAAAAAGCTATACTATGACGCATGAAGAGGAAGAATTTGTAGTATGAGATATCAAAATTACAGTACCAAGTGCAACAAATTTTGATATTACGAAGAGCAACCAAAGGTGAAATAGATGGTTTAAAAGAAGAAATGGAGGCTAAGTTGGATGGTTTGAAGGATCAAATAATAGCTAATATGGATGATAAATTAGTGGAAGATCACATCGAGCATCAACAAAAAGTTCTCCAACTCTCAAAGGATAACCTAACTTTGGTGCAGAATCTAATGAAACAATAGGAAGATCAACATCACATCGAAAGAAGTTCTGAAGAAATCACAGAAACAAGAACTCGACAAGTACAATCAATTTCAGAGTATCTCAGCAAGTGGAATAACTTTCCTGTAGAAGATTCCACATGGGAGGATGAGAATTTTGTACAGAAGCATCAAGAAATAATCAAGCATTGAGGAAAACACTTGTTTGAAGGAGAGGGACATGTTAAGTCCCTATATTAATAGTGTAGTCCCTTATTATGTTAGTGTAGCACCCCTTATTGTTATTTTTGTATCCCTGTAACCCCCATATTGTTATTATTGTGCCCTTACATTATTATTGTTAGGTCGGCTAGGATTACATTGTGGCCCACTAGGATTGCATTGTGGCCCCACTAGGATACATTGCGGCCCCATGGACTCCTATATATAGAAAGGAGGTTTTTAAATTTGTATCATCCAATAATTGTTCATTCATGTAATGTATTGGAGGTTTCTCCCTTGAAGTGGCTTATTTCTAAGGTGTTGATATCTCTTTCCTTCTATTTTTGGAGCTGGTTCACAACATTAACACTGCTGAAATGCATCAGTAATATAACATGGTACAGATATATCCTTGAAAACCTACCCTCACATGTGAAATATTTCATGATCATCTTCATGTGAGAGGCATAATTTTCAAGAAACTGTTTGAAAGGGAAAATATTCTTTGGAGCAGCTTTGTATGGAGACTTCAAAAACATATTATAATTTTCAATATCTAGGTCTCTTATTTTGAACCAAAGGTCTCCATGATTTTGGATCCCAGTGGCTATGGAAATGGCCTCTGTTGAAATTGTAAACACAATCCCTACAATGGTTACCTTATCCCTCCTTAAACTAGTAGCAAAGGTTCTTGTAATTTTGTCAGTAAAACCAAGTTCTTCAATCTTTTGGCAAAAACCTAGGCAACCTGCATCTTGGAATGAATTCTTAAGAAATGGTGAAGACATGATATATTGTGCTCTGGTGCATTCATATTTGATGATATTACCTCCCTTATGCCTTCTTTTCTTAGTGGTCTTTGAATCCATGTGAAACCCTAGCTCACTAGGAAGGAAGATTGGGTTTTAGTGTAGGAAAACAAGGGATTTTAGGTAGTTTTAGGAATGGAGGGGGATTACAGGGTTTGAGGGTGTCTAGATTCTTGGAAAAACTTATGGAGGTAGTTATATATGTTAGGGAGTGTACGGAAGTATAATTTTAGGAAATGAATGAGGGGAAGGGGTAGAAAAGGGAAAAACAAAATCCTAACCTAGGAAAGTGTAGCGTAGGCTAGGGTTTGTAGGGAAATGATGAAAATGAAGGGAAGGTATGAGGGTCACTGTCAAGGATTGTATGTGGAATGTGGGGGAAGTTATGTGAGCATAAATGTGAGGATACTTCTCAGCGAATGGACCAAAGAGACTTATTTTACCAAAATCGCAGCAAACCCTAGGAGAGGGTAATTTCTGAGCTTCCAAGCATGCATTGAAGTGAAATAGAGATATATGATGGATATAATTACCTTCTTTTATGAGCTGGAACCTATACTTGATTAAGAAATCATTGGAGAGGATAGATTTTCCTTCCTGAAGAAAAATGCAGCAAACCCGAGAAAAGCACATCGCATAAGGAAATTCAGCTTCCCAAGGCAAGAAATTAATTTTTAGAGGGTGGAAAGCTCCTTGCTGAAATAATTATGTATCATGAAGGTGAAATGAGCAAATACATTCTTGGTTGGTATTTTAAAATGCTGGAAATTAATTTTTCTCTTTGGTGGTGATGTGGCCTCACCTTGTCCGTTCACCAATTGACTTGATTGCTTGTGTACTGTAGCTTTCAAACCTTATTACATATATTTACATCTTAATAAGATAAAAATGTACTTTAGAAATAATTATTGAACACTTGTCCCTATCACTACTCCCTCTAATGACGACTTGGATGATTACATGACCTATTCACATGACATTTGACAATATGACCTAATGATGACACTATGTGGAAAGATAAACTAAATGATGACCAAGATGACCAAGACACTCTTCCAAAAAGTAATTACCTGACCATGATGATTTTTATTGACCATGAGAATGAAAGGAGTAGTAATGACCTAGGTATACTAACCAATGATCAAATTTTTATTTGGAAACCCTTTGAAACTATAATTTTTTTCTCTATGACCCTATCAACCATATGAAAGAGCATACTTGATCACTAGTGACTGACATGACTTACAGACACTAAAAACATGTACCCACTTATCATTGAAAAATAATTTCCATGGAATTTGTGGGAGGCTTACTAACAACCAAGAAGGAACAAGAATACCTATATGTGATAGTTGACAGGTTCAACAAGATGTGTGTTTTGATGCCCTATAAAAAGGACATTAGTGGGAAAGAAGTAGAAAAATTATTCTTTGGATAGGTCTAGGTGCACTTTGGTATACCAAGGAGAATCATTTTAGATAGGGACATGAGATTTATCAGGGAATTTTGGAATACATTGTGGGAGAAGATGGACACCAAATTTAATAGCTCCACAACATTTCATCCATGGATAGATGGGAAGCCAAAAGTAATCAACAGGACTTTTGTGCATATTTTGAGGGGTTATAATCAGAAGCATACAAACACCTAGGATGAAAATTTAGTATATATACAACCCTCTTGCAATAGATCACTCCACACTTCTACTAGTAAGTCCCTATTTGAAACTTGTTTTGAATATTTGATCGCTTCACCTTTGGATATTACAAATGGGAAGTAAGGAGGAGAGAGGGAGGATCTTAAAGGGGACACCTTGATGGTTGAAAAAATTGTAGAGAAGAATGGTAAAACTCATACATACAATTGTAAGAGACACTACATAAGTCGCAAGAAAAATATAAGGCCAAATATTATTAACATAAAATAGAGAAATCGTACAAGGTGGGAGATAGAGTATGGTTGTAGTGGAACAAGGAGAGGCTATAGGGTCCTTGTAAGAATATCAAGGCTTTGTGGTATGGTCCCTTCAAGATACTAGGAAAGATGGGTGATAATCCATATCGACTTAGTCTACAACCATACATTTTCATTTACTCAGTCATGAATGTAGATAATTTGAAATTTTATTAGCCTTCAATGTTAGATGAGGAAGAGGAACAAGTGATACATTTTGTGGAGGATTTGATATCATTTTCTGAGCTAAAGTTTATATAAGATACAATTTTTCAGAATAGGTCCATAACTATGATATAAGGAAATCATGACATTTGGCATATTAGATTGAAACAACAACTTCCAAGAAAAGATAAATGGTACACCCAACAGATGGTGGGGGGGGGGGGGGGGGAGATTTCATCACCTCATTTAGTAGAAGCTTTTGGGGACACAAATCCATGAAATATGGGTAGGTGTGATACAAATTAGAGCATTATATTATTTTTCATCCATCTCAATGCTTTTAGAATGGAAAAAAGTGGAGGAATTCGTTCAAAGGACCATTTTTACTAGAAATACCCAATTTGGAAAATGGGGTTTGAAACCTTCCAGGAGCATTTTGAGGCATCGAAAGACATTTTTTTGGGGTGAATATCAATCATAGTAGATGGAAAGCTTTAGTGCCACACCTTTTCTCCATATTCTACATAGATACATTTCTAATGATACAATAATCATGTCAATCAGAGTTTGTATGCAAAATTTATGCTACTCAAAATTTGAATTTATTGTTTTCGCCACCATAATTAGAGAGGATACAACATCAACCACCATTATTCATGGAAAATTAGCTACCCACATGATTATAATGAAGAATATTCTAGAAGAGTCCATATTGTAACTTTGGTTAAGAGTTAATGTAGTAAAAACTAACCACTAGTACGCTATCGAGTTTTACTTTAACCAAACCACTAGGAGGAAAAGGGATTACATTATTTTTAGTGAATTTGTTCCATATATGGGAAAAAGTAGATAATAGGGATAGGAGATAGAGCACACAGAGAGGATTTTTCCATTGTAGTAGCCCACAGACCACAAGCCACACTTCTTTGTACTCACAACCATTTTCTATTCAGAGAAACAGAGCATAATAACCTCACCTTCCAACTAATTTTTTGCCCGAAAGGGTTCCCTGGGTCATATCTTGTGTCAAATTGTGGCTTCTGAGTTCTTATTTCAATGTTCTATATTTTCTGCACAATTTTAATTTGCATGCATACAAAATTAATAATAATCTACATATCTAGAATTCTAAAGAGAAATAAAACCCTAATAATGTAGATTTCATATTTTTAAATATATTATCGGATTTGTTGTAATGAACTGTCTAGTAGAATATCAACAACAATTTATGGATCATAAGTCTTTTTACAATTTTTTTCTTCAAGTTTTTTGGTAGTCTTTTCATCTAGGATAATTTTTTCTTCTTAACATTGATAATGCTTCATTTCTTCTTTTAATATCTTAACATCATTTAGTAGCTTTCTATTATGATTTTGTAATATGTATATGTATATGTATATGTATATGTATATGTATATGTATATGTATATATATATGTATATATATATATATATATATATATATATATATATATATATATATATATATATATATATATAGTTTTTCATACTTATTTTTTAATTTTTCCCTTAAGTCAATTTATTTTCCAATTACCCTTGCGAATCTTGTTTTAATTGTTAAATCTCCTTAATGATTTATTTATTAATATTTTGTAATTGAGATATATCTTCGCCCTTCTTCTTGATCTCTATTTCACTTTCTCTAATTTATCTTAATTTTTATGCATATCCTCCATTTTTGTATCTCTTTTTTTGTGTTGGCCCATAGGGGATTTGAAACTTCAATCTTATAGTTTAAATAATACTTCATAACATGTAAATTGACAAATTATCTACCACCATGGGCTCTTCAATTTTGTATCCTTGATCCATCAATTCAAGATAATATTTTTTGAAATACTTACCATGTGATGTTTTTTGCAGTATCATTTTCAATACTTCTCTACCACTTCAATGCTTCATGGAAAAAGTACTCTACTACTCTTGAAGGATTCACAACATTTTTCTATACCATATATTTGTTTTCCCTTAGTATCAGTTTTGTCCTTTCTTCGTCTCCATTCATTGGAGGTATTGCCATTGTCTCCTTAATTGCGGTCTTTTAAAACCTTAATGCTCTAGGGTTGATTCTTCTAGATGACCTTTCTTCATATATATCTATCCAATATCAACTCTTCTAAGACCAAAATTTTGACCTATAGTACCTAATATTTTCTCTTTTCAATCCCCTCAAGTTTGACCAAATATAATTTTCTGAGTGAATGATATGGTGGTATTCCCAAAACTTGTTGATTTTTCGCCTCTTCCTTAGGACTAATTTTTATAGAGTGTGACATGTCCATTTTTTCAAATATGGTTTTGAAAGTTTTTTTTGAATTACTTTGTTATTGATCTTTAGATTTATGAAAAATTTATTTTCATAAGTGTCTTAAGAAAAAATATAGGGAAAATTCCAAGATCACTCATTTGAAACTAAAAACCCTGAATTCCACAAGTTATGTGTTTGGAATTGTAGGTGAACAAGAATATAATTTTTTTACGAGATGTACCCTAAGATTTTTATTAAATATGTTCAAAATTTTTATATCTAAAGATTTCTAAAAAACAAATTGTAGTGAAAATGTCAAAATTGCTCGTTAGAAATGATTTTAAGATCATTCACTAGAACTAACTTATATAGAGTATATTTCTAAATATATAGAGAAAAATAATATAAACTTTTTACCAAAAACACATTGGAATCACTTATATAGAGTATATTTCTAAGCATATAGAGAAAAAGAATATAAATTTTTTACCAAAAACACATTGGAATCACTTCTATATATTCTTATAATTTCAAGGTTTAAAATCCCCCCCTAAAATAATTATAGAAAAAAATCTAAGATGACTCATTTGAAACTAATTTAAGGAACATTCAAAAACCTTAACTTCCACATGACATATGTCTAAAAGTTTAGTGAAACGGAATGGACAATGGCCATATGGTTTTTCCTATGCTCAACAACAACTCATTATAAGTATATGTGAACTGACAACCATTCAATTCTCTACATTTCCCAAGATCCCTTTTTAATGTACCTTATTTGGTATAGTTTCTTGCCCCATTTGGGTGACATTGTTCCATCACACATTTTAGGGATAAGAAGCATTCACTTTTACATGTATCATGACTTATTTCGAGTATCCATGGTTTCATAAACTACTTGTCTCACTTAATTCAAGAGCATGGGTGTGCTTGACTCATTTATAGATAGATACTATACATATCTCACTTTACCATCTTTTTTCTCTCTATAGGAGTTTCTTCCTTCAATTTGGGCTCTCTCTCTCTTTGCAAGTTTACAAGCCAAACCATGATGTGTTTCATATATATCATATGCTTCCACCCTCATAGGTTAGGGGAAATCTACTATCACATGAATTACATTCACTTGTCACGATTATGTGATTCTAGGAAAATACATCCTAAACCATCATTAAGTACACTTAATATAGCTACGTCATGATTTATGAACTTGTTACCATAGTTCAATTTATAGCTAAGTTTTGGCTTACCCATCATGGGCATCACATGACCTTTTCATTATAAATATTCATTGGGTCCATCATTTACAATTTTTTAGAGTATTGCGATACTTGAAATCATAAAAAATGTACTAGAAAAGAATTGAAAGTCTAATCTTAGAGTTTTTTCCATGAATGCAATATATATCCATTCTTAAGCATTAGTCATTTGCATACTTACTTACAGCCATCTCTTTTATTAATAAATTAACAAATCTGACATTTTAAATTTTAAATTTTTACTTAATTTACTAATATAAATCTATTGTTTTTTTTTTTCATAATTATCACATATTTTATAAAAAATTCAAATTTTATTAATAGAAACTTACAAATCAAACATTTATATCATTTTTAATATTTAGATAAAATAATAATTAAATAAAAAAAAAAATTATTAATACAATTTTAATAATAAACTACATTCAGTAGTAGTTAGAAAAGCGTTGGATCTATGATTTCTTTATGTGATTCCAAAAGATTTATTATTAATAATAATTTCAATGTATTAAAAAGGTAGATCATAATGTGTTGTTCCATCTGCGCAATCCTTTCTTACACTCCCAATCGTCACCATTTCATTACAGCCTTGTTGGTTCCATATACAGATAAGCGGTCAAAGGAAATGACAGAGATGTTCCGGCTATGAAAATTAGTAGTGGAGACAGGTTGAAGATTCCTTCTTCAAATGGAAGCTGACGTTACATTTCATAAGGTGTGGGAACATAACATGTATATGCATTAACAAATTAAAGGAGATCATTATATTTACCATTCAATAAAATTACCAGTAGTTTGTTCAGCATCTATTTCACTATTTTGTATATTGTTTAGCTGTTAAAAATAATGATAATTATCATATTTATTAGTTAAGTTATATAGTGTGAAAATGGTTTATTAGATTTCAATAAGTAAGAAAGATAAGAATGAAATATTTAATATTTAAATAATAAAAGTGATGATTGATGCTAAGTGATTCAGTTTCAATTACATTTTTTTCATTCTTATTTGATGCAATGAGTGTTAAGTGAAATGTTCAAAAATCATGAAAAATTGGAAATGGTCATATATGAGTCCCAAAAAATGATATCTAATATAATGGGATGCTAAAAACTCTCAATACTTAAATTTAATAGTTAAGTTATATTTATATTTAATGATTCATCAACTTCAGTAATTATTAGTTAAATTATATAACTAAAGAAAATGGTTTATCAGCTTTAAAAAAAGTAAGAAAGATAAATATAGTAACAAGATTATTAAAAATTTAATTTTAAAATTGAAAATAAATTATATTTTTTTTATATATGTTTCTACAATCTGTTATCATTATCATTGTGAATTTATCTTTGAAATTTTATTTTAATTATTTTTAACAATTTATTTTTGAGATTTTATAAATAATTTGGTATTATTTTCTAATTATTCAAAATTTACTTTTGTTTTTTAGATGAATGGTAAGTTCACTTTAAAAAAAGTAAACATTTATAAATATCCCAAAAACACTAAATCCATAATCAATTATATTAAAAAAAAAATTAGTAATGTAAATAATATAAATTCTTATTCATAAAATATTTGTAACTTGTTTGAAAATCTAATATAAACATTTAATAAAAAAATTTAAAAAGTAACACTTTCTTTCCTTATATAACCTGAAATTTTTTTGCAAATAAGTTACCAAAATTATTCTTATATATTAAATTGCTAACCTATATAAACATTTATCAATGTAATTACTTAAATTATTTTTATAGTCTATATAATAATAGGTAATACGCAACAAATTTAAAAGGTAACAATTTTTTTCCTTATATAACCAAAAAAAATGCAAATAAGTTAAGGAAAGTATTCTTATATATTAATTCGTTAACCTATAGTACATATGATATAAACATTTATCAATGTAGTTACCTAAATTATCTTTATAACATTGTAATAATTGGTAATACGCAAAGTATCAAATTCCTTCGTGCAGTTTTAACGGTGATTTTTTATAAAAGGATGCCTTTCTCTTTGATGAATTGATTTCTCAATCTTCCTCTGCAGAGTTGATGAATGATTTGATCAACATGAGAAATTTCACAATCCAAATAAACACTGATACCTCTTTTCAATTCTTGTCAGTCATGTCCCAAATATTTGAATCCAGAGGCCGCCTCCCTGAATTCCACACCCATGAACTCTGCAATAAACATGACTTCACTTATATCACCATATTCATAGATTATAAATGATTTACCAGTGACTTATACTCGATTCAGTTGCGTATTGAAAACGCATGAACATAATATTAATATAAAAACCAAACATCATGCTTTGGGATACCCTAACAACAACAAATCATCAACAAAGAGAGTGTGACGATGAAACAGAATCGTAGAAAGCGAAGCCCCTTTATATAACCTTTCATTTCAAAGATTTTACAAGGTCAAATCGAATCTTCCATTACTGTGTACCTAGAATATCATCGGGGATAATGCACATCCCCTGCCTTAACCCCTACCTTGTACCGAAAACTCGGTTGAAAACCATTAATAATGACCCTATTATCGCACGATTGAAACGCAGTTACAACCCGCCGAATGACCGATAGGGAGTCCAATCTTGTGCAAGAAACTCAATAAATGACCAATTCACCGAGTCACAAGCCTTGTGCAAATCGACCTTCATGACAAGTGCCTCCTTACCCATATGCGCAGAACAAGTACTTTCTCGAGCAACAACCAGGCGTCGTGGATGTGATCAACCCTTCGTAAATCCATAACGTTCCTTAGATATATTGGTGAAAGGGCTTCTTTAATTCGATTGGCGATAATCTTTGTATATAATCTTATAGACAAGATTACATAAAGTAATAAAGTAAAAATCCCGAAAAGGAATGTGGACTCCAAACCTTGAATGAGCGCCAGAAAGTTGAATTTAAATTACCAAAAGGAATCTCGTAACGAAACACCTGCCAACTGTTATTCATTTCCAATCGTGTCAAAGAAGAATATGAAAATTCCGCAGCGTCCACGTTCCTTACATTTGTCTTTGGGAAAAGATTTCTTAACCCTTAGAACTTCATTCCCCGAAATACGTTGATCAATCTTTGTAATAACATCATCATCAAAGAATCTACCAAACTGCCTCCAATACCTGCTCGATTCTCCGCACTAATAGATTGATCCTTCATATAAAATGAAGAAAAGTATTCACATAGGTTTCCGTCAATCTCCTCATGAGACACCGCAAAAGAATTATCACTCCTCTTGATTTTCCATATAGCATTACGACACCTTCTCCTCATTAGCAGCCTTGTGGAAGAATCGTGTATTCCGATTGTCTCTCAGACCCACATTATTCGCTTTTTAGACGCCAACTCACCTCGTGATTCTTAAAATTTCCACACTTCCGCTTCCCAAGAGATTTAAACAGTGATAGCGTAACCTCATCCGGGATTAGAAGCAAGAAATGAATCACAATTTGCGCCAATTGACAGAGATATCCCCATTCCTTCTGAGCTCCTTTTTACAAATCTCCCAACGTTTAGAGAATTTCTTAATCGTTCGGGAGCTTTTGTAGCCGACTCCATCCCCGGTACCGACATCGACCATCATCCGCCAAATCCTCGTGAATCATACCGTATAGTCCTCATCCTCAAGCCAACCGATTAAATTTGAATGTTCTACCTTGGTGACGACAGACATATCTCCATGATAACATAATAGGTACATGATTAGAAATTTCAGAACCACAATTCCCACCGAAATCCTCCATTTTTCCACCAAGGGATTACTAATATATACACGATCCAAATTCTCTTCCCAATAAAGTGCTTTCATCTTCCCTTCTATTAGACCAAGGAAGCAATGGATTTTACCTGGGACATCGCACATTTGAGCATCGAAACAAATCATTTAAAAAGGTGGCAAGAGGATTGACCTCTGCTGCATCACCCCAAACCCTACCGCATTTGTCGTGAAATTCATATCACCCATCATAATAATATTTGACAAAGACATAATGTTGCATGCCACCATACGACGCCAAAAAGAATACCTAGAATATATGGCACGTAAAGATTTACAATGTGGACAGAATCCTTTCATACCTTCCGAAATGACCCGTTAGCAATACCCCGAAAATTTGTAAGCTTTAAACCTAACCCTTTCCGGTCCCAAATGGCAATAAGACCCCCCAAATGACCATTGCATCCACAAGAAATGTGATGCCACCGACCTAATGCTTAAGAACCAACTTATGGTTTTCTCCCGACGACACATGGAGCTGAACGAAAAATAAGGACTTGGCGACTCGATAAAAGCAGCCTTTTCGAGGAAATCGCTTTGGAGGCATTGCCCAACCCCCGATGTTCATGGATAGGATGTGATTCATGGCAACACCCGGGTTAGGTTGCTTGCTCTAAGTTCCGGACATATCCCTCCCCCGAACCAAGAGATTCCGAAATAGGAATATCCGTAAGATTGGTTATTTGAATATGTGAATAAAGAGATGGCCTTGAATTTACCTCTCGAGTATTTATTAATAACCTTCGACTTAATGCCGTGAGAGGGTGGTTTTTTATATGCTGGAAGTGAGGGCAAATGAAGTTGGCATTTGGATTGGCAAGGATGGCATCAATGTCACTTCCAACAGTAGTTTGTGGAGAGTCCGAAAGGATTACCTACCGTCGTTTTCATGAGAGATATCAATGGACAGGTGATCCATGATCTCCGTGATTGATGGTGATATGGAATATCCTTAGGGTTTCATTTACCCTACCCACAGACGAAGAAGAGAAAGGGAGACGTGGAGAGTTCACACAGGTCTATGGATGGAATTCTTAGGACCGTAAATCTTTGACTGGGAATGACTATGTCGAAGAGTGGAAAATCTCCAAGTGAGGAATCCATCGATTGGGATAGCCTTTAAAGGATTCACACCCACCCGCAACTCGTCATTGGGAAGAACTCGTTTGTGACATAGTTGCCTCATTCAACAATCCCCGCAGGAAGTCTCCTCAAATTGGTCGGGATGTATTTTAGCTGCCTCAAGAACCCTCGAATAGACAATTGAACCAAATCATGTATAGGATCACCCTTTTCAAATTGACCCCGAGCAAAAAAATATGCATCATCACCGATAAGGAAAGAATTGGATTACCCGAGCTGTACCCTCGACCGAAGGGTCGTATGCTTCCGTATTTACATGTCCTTCCCCACAACATTAGTCTTCGCCCTCGCTCACCCGTCCAGCCCCGCCCTCAACTCGAACCACGCATACGAAGAGGGACAATGCTCCCTAACATGCCCCGTACGATGACATATGAGACACCTAAAGGGAATGCCCCAATAGTCGATTCGTTGGCGATGTCTTCCGACCCCAAACAAGGTCCACTACTGTGCAAACCTCTCGTGAGAATTGAGCTCGACCTGCATCCGTGCAATCTTTTTTGTCACCAGTATCTCAAGATACTCTCGTCAATGTACTTTCAGTGACCAATTGAATCACCAATGGCTCCTGCAGCTTTGAGAGTCCGTAACCCGAAAGAGGAAGTCCCGGAAGGTTGACCCGCATTAACCTATTGCGGGGAGTTTCTTTCTGCTGGTGGTTGAACCCAAGATACTGTGATAGTGCTGTATGAAACTTCGCCCACATACCTGGTGTTCGACCGATAATCTTGTAGATATCCTTATCCTCCATGAAGTGAACACTGTCCATCCATTGATGAGAATGCTCACCTTAGGAATGTATCCGATTATAGGTTTCCACTAATACCAACCATGAAGAAGTATCAAAATCGTGATCCTCCGGAACAACCGTCGTCCATGATTGCGCGCTTCTCGAAGGCTAGCAACACGACCGCGGAGATCATCATAATCCAAGACCACCTCTTTGATATCCATATTGTGCTTGAAAACAACTCTCTTCTTCTTATTATTGCGACGAGGACGATTGCAAGTCTTCTTGCCAGCTCTCACAGAAGCTCTCCACCACCTTTGGCTCGAATGTAACCTCCGCGATGATAAGGTCGTCAATGTTGTCTAATTTCCTGCGAAAGAGCCAACCGCTCACTTTTGGCCTGGATAGTACCGTGAATTATGAGGGCGGCCTCCATATCAAAACCAAATCAATTACCACCTAAACTCAAATTGTGTGGAAATCACCGTATAGATATTATCTCCGCAGAAGACAAGAGAACTTACCAGCAGATATGTCGAGAAATTAAATAGAGTAAATAATCCACAATTAGTACTCAACATTAATGATCACCGCTATTAATTTAGTGTGATAACTCGTATTGTTGGGTGCAAGTACAATAATCACTTAATATATGAGAAAATGACCGACCACCCTTCGTTGATACTCGATTTAAAAATCGACGTAAAGACAAATCTTAGCAAGGACCCGCAGACAACATGGATGATCCGTAGTAATTGCAAAAGAAATGAAGTGGTACACAGATGTATTTGAAAATGAAAGGTGGTCTCAAGATTAGCCAATGGTTCATGTCCCAATATCATCGAAACTTCAGAGTGACCGCCAATTCGCAGGAAGAAAGGGCAATATTTAGAAGAAATCCATATTAATGGAACGTGGCCGTAAAAGGAACAATTGAGATCTAAAGGTGATTAACATAATCAACTAGAAACCTCGACAACCACAGCACGGACAAGAGATACGTAGCTGATATTAATGCAACTATGAGATGATACAAACCTTTAAAATTTAAAAATAAATCGTAAAACGACGAATATAAAACCGTTGAAGGTTAATGGTCGCTGACAACTGGGAGATTCTACAGTTGACAACAAGAATAAAACACCCTCGGGATAAGCCCACCATCTTTTACGAAATCGAATGCCAAAACCTTTGCATGGCCGAGAAATAATGATAAAACAACCTATTACACCAATTTTTATACCATCTTTTGGGCGTAGATTTAAAGGTTGTAAGTCTCCGTAACTAGAAAGAGATGATTTACAATCAATGGAAAAATCCACCGATTCAAACATGGATTAGTGATAGTATAACTATCTCAACTCGCTACGTAATTATATCTAATCCCAATGGTAGTGAGTCAACCAAACCCTAACCGTGATACTCATGATAATAAAAGTAGCTACCAATAACACAATCAAAATGTCCATATTGGGTTCCAGCCTATATAATTCGAGGAAGAATCCCAATATCAATCATCTTAACTTAATAGCATTGCACTCCTTATACGAAATAGCCACCAAAGGCAGTCATAAAATGTCCACATTGGGTTCCAAATATTAGGCTTGAATTAGGACCACCACTTCATGCTCCATACTTCCTCAAAGCCAAGATCTCTCATTTAACAACAAAGCCACCATAGGCAACAATAGATTGTCTGCATTGGCACCAGCTCTATAGCACAACAATAGCCACCAAATGCAACAAATATATTGATTACTATGGGTAGTAATTTATATTTTCCAAAGATGGGTACCGACTATATGGCACAACAGCTACCAAATGCAAATAAAGAGATTGTCCACAATGGGTTCCACTTTGTGTTTAGAGAAGAAATCAAGATATTTTTACATCCCCGTGCAACCTACACTAACAAGGTAGCTTGAGATGACCATTGCTTACCACCGATTAGATTTTTGCAGGCATGAACCATTTTGTGTTTGTTAAGCTCATAACAATGCTCGTCGGCACTCTCTACCGATACCTAGCTTAAGGCCTCCGGGTTTTCTGCCACCTGAAAATATTCCATGTCAAGTCCGAAGGATTCGATCTGGGGGAAATCTCAACTGAAAAGATTTCAGCTTGAGAGCAGCATGCCCTTACAGCCTTGTTGGTTCCATATACAGATAAGCGGTCAAAGGAAATGACAGAGATGTTCCGGCTATGAAAATTAGTAGTGGAGACAGGTTGAAGATTCCTTCTTCAAATGGAAGCTGACGTTACATTTCATAAGGTGTGGGAACATAACATGTATATGCATTAACAAATTAGAGGAGATCATTATATTTATCATTCAATAAAATTACCAGTAATTTGTTCAGCATCTATTTCACTATTTTGTATATTGTTTAGCTGTTAAAAATAATGATAATTATCATATTTATTAGTTAAGTTATATTTATTAGTTAAGTTATATAGTGTGAAAATGGTTTATTAGACATCCATATAAGTAAGAAAGATAAGAATGAAATATTTAATACTTAAATAATAGAAGTGATGATTGATGCTAAGTGATTCAGTTTTAATTACATTTTTTCATTCTTATTTGATGCAATGAGTGTTAAGTGAAATGTTCAAAAATCATGAAAATTTGGAAATGGACATATATGAGTCCCAAAAAATGATATCTAATATAATGGAATGCTAAAAATTCTCAATACTTAAATTTAATAGTTAAGTTATATTTATATTTAATGATTCATCAACTTCAGTAATTATTAGTTAAATTATATAACTAAAAAAAATGGTTTATCAGCTCTAAAAAAAGTAAGAAAGATAAATATAGTAACAAGATTAGTAAAAAATTAATTTTAAAATTGAAAATAAATTATATATTTTTTTATATATGTTTCTACAATTTGTTATCATTATGAATTTATGTTTGAAATTTTATTTTAATTATTTTTAATAATTTATTTTTGAGATTTTATAAATAATTTGGGATTATTTTCTAATTATTCAAAATTTAATTTTGTTTTTATAGATGAATGATAAGTTCACTTTAAAAAATTGAACATTTATAAATATCCAAAAAAAACTAAATCCATAATCAATTATATTAAAAAAAAAAAATAGTAATGTAACTAATATAAATTCTTATTCATAAAATATTTGTAACTTGTTTGAAAATCTAATATAAACCTTTAATAAAAAAATTTAAAAAGTAACACTTTCTTTCCTTATATAACCTGAAAAAAATTTGCAAATAAGTTACCAAAATTATTCTTATTTATTAAATTGCTAACCTATATAAACATTTATCAATGTAATTACTTAAATTATTTTTATAGTAATTGGTAATACGCAGCAAATTTAAAAGGTAACAATTTTTTTCCTTATATAACCTTAAAAAAATGCAAATAAGTTAAGGAAAGTATTCTTATATATTAATTCGTTAACCTATAGTACATATGATATAAACATTTATCAATGTAATTACCTAAATTATCTTTATAACATGGTAATAATTGGTAATACGCAAAGTATCAAATTCCTTCGTGCAGTTTTGACGGTGAATTTTTAAAAAAGGATGCCTTTCTGAATTGATTTCCCAGTCTTCCTCTGCAGAGTTGATGAATGATTTGATCAACATGAGAAATTTCACAATCCAAATAAACACTGATACCTCTTTCCAATTCTTGTCAGTCGTGCCTCAAACGCAGTGTGAGATTTGAAAATATTGAACTTTTATTTATACATTGATATGGACGAGGATACATATTGGATTTTGTCAAGCTGCTATTATTCTCACTCAGAGAATAAGATCGGGAGTTGAGTTTTATTTAACTATATAGATTCTTAGCGACTGGAAGGAAGAAAACAACGAATCTTGATCAAGATCAAGATGGTGTGAACTTGCGTTGGAGACTTTGGACGAGCTTGTCATCGATCTGGAAAGCTCTGGCCAGAACAGAGGCAGCAACAGGGGGTGAGGCCCCGAACAATGCTGGCGCAACCAGCTGAGTTCCTGGATTCTGGCTGTTCAGTGCAGCGATGGCCACTGCGTTGACAGAGCCAACGTTCTGTTGGAAATGCACAAGACCTCGCGGGAACACAAACAAGTCTCCCATCTCCAGCGTTGTGGAGAACAAAGTGTTGTCAGTGTTGATAAAACCAACAAAGAGAGTACCCTCGATCACCACCAAGATTTCGGTGGCCTGCGGATGTATGTGAGGGGGAACCAGGCCGTGAGGAGAAGCGAAATCAAACCGGACCATAGAGATTCCCAAGGTGTTTAAGCCTGGTAGCTGCGTTACAAAGGCTGGCGTTACGGATAATCCCAACTCGTTACTCGTATTTCCTGCTTTGTCAGGATATTTGTATGTACCTGAACAAAATATATATATATACGGTACCCTTCCTTCAATAAATATATATATATATATATATATATATATCATGAGAATATGGTTAGTTAGGGTGTTTCTTTCCACATTCCCGATAATCTGTTTTATATTTTTATCAAAAATATAAAATTTTTACCTTTGAGCAATGTGTTTTACATTGTTTATTAAGAATGAATAAGTCTTAGAAACAATTAGATTTTTTCATTCTTAAGAAATAATGTAAAATAAGAGAAGGTAGAACTTTTATATTTTTAATAAAAATATTAAGAATGAAAAAGTTTTTGGGTCTTGAGTATGTCATAAAATTGTTTATCTTTGAATAAAGTAAAGAAACACTAAGAATGAAAAAGTTTTTGGGTCTTGAGTATGTCATAAAATTGTTTATGTTTGAATAAAGTAAATAAACACTAAGAATGAAAAAGTTTTTGGGTCTGGAGTATGTCATAAAATTGTTCATGTTTGAATAAAGCATTAGGAGAATTTTGAGGTCTAAAATGGGCCTCCTAAGGAAAATGTACAATCAAAATTCACTTTATTAGAACCAATCAAATTTTAGGGGATGACATATCTCTAATGGTTGAGGTGGCATTGCTTGAGTTAAAGGTACTTACTTGACACATTCTCAATGGTGGATAAAAACTCATGGTTAACCATGGTAGTGCTCTAAGTACTTTTAAAGTCATAAAGTAAAGTACTCATAATAAATGTCATTTCACATTTTTTGAATAAAATAATATTATTGTCATTTCATATTTTTTGAAAGAAAAAATGCATATCCTTATACATTTATTATATTATATTATTTTTATATAGTATATTAATTACATGTTATTATAGAATTTAAATAATATAATTTTAATTAATAGCATATAATTAATAATTTATAAATTTATATTTATATCTTATTTTAAGCTATTCAAGTACAAAGGACAAATGCATTAGTTGTTCAATGATAATAACTTTTTCTTGAAAAACTCATTCTTATTATAGTCACATCAATACAATTTTTTTATTAATTTTATTTTGGTAGAACTTTTGAATTGAATTTAACTATGGTTACATGGATTGTGGCGCAAAAAGTGAATTGAAAATTCATAAATATTATTTGATTGGTTTAGCTATTATTTTATTATTTCCTTAGGAGGCCCATTTTAAACCTCAAAATTACCCTACTGTAAGGAAACATGTTAGAGGCATTTAGCATGAGTGAAAGTTTGCTCCTTTAAGGACTATTAGGGGGTTATTCCAGGTGGCATGGTTTTCGTGTTAACCACCCAAGACTGAGAGGCATCTAGCACTAGTGAATGTTTGCTCCCTTACGGACTACTAGGGGGTTATTCCAAGTGGCATGGTTTTCGTGGCATCTAGCACTAGTGAAAGTTTGCTCCCTTACGGACCACTAGGGGGTTATTCCAGGTGGCGTGGTTTTCATGGCATCTAGCACTAGTGAATGTTTTCTCTCTTATGGACCACTATGGGGTTATTCCAGGTGACATGGTTTTCGTGATGAGTCAACCTGCCTGCATTCCCTGGCATCTAGCACTAGTGAAAGTTTGCTCCCTTATGGACCACTAGGGGGTTATTCCAGGTGGCGTGGTTTTCATGATGAGTCAACCTGCCTGCATTCCCGGATAGCAAGTAGAGATGGTTGTCCTCACTGCTGGTTTGACAACTAAGTTATGATAGGTTTTCCAACCCTGTGAGAGAAGAATGAAAAATTCTAGCTTCCTATAATATGTTTTACATGGTTTTTTAAAATAAAAATATACAATGTTTAATACAATTCCAAATTGAATACTTAATCATTCAAAATAAATATTTAGTAATGGTGATTACCATATATACTATCAAATTTTGAATTGTTAATCTATTTTACATTATTGAGCAAAGAGGCTCAATGAGAGGGCATGTATAAGTTTGTCAGCCCCTTTAAAATAAAATTAAAAATTATGTCCTAAATAGAAAAATAAGGTTTGTTATAGTTTAAAAAATTGAATATGTTGTAAAGTAATTTGATGTTAAAAAAATGTGTGAAATCTTATAATTTTCAAAAATATTTCAATAAGAGAATGCAATAAACTATTTGAATATATATGTTAACTAATTTATGTATATATACTCTATTTAGCATTCAAAAATACAATTTAAACAATGAAAAATAACACATTGTATTTATGAGGGGATGTATAAGTTTGTTTTAATGTTGACTATAATTTAAAAAAAAATGAATATGTTGTAAAGTAATTAGAAGTAAAAAAATTGTACATATCATGAAAAAATTAAGTTTTTATAGTTACACTTTTTTTTTATATACTCTATTTAACATTAAAAAATACAATGTAAACAATAAAAATTAACATATTATATTTTTCACTCGTCAATAAATTATCCCCCTAGGCTCATGTTGGATCTGTACTTAAATGGATCTACGATGATTTTAAAAAGTATCTCTTTATGAAATATGTTTCACATTATTATTTAAAAAAATTATAGTTTCATGTAATAGGTTTTATATTGTGAGTTTAAAAATAAATAATTAAGCATTGTTGTTTGAAAATAAAGAATAAATGGAAGAAACAAAAAAGATCTAATTTGATGTAATATGTTTTATATTGTGACTTTAAAAATAGATAATAATGTTTTACATTGTTGTTTAAAAATAAATAATAAATGGAAGACACCAATTTTGAAAATGGTGAGATAAGAAATAGAATCTAAAACTTAATTAAAAATAAATAATTTTAGCAAATTCTGAACAAAGTTTAAATAATGATTTTTTAGAATTTCTCCATTATTATTCTTACGTGCCTTTTTAATGGAGAAATGAATTATTTATCATTCAACAAAAGTTTGTTTCCTTTAATGGCTAACCACAAGTCACTTGACATAAATTTTTCTAATAACTTCTTCTAGATAACTATCGAGTGAGTGCAAACTTACTTGGAGCATTTCTTCTTTTACTAGTTCCAATGTCAAGCATCTGAGCATGGGACTCTTTCCACCCATACAGGGTTTTATCTTCTTCCATGTGTTCCTTCTAAGTCGTCAAATCAAGGCCCATCCTTCTTATTTTTAAGGATGTATAATTGAATATGTTGTGTCCTCCATAGGTTACTTTGTGTTGGAGATAATCACTCTCCCATGGATTATGATCTAGGAATTTTTTGTGAGTGCTTTCAAACAAAAATCCCTATCATAAATGACCTTTTACTGATACTTAAATTTTCTTTGTGAAATCATGAGCAATGCATATTCTAACAACTCTTTATCAAAACCATCAACATGGAACAAGAAACAAATGCTCATGAAAAACCATAAACACACAATATGATAACATATTTTAGCTAGTGTGGGCGATATATTTGGGCTTGATGTCAAGAGTGGGGAGGTCGCTTCATTAATTGTTGCAAGATGATGATGAATGCATGATGTCTTCTTTGTATCTTTTTTTTTTCAGTCAAATTATATTTTATATTATCATAGCAAAATTTACATCAAACAACAACCTTGCTGTGATACATCCAAGAAGCCTGGTAGGAAAAAAATTCCAGAAGTGTCTCGGGTGCATGCCAAGGCATACAGTGCCATTGGTTATTATCGGAGAAAACTAACAAAAAACCAGTGGATACATAGCTTCATGGAGGTGTATTGAGAGGGCCTACTGGTGGCCTAGCAAAGAAACTGGAATTATTGTGCACATGGTAGTCAATATACTCAACCTGTATTTCTAGTGCTCAGAGGTGGTTATGAGAGTGCCTCAGCTGATGGTGCAAAATCTCCAGATCATCTAGAGTCTTAATTTTCAGATGTTAAGTGTCATTGATATAGGCAATGAGTTCATTATGATCCTCATACCTTCATTTCCTCATGGTGTCTAGGTTGAGCTGGATTTGTTGAAGTTGAAATGAGATGTCGTCCAGAGTGGCCAGAACTTCCACTTACCGAGGTGAATGTGCTGGAGAAACCACCATGGAAGCCACTGAATGCTTCCTCTCAGTCAATTATGAGTTCAATATTGGGTCCCCTTTCGACCCGTTTGCTTCCATCTCTAAACCAAATATTCCTCTATGCGCATGGCCTTGATCGCGAGGCATGAGCTTTGCAACCCTGCTCCAACTTGCCTCCGTGTTAAAACTCCAATTTTCGGCGAGTCGAGTAGCTTGTAGTCCTACACTGTTGTCCTCGAAGCCACCATTACCCATCCAACCACCCGTTCCCAAACCAACCCAGGAGATTTCCACCAAACCGTCGATGAATTCATTGATGCTCTCAGAGGCGGAGATGAAACACCTCCCTCTGAAAGATGAAATTGCTAGAAATCCAAGAGGGCCTCTGAGCCCGAACCAACACTGCATAGAGGTTAGCTCCTTTGTCTCTGCAACCCCGTCTTCCACTACAAACCAGAAGGACCACAAAAGCCACGTGCCTGAAAACACATTTCTGTTAGGTCCCTATATTACTAGTGTAGTCCCTTATTGTTGTTATTTTAGCCCCCTTATTGTTATTTTTGTACCCCCATAACCCCCATATTGCTATTATTGTGCCACTACATTATTATTGTTAAGTCGACTAGGATTATATTGTGCCACTACATTATTATTGTTAGGTCGACTAGGATTATATTAGGTCAAAATTTGCAGCAACATCCTATTACATCTGATACATTTATTTGGAAAAATGATTCCTTATGGTACAAAGATCACTCATATATTTGTAAGAATTCCCAAATAAAAAAAATATTATTTTGGAATTGCACACTTATCCCTTAGGAGGACACTCAGGATTTTTAAAAACTTACCATAGGGTGAAGAAATGATTTTTTGGGATGGCCTTAAATCTGATATTCAAAATTTTGTTGCGAAATGTTTGGTTTTCTAGCAAAATAAAGTTGAGACAATTAATACTCCGAGTCTTCTACAGACTTCATCCATTCCAAGTCAATGTTGGGAGGAGATTTCAATGGATTTTATCATAGGTTTACCTAAGTCTGAAGGAAAGAGTGTCATCATGGTAGTAGTTGATAGACTTACCAACTATACATACTTTTGTGCATTATCTCATCCATTTAAATAAAGTACAGTTGCTACTGCATTTATGGAAACAATTCAAAAGCTACATGGAAACCCAAATATTATTGTAAGCGACAGAGATCCCATTTTTACTAGAAACCTTTGGACGGAATTATTTTCTTGTTTGGGTACTCAACTAGCTCATAGCTCATCTTATCATCCTAAATCCGATAGGAAAACTGAGATAGTGAAATTTTTTTTGGAAGGATGTCTTTGTTGTTTTGTATCTGATAAAAAAACACAATGGGTCAAGTGGTTACCTCTGGAAAAATGGTGGTATAACACTTCCTTCCATACTGCAACAAAAATGACCCCATTTAGGGCACTTTATGGATATCATCCACCATCCATGACATCATATTTAAGAGAAAATTCTAAGGTTCAAGCAATGGAATATCAACAACAAGTTCTCCAACTCTTAAAGGATAACCTAAATTTGGCACAAAATCGAATGAAGCAACAGGTAGATCAACATCACAGCAAGATAAGTTTTGGTGTAGGAGACTGGTTATTTTTAAAGCTACAACCATACAAAAAAATGTCCCTCAAGAAAGTTAAGAAGTATACTAAATTATCGCCAAAGTATTATGGGTCCTTACAAGGTGTTTCAAAATATTGGTACTATGGCATACAAATTGGAGCTTCTTTCTTCTTCTCAAGTGCATCTAGTTTTCCATGTTTCATGCTTAGACAAGGTTATAGGTGAAAAAATTCCAGTTCAAACAATATTGCCAGAACTTGACGAGGAAGGAAAAATCATATTGAAACCTGAAGCAGTCAAGGAAACAAGAACTCGACAGCTAAGAAATCGATCAATTTTAGAGTATCTCATCAAGTGGAAAAAATTACCCACTAAAGATTATACATGGGAGGATGAGAATTTTATACAAAGGCATCCAAAGCTACTCAAGCATTGAGGACAACACTTTTTTGGAGAGGGGCATGTTAGGTCCCTATATTAATAGTGTAGTCCCTTATTGTTGTTAGTGTAGCCCCCTTATTGCTATTGTTTTATTGTGCCCTTACATTATTATTGTTAGGCCAGATAGGATTATATTGTGACCCCATGGAATCATATATATATATATATATATATATATATATATAAAGGATGTTTTTTCATTTGTATCATCCAATAATTGTTCATTTATGTAATGTAAAGGAGGTTTCCCCCTCGAAGTGCCTTATTTATAAGGCGGTGATCTCTCTTTTCTTCTATTTTTGGAGTTGGTTTCATAACACTTTCCCACAAGTAAGCCAAACAAAATTGTCTTCCTGTCACCCTGCACCTCCTCCATATCCTCACTTCTAAGATCCTACAGATCACGGAACCACCATCCCCAGTTCCCTATCTCCTACTTCTTCCACCATACCTCCTATCGTCGAAGCTCAAGCTAAATCTTGAGAGCCAACGCTAGTGCACAGAGAGAAGCCACCTTGCAAGCATCCGTCATTGCCCAAACCTTCATACTTCTTGCCTGATTACCCAAACACCTGATAAGAGCACATCATCTGCCACGAGACCTCACATCCCTAGGGCTCATAATGTTCAAGCGTGGGATTTAATCACTCGTGGTGGCATGTGGCGTCAAGCCTTTCTGGCCCACGCTGCCTCCTCCCAAATGTCCATTGGACATGACACCCCCATCGGGGAATTATGTGTTCTTTGTCAATAAAAATCCCTTTACTAGAGTGGCATGTCTCTCCACGATACACTCTTCTATAAAAACTCTCACTCATAAAATCTTGCCTTCAGCATGACAAAATATCAAACTCTCACATGAAGTGGCATACAAGGATCCTCCAACAAAGTGGCAAATAAGGATCTCAACAGCAAAATCATCTCATCAAAATTCAAAAGAAGACATGACATCCATGCACCTTATACATCCACTTCTGGGGATGGCCTGAAAATTCACAACTTTGCTAAAGAAACAGATATCATGGTTGAATTCCTCACAAAAAATCATGAAATCTGACTGTAAACTTGACCCTCTTATGACTTTGTCAAATTTGGGCTCCCAGGGAATCTCAAAGATTCTCTTTTGTGGGATGATTAAAATTTGGTTTCTTAGACAAATAAATTGATCATACCATTGCGTTCCTTACAAAAAAACTAATAAAAATAAGTATAAATTCGGCCCGATTCTGAAACTGTCTTTTTCGGGCATCTAGGGAATCTTTCAGATTCTAGGAAGTTTCGTGCGTCAAGGTTCCAATTTCATGGTTCCAACCTCAGCATTTTTCTCCTGAAAAATGCATTGCTCATATAAAAAAATTGATCATTCCTTCAGACTCCTCACCACATTTTGGCTCATTTTAGTATAAACTTGACATTATTATGCCATTTTTAAAAAATGAGCACCAAGAGAATGTTGAAGATTCCTCAAGATTCTAAATGAAAGAATATTCTCCATGATATTCTTCCTTGGGAATTGTTCCCGGGTGGGGTTTCTCTTGTTGAAATTTGCAACAAGAAATATTGAAAATGGAAACAAGAAGCGACTTCTAATTTAATTTAACCTTAACTATATTGGAAGTAAATTGTAATTACACATCACAAGACATCTTCATCGAGTTAACTAAGTCAGGAAGGCTTAGTTAGTTCAGTCAATTTGAGTTGAGGGTCAAACTAGACGTATGTAGAGTGTTCCCTAACGTTTAGGGGGCCAAGTTACAATTTATTTTGAGTTGTAATTATTTAGCTTAATTTATTTGAGTTAAAATCAATTTAACTAGTTCTAACTTATGGAGGAACTAGTAAGAGGTCAAGTGAATTAAATATGATTTCATTCACATGCAATGAGCAATCAGATAACTGATAATTTCGTAAAAATATCTCATACATGTTAGTTATGAGGAAGACCGAGTTGAGATTGGAGTTAAATGGAAGTGTACTATCAGTTCTATAATTATCCGGGTTGTACATATGGTGCATGCAGTCAGAGGAAGAGCCTAAAGGAACTGTGCAATTAAATGGATGAAAATGCCTATTAAATAGGGGCCTAATTCTTCATTGAATTGTGCAAATAATCAGGAGCTTGGAAGGGTAGGAAATTGACTAAGTATTGTCCAGAATCATCTCTGAAGTAGTGAGACAGACAAAGATAGTGCAGAGAGCTCTCAAGCCGGAGAGAAACATTGTATTTTTCTCATGTTCTTTGACTTATGAAATATATAGATAGCGGGGTTTTTAGCTAAGGCTTTCTCCAGATAAATCTTTGTGTTGTCTGATCGAAATGATTTATCTTTCTTACTCATGTGATTATGTGATCGTAAATGGTTTCCACAATTTGTAGAGTAGATTCAATTATTTTGTTTTATCATATTACAAGATCAGTTGAATCTACGTGGATTTTTTGCAAATAACTAAAAAATAAACTTGTAGGGTTCACTAGACAGTGTACGACTGCCATGTGGCAGTCCATACGATTTTTTTATTCTAACATCATGTTAATGTCATCAGTTAACTAGGATGGATGGATAGAGGTTGGACTAGTGACATGAAGGCATGTGGCGCAAGTGATTGGTTTTACAATTGTTGTGGTGGACCAATCATAGGTCGCCATGAGGGCCAACTAGATGGCATCGTGTGTCCATATGAGAGGCCTCCAAGTGTTCTTTTTTCCACACCGAAAATTTTGTTATGGACCAACCAACTGATGCAAGACAATTTGACTTTTCCTGCTATATCCACTTCCACAAACCTGCGATCTTGAGAATACCAAGAACTCTAAAGAAATCTGATTACTCAGCGAGTTAACTATTACAACATATAAATAAATTCATTAACATATATGAAGAGATACTACACAGTCCACAAGCATGTAAAAATTCCATTCTGAAAACCAAATTGATATGTACATGTTTGCCCTAATTATAAATTCATTTGGCCATTTACTCATACTCCACACCTCACATACTCAAACCCACTCTATCACTATATATTCCATGACTAACATATACAAATATTAAATTCAATGAACCTTGTGGGTTCAAATCCACTAAATTAGGATCTACTAGACTTGTAAAAAGGAGAAATCCACAAAGTCAGATTTTTTATGAAACCTTCCATATTATCAAAACTAATCCTATACTAAATACCACACTTTTCTAGAGATTTTACATAATTTAGAAATGCTAGAGATTTTTCAAAATTTATAAGTTCTAGAATTTTGTGCAAGACTTTTGGAAATTTCCTTTTTGAAGATACCCCTAGATGCTCCTGCATCAGCTACCTAAGGTAGAAAGTTATTTATAGACTCATGTCTATGAGGTTTGTCACATTTTTGTAACAATGAACAAGTCCTCCAGGATCCAAATCTTTAAATTGTAACTGATCATTTCTGAGGAAAGAAATTCCTTTACTCATTTTTCCTCTGTCCCATACTTTATTCTGTTATTGTCCATTTAATTTCATAACATAATTTCTCTCAGTTGACTTCATTCTCTGACTGGATTTTTTCTTCTCATTTTCATACATTCTCTTGGAATGCTGCTTCATATGTTTCCACAACTGATTAATCTATTTTTAGAATTTTTTTCTTGACTGAATCTTGTTGTCAACTTCTGTTGGTTGCATCTTCATTTCTGGCATGATACTATTGAATAAAACACTAAGATGTATCTCCAAACCAACTAAATTTTCGACCTCTATGCAACCATATCTTCCTCAAAATATCTAAAAAATTGAGTTGAATTTTGTGCGTGTTAGCGCAAGGAGTCACTTCTTGACTACAAA
Organism: Pinus albicaulis; assembly: GCA_034641835.2. NCBI lineage: Eukaryota > Viridiplantae > Streptophyta > Pinopsida > Pinales > Pinaceae > Pinus > Pinus albicaulis. The sequence goes on from CM076575.1 coordinate 167,274,699, forward strand.
AGGAGTAAGCCTTACACATCACAGATCATTTCAAATTTAAAGGTTTTTGAGTGGTGGGATGGCTTCTCAAAGAGTTTGACATGATTTTTATTCTTGAATACTTTCATGCATATGGCAAGTTGTGGCAAGTATAAATTTTATGGGTAAATTGGTAGTATAGGGAGCAAAATATACCAAATGAAAGGAGATGGATAGCTGGTACTTATTCTAAGAAATATTCATATCCTAAATCAGTCACACAACTACAATGATGAGTCTTTACACAAAATTTGTTTTTTATCTAGAAGTGATTGTTAGTTAATGTTTTTCTAATATCAATTTCATAATTAACATGAAAGTTCTTTGGTTTTCTTATCATACAAGGGTTTATACAAGTTTTTAGGACTGACAATTCATTAAACTTGATGATATTAAGTGTATTTCATGAACTTAAAGCATGGAAACTCAATGTTGAACAACAACATAATAAAACACAGTCCAAGCACAAATAATAGATACAAATACACAAGCTTTTGATGAAGGAGTTCACCCCTCTTGGGCTACATCTCCTTGAACCTGCTTCATAGTGTGGGCCTTTGTATTAGCTTCAATTGTGAAAAATTGTTGTTTACAGTCTCCTGTTTCCTCTGCAACCTACTCAAATGGCTCCAAAACATTAAAATCTACCAAGAATGACACTTCTTGAGTCAAAATTGGTCGAAAATTTCCTCAGTTATGGCAAAGCCAAATTTTCCTATTTTTTCTCCACTAAATCTAGATGTCTGCTAGTTAACTCCACTAAATGTTGAAGTCCACCGAATCTGGCGAGTCTGCCAAATTAAGTGTGATTAATGTTAAGATAAGTGAGTGATAAGTGGGGTTAAAGCATGTTTAGTGCTAACTCATGCTTATCGTTAATCTCAGATTAATATTATATAACCCGCGTATTAACATATTGAAACTCAAATTAATGCATTTAAGACTCCGCTCAACCTTTCCCGTCGGTTTGATTTAGCGCTTGGTCATCATACGTGGTCGTGTGGGAGGGGGCTGGCCCATAGGGTTGGCCCCCTATGGACCCCCAAATATGTTGATGATACTGTTCAACTAAATGTGGGATCCCTTATGGGTAAGGACTTCGGTGGAGGGTGTAGTGGTAAGGCATTGGCATCGGAGGCAGGTGGTTGTGGGTTCGACCCCAACCCCCACCATATTTTTTTTGAATGTGACATAGAATTAAACCATATTTCTCTAACTTTGGTTAACACACACACACACACACATATGTGATATATATGATTTGCGTTCGTCCTTTGACTATAGTTTGACCTTGTAATAAAAATAAATATTCCAGCCACCTTTTCCATGGGGGGGGGGGGGGGGGGAGACGTGGTAGCCTCCAGTTGCACCACGTGGCCCTTCCCCTTTGGCCTAAATTAACCCTTACTAAAATAATCCACCAATAAAAATAATTCCAAAATTAGGAATAGGAGACAAATTCAACTTCCCCAAGAAACATTGACGAATCTGGTGATGAAACTTGTCACAGTGTCGCTAGCTGAAAAACTAGAGAATATTTCCTGAATATTCCTAAGGTACTGACTGGATAGCCAAGTCATCAATCTGTCACAGTTTTGCACAATTTTTACCTGTTTGGGAAAACGAAGAACATACCATAACTCACTCATACGAACTCATATTTTGATGAAATGAGTTGTATTGGAATCCTAGGGAGGAGCTCATCCCATCGTTTAGGTCTGAAGCATTTCTGAGCACATTCATTTTTAGCTAAATACTAAGCTCTTGATCATTCCTCCCCACTAGAAGCCTTTTGGACCCCAAAAGATACTATCAATTGTTCACCAGGTGAGGGTACATCTCCCTCACCCTTTCACTCTCCATCCATTTGGCCTTTGAAGTATTTTTTCCCTTGAGTCCAACTCTAAGTTATTCGAAATTCCCTCTTCTTGAAGTTCGTATTCTTATGTCAAGTATGAGATCTTGTTTAAGTTCATCAAGATATTCTGGTGAGAAATAATCTATTGATGGCAGCTTAACATGCTCTCATTTATCATCAATCAAAGGAGGCTCAAACAATCTCAATTCCCAACGTTAACGACATAATATATTTGCATATAAGGAGGAAAATATAGCTTAAATGCATTAGTACCAATCTTTTCCATAATTTTAAATGGACAATAATGGATTGGCCTAACCTTTTTGCCTTCCCCTTGCAATAGTTTTTTGTTGATATACAACCAAACTTCATCTCCAACGTGGTATTTGTGATCAACATGATGTTTGTCATGTCTTGCCTTGTAGATGCTTTGACTCTTTTCCAGTTTCTCTTGCACTGTGTGATGTATCAATTGAATTTTCTCAATGAACTTCCTTGCCTTATCTATGTCACTATGACCATCTATAGTGACATTGTTCTCAAAGATGAAGTCCAAAGGAAATCATGGAAAGTAACAATAACATTCCACAAATGGAGATGTGTTTGTGGAAGAATGCTTTGCCCTGTTGTATTCCCACAACTTGGGATACTTGTTGCAATAACCTCTAAGAAGATGAATAAATGTCTTGTTTACCACCTCGGTTTGACCATTTGTTTGTAGATGAAATGTTGTACTCTTCTTCAACTTTGTGTCCATCATGTCCCATAATTTTGACCAAAAATTCCCAACAAACCAGGAATCCCGGTCACTTACAATAAAAGTAGGAAGACCAAAATGAATTGTTACCTGGATTAATCCCTCTTGCTGACAAGAATGATCTCCCTAGTACTCCAGTGAGTAACTAGAAACAAATATCCATTTGGAAACCTTTTCCTCTAGATTAATTGCATTTCATAATTATAATAATAAAGTAGAGAGGACATGCCCCTACCTTCAAATCCAAATGTTTGATGTATTATTTTGTCCTCTCACTTCAAAGTGGTTTCTCCAATAAGTAGAACCTGTAATCAAATACAAGACAAAGGATCAAAGCATCTGCAACATATAATAATAAGGAAATGCTAATCCAACTTAGTGATCAAGGATTCTAAGTATTGACGTTATTCAAATAAGCATAGAAAGAAATCAATGAGAAAAAGAGATCCATATGTATTATCTTGAATAAAAAGAGTAATCTTACAACCTGATGCCTCGACATTGTACAAATTTCTCTTAGGGTCCTAAGAAATCGTTTCTTCTTTAGTCTGATAAGCCTTCCTCTCTGAATACCAGCATGGAGTTATAGACACAAGGGTGTGATCATTCTCATTCCAACAAAAACTCACTAGTGTATAAAGTATGCACTCTTATAAACTCTCTTCAGCTTAGAAACTGTCTAAATTAGTCTCTAATTGCATTGGTATCTACCGCTCAAACTGAAACTTGAGCTCAATTTATAGAGAAATGGAGGTAGTTTCAATTCCATCAAGAGGGGGATGGATTCCACTTATGAAGGGATTTGAGATCCATGGACCAAGGGATAAGCTCCACGAGTGGAGGGATAAATATTGAACTGATCACGACTCTAGACGCTTCTAGTTGGGAGAATATTCAACCATCTAGACATATAGAATTTAATTTTTTATTTTATTTTCTTTTCATGGGGGTGCGTAGGTAATAGTGGCAAAAAGTGCGGGAGTTGCCACACTTTATGGATAGAACATTAGCGCAGGTAGAATTTTAAGGGTTTTATAGAGATTTTCTCCAATTCAAAGATTTGATTTAGGAACATTGGTGTTTTTTACCTCTAAGGGAACATGATATGGATGATGATAGACCCATATGAACAGTCAAATGTCAGACAAATATGTAATGCATTCTATAGGGAAACTGAGGTTATTTTGAAGACCGGCTATCATTTGGGATGATTGGAGACACCAATAAAACTTGTAAAAATTATCTAATGCAAACATATATATATATATATATATATATATATATATATATATATATATATATCATTGTTGAGGTGGCCATTTCCATACTCAGATCAAAACCAACTAAATGTTCTGATAGATATATGGTTTCAATATTACATCAAAAGTAGATACAGTTGGGCGTAACCATTTGTCATGAGTAGTCTACTATATCATGAATAATAAAACTCCTCGCAGCCTAGATGGTGGAAACTAGATTTAGGGTCTTGATTTCCGCTTCCCGAACTAGTATGAATCTATCCATGTGATTGATTGTGTCAAAGTTAAACATGGTAGAAACCACTTGATTACCAGTCAATGATGTGAACCATTAACAAGTGTGAGAGAAACCACCAATAATGGCAGTGGCTCTCAAAGTACTCCAGTACAATCAATGAAGTGTGAATGAATGATTTGCAGTCGAACACTCATAGAATCATTCGATCGAAGGTCAATTATGCAACCTATTGTTGAAAGTGAGAAACCTGCCATTAGGGCATGAAGATCCCAAGGTACTGATAGGATTCTAGATCAACTTTCTAGATTATGAGCTCATGTCGATAGAAAGTGATCCATCATAGGAAAGCCCATGACATGAAACCATTAGATGAAGTTTTGAAGAAATATTTTGTAAGGACTGTCTCAGGGATGGTCAACGTGAATGAAGAGAAATGTTTTCAATGAATGGTTTATTTGAACTCTCTCTTGAACACATAAAGACACTGCAAATGGATTGGAAACATTTAAGCTAAAGCTACTACCCAGAAATTGGCTGAAGACTTTCAATGTGGTTTTATTAACTATTAGACAAAGTATTTCCCAACCTAGGTGCAAGTGTGACAAAGTGTCATGTTCAAGGGTGGCATGTTGCTTTCTAAACAAGGGTGACAACTAGATTATTTTTCTCTCTTTTCCCCCCACCATTACTGGCAAGTACCTCTTTATTTTTGTCAAGCTTGAGGAGGGTAAAATTTTCTTATTTGTATAATCTCATCCTTTGGATGAGTCCATATTAGTATTAAAATCGAACCCTAAGAAGGAGTGGTTCGGTCTTGTTGTAATCAACTGGTCCCTTACTGTTAAATTTTAACGAGTCCAATATAGGAGAAACTTGGTTTTTTTCAGTTTTAGGGAGTGAGAAGAAAAACATAAGTAAATTCCATGGCTGTTCTTTTTTGTAAATTTAGTCTCTCAGGCCCAAAAAAGGATAAAATAATGCAATTCAGAACTATATTGACCGTGATTAGTCAACATATACCATTTTTTCGTAATTAGTCCATTTTAGTCCAGAAAAGGGGTAAAATTATACTGAAAGGACGACTGCTCATTTACTTTAATGAGTTCAAATAGTCAAGTACTTGGTGATATTTTCATATTTCAAGATTCTGAAAAGGGCTTAAAAGAGTACTCCAGGGTTTCGCTTTTTTGTATTTTTAAAGAGCCCGAAAAAGTGATAAAAGTATACTCAATGTCAAAATAATTATTTTCACCAAAGATCCTGTATCCTGCACAAAAAATCAAAAGATTACAAATATCTGCTTCCAAAAAGTAAAAATATTTAAAATGACCTTTTAAAAGTAAAAATAAAAATAAAATAATAATATTTTGTTTATTAAAAACTATAAAAAGGGATTGAAATAAGTCATTTTCACCTTTTGTTTTCAGAATAGTTCATAGATATTTTTTGGCCAAAAACTTTCAGAGCAGATATTAGGAGAACCGGTCGTTCATTTCTCAAACCTTCAGAACCAGGTAATCCACATCATCCTTAACTGCGTTCTCATCCATTTCATTTTTTGTTTTGAGATTTTATTTCATTTTTTGGGAGAAATTCATGTTTCAAAATATGCCCTCGGGGGTGCGCGGGTGATCCATGTGATAACAGCGGACCCCAACAATTTTTTAAAAGAAAATTTGTCGAGCTATCATGGGTTCTACATGGAGCACGTGCGGACGACTGAACTATCTTCACATAGAACTTTTTCAGGCGTCGTGAACATTTTAAAAACTAAAGTTTATATTAAAAAATGGTTTGGTTTTAGCTGTTTAATTTGTTGATTTGTGGGCCATTTAACCATGTTGGAATGGTGAGAGTGAGAACACTAGCTCATAGATAACAAATCCATGGATGATAATGCAACCATGCGTGAATTGAAAAAATATGGTTTGTACAAATTATGGGCTATTCAAGGAATGAAGGCACAAGTAGAGTTAATGACATGGCTTGTGAATGCGTGGGATGTTCAAGACCAATGTTTCATAATTGGTGACCACTAGCTTGAGATTGAGCTAACAGACATATATTTCCTTACCAGATTATCTCAGAGAGGGAGAAACATATCCTTATTTGGGATGAGGCAGGGAGGTCTTCCCACTGCTCGCTACAAAGCTCAATATTGTAGCAATAATGCAGAGTTGAAGGATGGTCGCATAGACATCAAAAATATCTTGCGACTGGAACTTAAAGTCATATCATTCATAGTGAAAAGGTTGTGCGGGAGTGTGGCTCCTCATGTGGCTACTAAATCATAGATGAAAACTGCAGTCGAGTGTTTCGAAGGAACACTATTCAACTGGTGTGAAGGAATATTGGTCGATATGAAAGGCCAATTGACTAGAGAAAATAATGTGAATTTAAAAAACTTCGGACATGGTGCTATTCTTATTTAATTTTCCCTAAAGAGAATTCCACTTCTTGATCCTCAACTGATTCCAGTAGATCATGGAACTCCTCAAGAACCTCGGATGGTGTGATGGGTAGCACTAATGGCTTGCCATGGTGGCAAGGGTGGTTCAACATTTTGGCTTACTCCGGCTTATTTCATGTGGCTCAGGAACAAATTCCTCATGATTGAAGACTTTCCTTATGCATGAATAGATTATAGGGGTGATCTTGAAACATCTTTGCCTGCAGGGGTACAGTGGGAAGAGACAAGTTATTGAATCATTTTGACGTTTTTAATCTAATTTTGTTTGATTTTTATCGTCCAATTGTCAGGTCCCTATATTTCTAGTATAGTCCCTTATTGTTGTTAGTGTAACCCCCTTATTGTTATTATTGTACCCCTCTAACACCCATATTGTTATTATTGTGCCCTTAAATTATTATTGTTAGGTTGGTTAGGATTACATTGTGGCCCCACTAGGATTACATTGTGGCCCCATGGACTCCTATATATAGAAAGGAGGTTTTGTAATTTGCATCATCCAAGAATTTTTCATTCATGTATTGTATTGGAGGTTTCCCCCTTGAGGTGGCTTATTTCTAAGGCGTTGATATCTCTTTTCTTCTATTTTTGGAGATAGCTTCACAACATTTGGTATCAGAGCTTTGGATTCTAGGGTTTCGCTGCTCCAAACAGGTCATCGTGGAATTTTCACTATAACTTTCTTTCTACAAAGTTTCAGAAGCCGAAATTTCTAGGGTGTGAAGCTGAAATCTTGAGGAAACGTGTCGCAAAATTTTAGGGCTTGATTCGCAATATTTTCGGAGATATGATCTATGGAAGTTAGGTCTTTTTGCAGGCTCCTCAATTTAATCTAAACAGGTCGTCATGGAATTTTTGCTATAACTCTTTTTATACAAAGGTTCAGAATCTAAAATTTTTAAGGCGCAAAGCTGAAATCCTGAGGAAACGTTTCGCAAAATTTTAGAGCTTGGTTTGCAATATTTTCGGAGATATGATCTGTGAAAGGTAGTGCCTTTTCAGGCTCCTGTATTTCATCTCAAAGAGGTGATCGTGAGAAACTATTCATAACTCTCTCTCTGAGCATCGGATTGGAGTGTCGTAAAAAGTGGCCACAAGTACATGGACTTTATTTTCTTTGTTATCAATTTCAGAGCTAAAAGACAAAACTGTGACATGTGGCAAGTCGTACAAGTTCAGTCTATTGAAACAATCCATAATTAGGTCATTGAGGGAGATTGGACATAACTTTACCTTGAAGAATCCAAATCAGCTCAGACCTGTGGCATTCAAAAGAGGATTCAAAAGGCTACCTCAGTGAAAATTTTCAGATATTGAAGAATGGTAACTAAAGAGATAATCCAATTTAAATATTGATCTCTTCAAAAGCAAGAGAAAGGTGTGTAATTTTTTCCGAATTGCATAAGTATTGTTTGAAGAATCAATTTGAATTGATTCCAAGGGCATATTGTAGAATAGATATCAGTATTGGGTTCTAAAATATGCCCCGTAAAAATAATTCAACACCTATTAAGCCTTCAAAAGGCTCTACTATGACTCATGAATATGAAGAATTGCAACATGATCTATCAAAATTACAAGAGCAAGTGCACCAAATTTCTCTCTGGCAAAGAGAAAAAAAAAATGAAATGGAAGTTTTAAAGAAAGGTGTGGAAGAAAATATGGATGGTTTGAAGAAAGGCGTGGAAGCTAAGATGGATGGCATGGAAGCTAATATGGATGACATGGAAGAAAAAACAAAAGACAACATGGAAAACATGAAGAATTATCTAAAATCAGACATGGAAGGTTTGACAAAGTTGATACAAGAAATGTTTCTTAATGGTGAAAAGATAGTAGAGGAAACTCATGATGAGAACAAAATAAATGTTAATCGTGATTTCATAAACTCTAATGTTGGCGGGAAGAACCACCATATTCCAAAAATGGATATGAGGAAGTTTGATAGAAAGGATCCTGTAACATGGATACTATAGATGGAGCAATATTTTGATCTCCATAACGTGCAAAACACACAAAAGGTACGCATTGCAACTTTACATTTAGAACAAAATACATTTGTATGGTATCAATGGCTTTGCTCCCGTAAAAAAATTGTCACTGGGTCAATTTTTACGGAGGAAATGATAGCACATTATGAGGATACAAAGAGCAACACCTTCTTTAGCCAATTGATAAATCTCAAACAAAAGGGTTTAGTGGGGCAGCACATTGAGGACTTCCAAAAATTGAATGTAAGGGTAACTGATATTCCAGAGGAACACAGGATCGATCTCTTCATAGGCACTTTAAAGGATAACATCCAACATGAAGTTCGTGTTTTGGAACCGGATTCATTGGAGAAGGCATTCAGGTTGGCAAGAAAAATTGAATGTAAAATAATGGCGACAAGGAAGCCTACCACTCAATTCTATAAAGAAGGAAGTGTTGCTACGTCTAGATTTCCACAACCTACAAGGTTGACACCACAAAAATTGGAAGAAAAAAGAGCAAAAGGGCTTTGCTATAGTTGTGATAGAAAATAAACTAAAGGTCATAAGTGTGCTGAGAAGAAATTATTTTACATAGATTGTGAAGAGGAAGAAGAAAATGAACAAGAAGAGGATATACACCAGGAACCAGCCCTAGAAGAGGAAGAAATGAGTCTGACCATATCTTGTAATACATTGGCAGGAATTACCACTCCTCAAACTCTCAAGATAGAAGGACATATCAAGAAGAAAAATTTAATAGTTTTGATTGATTTAGGTAGCACCCATAATTTTATTCATTGTAAGGTAGCCAAGGAATTGAATTGTTTCCTATACCCAGCACTAGAATGTCAAGTGATGGTTGCAAATGGAGGAACTATAAATTGCTCTGGAAAATGCCATAATATCAAGCTAACCATGGGGGAATATTTATTGAATAGTCCAATGCTTTCCATTCCTATGGGAGATGCTGATGTTGTACTAGGAGTACAATGTTTACAATATTCGGGGATGGTAGCTTTTAATTTTCAAGAAATTTTCTTGAATTTTTTTTCAGAAGGAAAGGAAGTCGAACTATGGGGTATTTTAGGGAAGCCAAGAAAGATAATAAGCTCTAATGTCATGACAAAGCTTCTAAAGAAAGAAAAACAAGGCGTAATTGCACAATTATGGTCACTAGAAGTTCCAACATCAAAATAATCTATTTCTGCAGATCTTCAACAAGTCTTGGACAATCATTACAAGGTGTTTGAAACTCCCAAAAGACTCCCACCTATTCGTGATCATGATCATGCTATTCATTTGATTCCAGGAAGTGTTCCTCCAAACATCGGGCCTTATATATATCCTTATGTCCAAAAGAGCGAAATTGAATGTAGGATTGCAGAAATGTTAGAGGCGGGTATAATTCAACCTAGTCAAAGTTCTTTCTCTGCTCCTATAGTATTGGTACACAAGAAGGATGGATCATGGTGCATGTGTCTGGATTATAGGGAGCTCAATAAGCTCACCATTAAAGATAAATTTCCCATTCCTGTGATTGATGAATTATTGGATGAATTGCATGGAGCAATTTATTTTACCAAGTTGGATCTTCGTTCAGGATATCATCAAATTAGAATGAAGACTGAAGATATTCCAAAAACAGCATTTCGAACTCAAGAGGGTCATTATGAATTTTTGGTCATGCCTTTTGGCCTTACCAATGCACCTTCTACATTTCAAGGGTTGATGAATTCCATTTTCAAACCCTTCCTTAAAAAATTTGTGCTAGTATTTTTTGATGATATACTAATCTACAGCAGGGCTTGGAAGGATCATGTTGAGCATGTTGATAGGGTGCTCAAAATATTGCAGGAGAAATATTTATATGCAAAAACATCCAAATGTTTCTTTGGAGTACAAGAGGTGGAATATCTGGGTCACATCGTATCTCACGAGGGTGTTGAGGTAGACCCTAACAAAATTAAAGCCATTAAGGAATGGATAATCCTCACAACCATAAAGCAGTTGCAAGGATTTATCAGGTTAACAGGGTATTATCACAAGTTTGTTAAGAATTATGGGAGAATAGCAGCACATCTAACAACATTATTGAAGAAAGATGCATTTTCATGGACTCCTGAAGCAACTAAGGCCTTCGAACATCTTAAAGAGGCAATGTGCCTAGCACCGGTCTTAGCTACGCCAGACTTCACAAAAACCTTTATTGTGGAATGTGATGCCTCAGGAAATGGAATAGGTGCAGTTTTAATGCAGGAAGGAAGACCCATTGCTTTTGAAAGTCGTCCAATCAAAGGAAAGTATTTACAGAAACCTATTTATGAGAAGGAAATGTTAGCAATACTGCATTCACTAAAGAAATGGCGAACTTACCTAATGGGAAGACACTTCAAGGTAAAAACTGATCATGATAGTCTTAAACACTTTTTGGAAGAAAGACTATCTTCAGAAGAGCAGCAAAAATGGGTCACAAAGATGTTGGGTTATGACTTTGAAATAATCTACAAAAAAGGAAAGCTTAATGTTGTTGCAGATGCACTCTCAAGAAAGAATGAAGAGGTGGAAGCATTGCTTTGTGCCATTTCTATTATCCAACCAGATTGGATAACTCAAGCAAGAGATGAATGGAAGAAGGACAAAGATGTATGGATACTCATTCAAAAGTTGCAGCAAGATCCTAGTACATCTGATACATTTAGTTGGAAAAAATGATTCCTTATGGTACAAAGATCGCTTATATCTTTGTAAGAATTCCCAACTAAAACAAAAGATTCTTCTGGAATTGCACACTTCTCCTTTAGGAGGACACTCAGGATTTTTAAAAACTTACCACAGGGTGAAGAAAGAATTTTTTTGGGATGGCCTTAAATCCGATATTCAAAAGTTTGTGGCGGAATGTTTGGTTTGCCAGCAAAATAAAGTGGAAACAATTAAGACCCCGGGACTTCTACAACCTTTATCCATTCCAAGTCAACGTTGGGAGGAGATTTCAATGGATTTTATCACAGGTTTACCTAAGTATGAAGGAAAGAGTGTCATCATGGTGGTAGTTGATAGACTTACCAAGTATGCACACTTTTTTGCATTATCTCATCCATTTAAAGCAAGTACAGTTGCTACTACATTTATGGACACAATTCAAAAGCTACATGGAAACCTAAGGGTTATTGTGAGTGACAGAGATCCCATTTTTACTGGAAATTTTTGGATAGAGTTATTTTCTTATTTGGGTACTCAATTAGCTCATAGCTCATCTTATCATCCTCAATCTGATGGTCAAACTGAGATAGTAAATAAATGTTTGGAAGGATACCTTCGTTGTTTTGTATCTGATAAACAAACACAATGGGTCAAGTGGTTACCTCTTGTTGAATGGTGGTATAACACTTCCTTCCATACTGCAGCAAAAATGACCCAATTTATGGCACTTTATGGATATCATCCACCATCCATCACATCATATTTAAGAGAAAATTCGAAGGTTCAAGCAGTGGAAGATCACATCGAGCATCAGCAAGAAGTTCTCCAACTCTTAAAGGATAACCTGAATTTGGCACAAAATCGAATGAAACAACAGGCAGATCAACATCGCAGCGAGAGAAGTTTTGATGTAGGAGATCGGGTATTTTTACGGCTACAACCATATAAACAAATGTCCCTCAAGCAAGCTAAGAAGGATAATAAATTATCGCCAAAGTACTATGGTCCTTACAAGTTGTTGCAAAATATTGGTACTATGGCATACAAATTGGAGCTTCCTGCTTCTTCGCGAGTACATCCAGTTTTCCATGTTTCATGCTTAAAGAAGGTTATAGGTGAAAATCTTCCAGTTCAAACAGTATTGCCAGAACTTGATGGGGAAAGGAAAATCATATTGGAACCTGAAGCAGTCATGGAAAAAAGAACTCGACAACTACGGAATCGATCAATTTCAGAGTATCTCATCAAGTGGAAGAACTTACCCACTGAAGATTCTACATGGGAGGATGAGAATTTTATACATAAGCACCCATAGCTACTCAAGCGTTGAGGACAACACTTTTTTGAAGGAGAGGGGCATGTTAGGTCCCTATATTACTAGTATAGTCCCTTATTGTTGTTAGTGTAACCCCCTTATTGTTATTATTGTACCCCTGTAACCCCCATATTGTTATTATTGTGCCCTTAAATTATTAGTGTTAGGTCGGCTAGGATTACATTGTGGCCCCATGGACTCCTATATATAGAAAGGAGGTTTTGTAATTTGTATCATCCAAGAATTGTTCATTCATGTAATGTATTTGAGGTTTCCCCTTCGAAGTGGCTTATTTCTAAGGCGTTGATATCTCTTTTCTTCTATTTTTGGAGCTGGCTTCTCAACACCAATACTGAAAAAAAAAAATTAATGCAGATGTCGGTCCGCATCAACCAGCAACACTTCGTCGGTTTGACAGGTGAGAAGCACAACCTTTAGAACCTCCAAGAGACAATGCATTAGAGATCATGGCAGACATGGAGCACAACCTTGAGAGGTTGACCATTGATATTCCTAAGACAGGAAATGATGATATCCCTCTCAGGCTCCAGAGACACGTTACAGGTGTTCCAGGTCCATTTAGGAGATTTCTATGCAAGATGGCACGTGCCATAGTTTATTACCATGATCATCATCAAAAATATTTGATGGTCAATGTAGATTGATATTTTTGTTTTTTTTATCAGTATCTATTAGATGATAAGGTGTTTTAGCCTGCGATCACAGACGATGTAATATTTTTTGAACACAAACTTATCTATCCTAATGATATTACTACTTTCGTTCTTTGAGTATCTTGTTTAACATGTGTTGGGAAAAATATTGAGAAGGGGGGGGGGGGGGGGTGAATCAGTATTTAGTGCAGACAATAAAAAATTTTATTTTTCCTTTCTAAAAACCCATACGCTACTTTCCCGAAGCCAACTAGTGTATATACGCAGATATCCTTTATAGAACTCACGTATATCCAATGATCTAATTATGCATTTATTTCTTGACTTAGATCATTGCATTATTCAATCATCAGATGTTTAGAAAACAGTAAATAGGTGAAGAACGAACAGAATAATCATCACACATAAGCAACACACATGAACACCAGGATTTTAGGTGGAAACCCAATTCGGGAGAAAACCACCGTTGTCGTCGTCTCAGTATTTAATCTTTATTGTTAAGAAAACTTCTTACAACCATGTACTGTTTCAGACTCATACCAGTACGCAGGCACCCACCTGCAGAAGGCTACAACCTTCTCTCGTTTACCAGCCTCTCCTGGAAGGGAGCTACGACCCCCTACACTCGTTTACCAGCCTCTCCTGGAAGGGAGCTACGACCCCCTGACTGAAGGCTTCGACCCTCAGCACCACTGCAGACCACGTTTCATCAATTTTCAAATTGGATCAAAAGCTTCAACACAACCCTTCACTTATCAACAATCATACTTGCCCAATGCTTCATACAGAACAGTGAGATCACTGTAACCAAAATATCAGAGATAACCCAAACTTCAGGATTGATATGCAGAAACACATTCAACCTTGAGAAACCATTAGTTCAGATACCATACGCACTTTTATTTAACCAGACCCCCGTATACACGTGCTTTCAATGAGGCGAACCCACGTATACATCTGTGCATTTTTTAGAGAAACCCTAATTGCCCATATGCGCTTTTCTTGAATAGGATCCACGTATACACGCGCTTTTCATGAAATGAACCTACGTATATATTTATAAAAGATACGCTTTGCAGAACAGATCAGATCTATGAACTTACCTAGATTTCTTCAATTTCTTTAACATATTTGCACCAGGTCTTCTTTACTTCTTTTTGGATCATCCTTGAGATTCTCATTTATAGATCTAGAGATCTTGAATCTTCATCATGTCCATAGGTGCATCATATATTCAGATCTATCAATTAAGAATAGATTTCAACCATGCAGATATACTTTAGAGTGAAGTATTCATTAAAACCCAGACATCTTTCACACCCTTTGCATAATGATTTTCTTCTCCTTATATAGATTTATCCTTTGTCAATACCATGAGCCAAAACCACATCACTTCCGATGGTATTCCTGGACGGGATCAAATAGACAATCCAGCGCTTAATACAATGGGTCAATACCATGGTAATTCCCTTGGTTTTACAAATTTAGAGCGCAATTGAGCATACGCGACTTGGAACGATCTTTTCCGCGTGCATACGCGACTTCCCCTAAACAAACCCGCATATGCTTTGTGACACACCTTATTCAAAAATATTCGGGCCCTTACTGATATTTCTTTCTCTGGTACTTCTGAGCTACTTGTAGAACATTCGATTTACATCATTAATAAACTCATCAAGCATCAAGAAAAACTTCATTAAGTAGGTTGCCATCATCTTCATCAAGTGGGTTGCCATCAAGGACAACACTCTGTATCATATTGCCAAAAATCTCCCCCTTTGGACTTGATGGAAACCACGATGGTGTTTTATTATCACAATAGATAGATACATTAAGCATAATGATATTCTTCCCTCATTCAAACACCATGTCACTCTCCCCCTTTGACATCAAGGGCAAAGGGCGGATCAAAACCAACACAAGGTTATTAGCTCCCCCTAAGTCCATGCTGAATTTTCAAACATATTTTTCAATGAAGTACAAGACTCTATGACCTTCCTATCACCAAGGACTCATACTTACATCAAGGATCCAACCAAGTGGATTTAAAAAAAATGACCAAGTCCTTACATGACTGAATATTACAATTTTACATCATAGGTCTCAACATGAACTTTACATCAAATTACAAATATGACTTTTTATAACCAAAACCAAAAGGACTAAAGAGATCATATTTCAGAATCATAATGCCAACAATGCATAATACTCAGCAAGGCTAATGCTCCCCCTTAGTTTGTGCATCCTGAACACTTTCAACAACCAAACATCAAGGCATCTTCATCAAATATCAAAGAGTGAAATAGAAATATGAGAGCTGAAGCATCACCAGATATACTAAAAAACATCAGAGATACCAAACAGCACTGCGGCTATGCTGAAAAATGCTAAACCTAAACAAAAAAATTTAGCAACCAAACATACGCGACTTTCTGTGTATAAACTCGCGTATATACATGACTATATTTCAGGAAACCCACGTATCCAATTTAATCTTCTAAATTTAATCAGATCTGCTCTTCTGAGAGGTAGAGACAACACCCAACTTCTATCTGAGATATTCGAACGCTTCCCTCGGCAGAGGTTTGGTAAATATATCAGCAACTTGTTCTTTGGAGGGAACATACTCCAGCTTCACCTTTTGTTCAATCACTTGTTCATGTAAGAAGTGATACTTGATGGGAATGTGTTTGGTCTTCGAATGAATAACAAGATTTTTTGAGATACTGATGGCACTTGTATTTTCACACATAATGGAAATAGGAGGTGTACATTTGATTTGAAAATCTTGTAAGGTTTGCATCATCCAAAGGAGTTGAGTGCAACAAGACGCGGCAACCACATATTCTGCTTCTGCTGTAGATAAGGCAATAGAATTTTTCTTCTTGCTTAACCAAGATACCAATCGAGGCCCCATATAAAATGCACCACCACTAGTGCTTTTCCGATCATCAACATTTCCAGCCCAATCTGCATCAGTTTATGCATGAAGAGTGAGATCAGCATTTTTTGGATACCATAATCCAAAGTCTTGAGTTCCTTGTAGATATTTGAATATTCTTTTGACAGCCTGAAGGTGAGATTCTTTTGGATTAGCTTGCAATCGTCCAACAATCCCAACTGCATGCATAATTTTCGGTCTAGTCCCAGTGAGATAAAGTAGACTTCCTATCATTGATCTCAGATTTCGGTTGATTGATCGAGAATCTATCAGAGAGCCTGTGATTAATCCTAAGAGTCATTGGTATTGGCTGTATTGCATTCTTCCATGCCATACTTCTCTCAATTCTACAAGACATGCTTGTGATAGAATATAAAAATTATCCGTAGTTTGATGCACTTGTAAGCCAAGAAAGAATGTTAGTTCCCCAAGTAAAGACATTTCAAATTCTTGCCGCATGACAGAAGCAAATTTCTGACTCATAGATTCTTCATTACTTCCAAAAATGATATCATCAACATAAACAACCACAATCAATAGTTTATCATTTTCAATTTTTGTGTATAAGTTGCTATCAGCAGACCCCTTTGAAAATCCTTGTTGATGCAGATATTTGTCAAGACGATAACACCATGCCCTTGGAGCTTGTTTGAGACCATATAGAGCCTTTTTAAGTTTGCAAACAAGTTTTTCATCATTTCCCAAATGAATCTTCTCGGTTGTCTCCTATATAAACTTTCTAGATCACCATTTCCAGGAATGTAGATTTGACATCCATTTGATAAACTTTGATTTTTGAAAATTGAAAGAAATAAACATTCTTATGGCTTCAAGAATAGCTACAGAGTTAAAGTTTCCCCAAAGTCTATACCTTTCAAGGAGAGCAAGTGCTGCAAACCAACAGTTTGTTTCTTATAAAATCCCCATTCTCATTTAACTTGTTCTTGAATATCCATCTAGTTCCAATGACATTTTTATCATGTGGTCTTGGTACCAATTCCCAAGTGTGATTCTTTTCAATTTGATCAAGCTCTTCATTCATGGCTTGAACCCAACATTCATCTTTTCTAGCTTGATTGACATTGTGTGGTTCAATTGTGGATAGAAATGCCAGATAGCTAGAAGATCCCACAAGATTCCTCCTTGTTTGTACACCTGATTCCTTGTCTCCCAAAATTTGAGATTCAGGATGATTCTTTTGAACATATCTGGATGGAGCTTTTTCAGATAAATCATTTTCAGGTTCTTCATTGGATCCACTGTCTATATCATTTCTATTTGATGTAGAAGGACAAAAGTCACCATCATCTTCATCTGTTATTTGTTTTTCTTATTTAGGGGCTGCAAGAGACTCATCAATAACAACATCAATACATTCAACAATCTTTCGAAGCCTTTTATTGTAACATTTGTATGCTCTGCTCATAGATGAGTAACCAAGAAGTATTCCTTCATCTGATCTAGGTTCAAACTTGCCAAGCTTTTCATCATTATTTTTGATAAAGCATTTACTTCCAAAAACTCTAAAATGCTTTACAGATGGAGAATTACCATACTAGAGTTCATATGGAGTTTTGTCACTATTTACCCGAACATGAGCCTTGTTGAGAATGTTTACTGCTGTATGTGATGCTTCTCCCCAAAATGTGTCAGGTGTTCCAGAATCATCAAGCATATCTCTAGCCATTTGTTGAACGGTTCTATTCATTCTTTCTGCTACGCCATTTTGTTTTGGAGTTCCAGCTACAGAAAATTGTCTTTTTATGCCATGTTGTTCACAAAATTCAAGGAATTCATTTGAAGTATATTCTCCTCCTCGATCAGATCTAAGAAATTTGAGTTTTAGATCTACTTCATTTTCAACCAGAGCCTTGAAGATATGAAATTTCTCAAATGCTTCATCTTTGTGCTTCAGCAACCCAATCCAACACATTCTAGAGAAGTCATCAATAAATAAGATATAGTATTGTTCACCACGGGATGAATTTTTCCTCATAGGTCCACATATGTCAGTATGAATAAGTTCAAGAGGTCTACTTGATGATCCTTCCTTAGCGTTAAATTGCACTTTGGTATGCTTGCCTAATTGGCAAGATTTGCATATGATACTTTCAGGTAGAGAAATATTGGGAAGACCACGAACAGCATTCAGTCTGCTTGATTTGCTGATTTGAGAGAAGCTTAGATGCCCCAACCTTCTATGCCATAGCCAATTTTCGAAAGATTGACTCAAGTAACATTGTTCTTTGCAGTTCTTCAATACATACAGGTTGCTTGGAGTTCTTTTCCCTTTTATAATTGTTTTTCCTGTATCAAGATCACAAACCACACATTCTTTTGAACTAAAGACAACTTCAGTTCCTTGATCACACATTTGACTCACACTTAGCAAGTTATGCCTTAAGCCATCCACATACATGACATCATTAGCCTTCACCTTTTCCTTTAGAAACACAGACCCTTTTCCTTTAATTATAGCAGGATTATCATTTCCAAAAGTAACTTTCTTTTCCTTTTCTAGAGCACTATATGCAAGAAGTTTGTGTTTGTCACCTATCATGTGTCTTGAGCAACCACTATCAATGTACCATTGATTTTCTTCACCTTCTGCGAATAATTCTATGCCACAATTTTCAACCTGTAATTCCTTCTTTTTCCATACTTTGGATCTTGAAGGAAAATGCTCTTTTGGCTATTCTTTGCTCCTGCATTCAGATTCTTCATGCCCAAAGTTATTGCAGTAAGAACATTCAACTTCATTTAGAAGAGGAGAAAAGTTGTTATAGGTATTCTTCTCAAATTCAATCCTTTTCTTTCTTGCTTCTCTAGTCATGATAGTTTTATATGCAACACATTGAACAACTTTATGACCAAAATTGTGACATGAGAAACATTGTCGATTGAAGAAGAAATTTCTGCGATCATGAAATCTTCTACTTGGATTTACCTGTTGATTGGTGTTTCTTTGAGAGATATTCCTGTTAGTTTTCTTTGAGTTGAGATGATCATGCTTTACCTGAAATGAATCGTTATTCCCTTGCTGAGTGGCAGAATTTTGTAAACCAGCTGTAACTGCTTTTAGATAATTTGGTGTTGAGGCTTGAGAGGATTCTTCGGTATATCCAAGACCTGTTTTTATAAGAGGAGAACATTGTACCTTGATAATCTCATCTAAGGTTTCAGATCCTTTAGAAAATATAAGATTCAGAGTCTTTAATTTCTTAGAATATTTTCTTATACTTACCACTTCACATTCTAATTTCTCAATGTGTTTCTTTGCTTCTTCAACCAGCTTTTCAAGAGTCTCTATGGTTATTTTCCTTTCCTCTAAGAGTATTTTACTTTCTTTTAAGCGTATTTTGAGTTGATTGTTTTCTTCAAGAAATTCATTGTCCTCTAGAGCATCCACAAAAATATCCTTTTCTTCTCTAGATTCAAATGCCATGAGAAGTCTAAGATCTTCTTCACATTCTTCTTCACTATCAGATTTCCCATCACTGTCTTCATGAATACAGTAACTTTTTCTAGTGTTAAACCGATTCTTATTCCTTCTTGATACTTCCTTCCCTTTTGTAGGTGTTTCTTTATGAGGACACTTAGCAGCATAATGACCAATTCTTCCACACTCAAAACATTTGAAAGGAAGCTTACCTCTGAATCGTCCTATGCCAAGTTGGAGTTTCTTTACAAAATTTGCCTCATCTTCTTCTGAGATATATCCTGATCCTTCTGGTTCTTGTACTTCTTTCCCTTTTGTAGAAGCTCTGAAGACAGCCTCTTTGACTTCAGATGGTCCTCCTCTTCTCATTTCATATGCAGTTAGTATGCCATGAAGTTGTACCATAGTAAGATTTTGAAGATCCTGTTTTTCTTCAAGAGCAGAAACTTTTGACTCAAATTTTGTTGTTAGTGATCTTAAAATTTTCTCAACCAGAGTAGATTCGGTTATTGTTTCTCCCATATTTTTCATACGATTTACAACATCATCAACACGTAAAAAGAAACTGGCAATACTCTCATCACTATGCATCTTCAAATTTTCATATTCAATTCTGAGAGTTTGGAGTTTTGCACTTTTTACCTTTGCATCACCTTCATAACTTAGAATGATTTTGTCCCACATTTACTTTGCTGTGTTTAGCTGCATGACTTTGAAAAATTCAGATTCAGTCAAACTTCCTGTTATAGCATTGACCGCCTTTGCATTTGATTCATAATTCTTCTTTTCATTCGGATCTGTTGGTATTGTAGCTGGATATTGATATCCTTGTACAACAATGGCCCATACATCTGTTCCTATAGACTGAAGATAGGACCTCATCCTTGTTTTCTAGAAGATTAAATTGCTTCCATTAAAGACCGGAGGCTTGATAGATGATGTTCCATCTTGATTGCTCATCTTGCTTGATCTTCCTTCTAGCGGCTAAGCTTTTTCAGAAGGACCTGCTCTGATACCAATTGTTGGGAAAAATACTGAGCGGGGGGGGTGAATCAGTATTAAGTGCACACAATAAAACTTTTCTTTTTCCTTTCTAAAAACCCATACGCTACTTTCCCGAAGCCAAATAGCGTATATACACAGATATCCTTTACAGAACTCGCGTATATCCAGTGATCTAATTATGCATTTATTTCTTGACTTAGATCATTGCATTATTCAATCATCAGATGTTTAGAAAATAGTAAACAGGTGGAGAAAGAATAGAATAATCATCACACATAAGAAACACACATGAACACTAGGATTTTAGGTGGAAACGCAATTTGGGAGAAAACCACCGCTGTCGTCATCTCAGTCTTCAATCTTTAGTATTAAGAAAACTTCTTACAACCATGTACTGGTGCAGACTCATACCAGTACGCAGGCACCCACCTGTAGAAGGCTACAACCTTCTCTCGTTTACCAGCCTCTCCTGGAAGGGAGCTACGACCCCCTGCACTCGTTTACCAGCCTCTCCTGGAAGGGAGTTACGACCCGCTGACTGAAGGCCTCGACCCTCAGCACCACTGCAGACCACGTTTCATAAATTTTCAAACTGGATCAAAAGCTTCAACACAACCCTTCACTTATCAACAATCATACTTGCCCAATGCTTCATACAGAACAGTGAGATCACTGTAACCAGAATATCAGAGATAACCCAGACTTCAGGATTGATATGCAGAAACACATTCAACCTTGAGCAACCATTAGTTCAGATACCATACGTGTTTTTATTTAACCAGACCCGCGTATACACGCGCTTTCAATGAGGCGAACCCGCGTATACATTTGTGCATTTTTTAGAGAAAACCTAACTGCCCATACACGCTTTTCTTGAATAGGATCCACGTATACACACGCTTTTCGTGAAATGAACGTGCGTATATATTTATAAAAGATACGCTTTGCAGAATATATCAGATCTATGAACTTACCCAGATTTCTTCAATTTCTTTAATAGATTTGCGCCAGGTCTTCTTTAATTCTTTTCAGATCATCCTTGAGATTCTCATTTATAGATCTAGAGATCTTGAATCTTCATCATGTCCATGGGTGCATCATATATTCAGATCTATCAATTAAGAACAGATTTCAACCATGGAGATATAATTCAGAGTGAAGTATTCATTAAAACCCAGACATCTTTCACACCCTTTGCACAATGATTTTCTTCTTCTTATATAGATTTAGCTTTTGTCAATACCATGAGCCAAAACCACATCACTTCCGATGGTATTCCTGGACGGGATCAAATAGACAATCCAGCGCTTAATACAATGGGTCAATACCATGGTAATTCCCCCGGTTTTACAAATTTAGAGCGCAATTGGGCATACGCGACTTGGAACGATCTTTTCCGCGTGCATACGCGACTTCCCCTAAACAAACCCGTGTATGCTTTGTGACACACCTTGTTCAACAATATTCGGGCCCTTACTGATATTTCTTTCTTTGGTACTTCTGAGCTACTTGTAGAACATTAGATTTACATCATTAATAAACTCATCAAGCATCAAGAACAACTTCATTAAGTAGGTTGCCATCATCTTCATCAAGTGGGTTTCCATCAAGGACAACACTCTGTATCATATTGCCAACAACATGGATTGAATGTTGTTTTGATTTAATTTGTTAGTGTTGCAAATGTCTATTTAAAATGCAATTAGATAATGCATCAGCCAATGTGTTTACATTTCTTGAAATATGTTGATATTCGATATAATCAAATTGTCGTTCCAAGAGACGAACCTTAAAAAATAATATTAACAAAACTAGATTTCTAATTACATAAAATCTGTTTAGATTTAATACAATAAGTTGTGAATCCAACCTAATGATCAAATGTCGAATACCAAATTTAATGGAATCATATAATAACTCAATGAGTTCTCTATATTCTGCAATATTGTTCGTTGTTTGATCAAGGCATATCCCATGAATAGAAACTAACTCATCGGTGGGTGAATAGATAACCCAAGCCACGGAAGAGATATTCCATGTACTATGACAAGTGCCATCAGCAAAACCAATGTATGTTTGAAGGGATGTTGACATCTGCAATATCAAGAGTAATCAATATAAGCAACAACAGTAGTAACAACAAAAACTAATCTAGGCATACTTGTCTTATCTAAGGCACACTATTCTAAAAAGTTACTATTGTACAAGAGAGATCTTCACACAAAATTCAAACATAATATATCTTAAGATAAATACCATTTCTGGTTTTATCTAAAGAGACTCTGTCATAATCAATTAATTCATATGCTCCTTTTTCAAGCACACGCTTGGCAATATAGGGACCATGCCAGATTGGTTTGAATTTACCAGCGCTTAGCTTGTTGTTAGCTCAATTTTGTACTAAAATTAGGTCACCTTCTGAATTAATGCAAGGATTAATGCTTTGATCATATTGATATTTCACACGTTTATTGTGAGCTTCGGCAGTTAATGCAGTGGTGCGCCGAGTCTCATGTAATTGTGCTAAGTGTAGAAAGTGTTTCTCTTCTTCAGAGCTAGTTGGTAAAAACTCAATGGCTAACTTGAGTGATAATATTTCACATTTATTGGGTAACACATCTTCTAAACCATAGACAATTTGAAAAGGAGTGAACCCTGTAGTAGTTTTTGCAGAGGTTCAGTATGCCCATAATGCAGAAAAAATCATGGTATTCCAATTCAATTTACGAGGCCCAAAAATCCATTTAATCATGGTGGTTAAAACCTTGTTGACGACCTCAACTTGACCATTAGCCTGTGGGTAATACATAGTATAATTACCATGGCATAGGCCAAGTTGATCAGAAAGTTCGATCATCATAATATTTTGAAAATGACCCCCATGGTCCGTAATAATAGCTTGAGGCACACCGAAACAAGAAATCACATGATTGAATACAAAATTAGCTGCATTTTTTCCATCAACCGTGAATGTAGGCAGCTTCTTGGCCCATTTGGTAAAGTAATATATGGCGATAATAATATACCCATGCCCCTCGACCGAGTGATGGTTACATGTAATGAAATCAATGCCCCATTTCGTAAAAGGACCAACAACAATGATTGGGTGAAGAGGATCTGGAGGTTCACACATCTTTCGATCAAAAATTTGGCAGTTGTGGCATTTTCAGACCATAATGATACAATCTTTGAATAAAGACGACCAAAATTATCCAGCACACAATATATTTTGGGCTATGGAAAACTCAGACATATGACCACCACACGCTCCAGAGTGGAAATCATTTAAAACCTTTTCAGCCTCTTCTTGATTTATACAACGTTGAAAAATAGAATCCGCACCACGAAGATAAAGAGTGTCTCCAACAATATTGTATTACTCGTATTGATATCATATTCTCAGTCGATCTGAACATGAATGCTCTGGGCGAAAGGTTTGGGTTTGAAGATATATAATAATATCTCCATACCATGGGTCTAAAGTACTAATGATAAACATAGATTCATCCATGATTGGATGCTCTGCCACGGTCTCTGTCTCAGTGTTGGGAGAGACACACATAATCTTAGCAAACACTAGTGATTTATTTGACTTAGATTTCTAGAATTCAAAATCAAACTCTTGTAGGATGACAATCCATTTGGAGTATTTTCCCTCGAGTAATTATTTTGTCAAGATATACATCATTGGGTTGCAATTAGATATCACTGTTGTTTTACGTGACAGTATGTAATGACGAAATCATTGGACAACTTGAATGGTTGCCAAGGCCAATTTCTCTACATGTGAATATTTGATTTCCATCAGGTTGAGATTCCGACTTAGGTAATAGATCACATGTTCATTGTGAGATTCATTTTCATGAACCGAGAGCATTCCAATTGTAGAATTAGAGGCAGCTAAGTATAAAAATTAATCCTGGTGGTAATTGGGTCGATGCAATAATGATGCATGGGTCAACACGTGTTTTAGTGCATCAAAATATTTATCTGCAATCTCATCCAAACGAAAAGGAACATTTTGTTTCAAAAATCAGGTAAAACCTTTTGTTAACTTAGGAGAGTTCGAGATAAACCTACGTAAAAAAAATTCTTTCCCTTGCAAACTCTGGAGTTGGCTAAGAGTGGAAGGAGGAGGTAAATTGTTGATAGCCTCAACCTTAGAAGGGTCGACACGAATGCCATCCTTTGAAATGATGAATCCAAGTAATCATCCTGATTGTACAAAAAAAACATATTTGTGCATATTCAAACAAATTTTTTAATGTCTACATCTCATGAAGATAGCTCGTAAGTATGTAGGATGATCTTCTCTACATAAAGAATGAGCAGGAAAATCATCCAGATAAGGTTGTACAATATGTTTGATATCATGAAAAGCATAAGACATAGCTCTTTGAAAAGTTGCACCAACATTTTTTGGTCCGAAAGGTAATTTTCAATAAGCAAATGTGCGCCAAGGACATATAAATGTTGTTTTTGGTTGATCGGCAAGGAGTATGTTGATTTGATTATAGCCAGAAAAACCATCCATAAATGAGAATATTTCATTTCTGGCACAATCATTGATAATTTGGTCGATATAGGGTGTAGGATAGTTGTCTTTTGGACATGCCTTTTTAATGTCTTTATAATCGACACATACCCTTATAGTCCCTTGTTTCTTCGTAAAGGGAACTATGTTAGATACCCAATCTGTCAATGGAATTGGATAAATAAATCCTACTTGTAATAGCTTCTCATCTTCAAATTTGATAGTTGCATCTTTCCATGGATGTATTGGACGTAATATTTTCCTAATAGGCTTAACATCCGGGTATGATTAATTTCATGAATTATATTCTTAGGATCGATTCTTGGCATCTCTTCGTAAGACCAGGCAAAAATTTCTTGGAATTCTTGAAATAGGGCTTTGTAAGTGTTAATCTCTTCCATCGAACAAGAAGCACCTACATTAATGTTTTCAATAATTCCAGGTTTAATTGATATGTCGATAGGAACTGTTGTATAAATATTTCCCAAATTTGTCTCAGAAACTGAATATGTAATCGATGTGGGATTCTGTGTTTCCTTGACATAATCAATCATAAAAATAGACAAAATATAATTTTCAAGCTTATCAATATCAGGTAAAAATGAATATCTATGATGTAGATCATCCCAGGGTAATTCATCTGTTGACAAAATTTCCGAAATACTTTCATCAGTGTTAAATACATGTTGAAAGGGATCTGAAAATGATGTCAAGGCTGAGCTCGATAGAGAAGATGATTCTTCGTTGATCACATTCATTTGATCAGGAGTATTTGAAGGTGTGTTAGAATATGATTGTACTGGTACATATGCCTTTTCAAAAGGACTCAAATCCATCTCGCCATTGAAAGAGTCCAATTATGATTCTGAAGGCACTACCCATGTGTCATCAAATGGTATAGTGCTTGATGAGATCATATGGATGTTGGAAATTGTTTGCGGTACGTTGGGTGGAGGTATAGTGAAATTTCCCATGAGAGTGGAATCCTTCATTAATCCTACACCAACATCTTCGTATGGGATAACTGTTTTTCTAACATGCTGGATGTTGTCTGTAGAAATAGGGTCCAATGAAAAGTATGACAACTGATCAATTTTCACAATATTTCCTTTATGAGGAAACATGATTACCCGAATGACTGATGAAACTACAACAGTCATGGCATAAGACCAACTATGACCCAATATAAGGTTGTAATCAAGAGGGGCATCAACAACTTCCACCTCTAGATTAACGATTTTTCCTTCTACTTCTATAGGTAGACCCTAGAGTATTCCGTATGGATGAAATCCTCTTCCATCAAAGGATTTAAGGATAGTCGGTGATTGGATGAGTTCTAGAGAACCAAGGGTTTTCCAACAGTTTAATGACATTATACATGCATATTCCCCCTCATCAATTACAGTACAAAAAACTCATCTTTATTTGACTAATACTGGAATCTGAAAATCCATCTAATGAGGGAGTCTTGGTGCAAAATTTTCGAGGTCAAAGACCATGAGGTTCGAATCCTAAGGATCAATAGCTCCGATAGATGATCATAGTAATTTCCTTTGTGCTAGAACTAATTGTAGCACTTCCAAGGTTGACATTGTTGAAGGGGATATTTCTAAATCCTCAACAATGTTGTAATTCTGAGCAGCTCTCACATGTGCATTGAAAGTTGACTTTCGAAGTACACCTTTAATAGGCGGTTTAATCACTAAATCAGGATTAGGTTTCTCGATTTGAAGCAGTTTTGAAATTGAAGGAGGTATGGCTGGTGTTTGACTATAATTTTCTATCTCTTTACTAGTTATGGAATTTTTAGTTCCATAGTCTTGAGAATGTGTTGCAACCATGACCTGAGACATCATTAAAATATCTGCTGATGAATTTGAAGAAGATCCTATAATTTTACTATCTTGAGTGGGAATAATATCCTTCAAGACAATAGGTGTGGGTGAACCTTTGACAAACTTGGAGACCTTGGACCGATGTGGACACTCTTTAGTATAGTGATCCTCATCATAAATAAGACAAAGATAACGAGGTTTCCATTTTTCATCAGTTGGTTTGTTTCTTTCTATTTTCTCTTTAGGAGATGTATTTTGTTTTTTTATATTCTTCCCTTTCTTCTTATTGCTGGTTTTAGCTTTAGTCATGGATGAATCTACAACATGAATGCTGGCAGAAGTTTCAAGGGAAGAATCTCCTTTCGGTGAATCTGGTAAAGTTATTATGGGAGATGTAGGTTTGGATGAATTCTTCTTATTATTGTTAGCACTAAAAGTACCAATTACATCGTGTGCAGAATGATAACCAGAAGGAGTTGCAGTTATTTGACCTGAACGTGGAAAGTTAGGAAATTTTTCATATAAAGTACCCGAATGTGTGTATACAAGGTCTAAGTATTGTGCTTGAATTATGACCTGTTGTTCTGTAACAACACCTCCCTTAGCTACATCTTCAGTGATCTTTGGAAGTAATGATTTGATAAACCATTCTGCAAAAATTTGATCTGGAATGAAAACTTTCACTAAACTTCGTCTATGTCACCATTCATATATGTGGACATAATTTGTTTTAATGAAGTTAAGAGTTCTGTGCCATTGTCGTAACAGACTGGTGAATGAAAGTGTGTTAAGAAAGTTGTTGCTAACACGTTGAAATTATTGAAAGAGCCACGTGGTAGTTCAATATACCACTTTGCAACTAAGCCTATCAATGTTCTTTGAAATAGTCTCAATTGAATGGAATCATCAATTAAAGAGTTGGATGCACACCAAAGATGATAAGTCATCACATGGTTTTAGGGGTCTTCTCCTGATTTTCCTTCAAAATTAGGTATGTCACTAGAAACTTATTCTGCATTGGCAGCCAAAATGGAAGATAATAAATCAGATTGTTTGTAAGGCATGAAAAATCTGGCAAGTCCAAAGTTGCAATGAATGGTAACCGACGGTTAGGGTCCTGTTGGGAAAATTGATAACCTTGAGGAACAATACCAGTACCCAGAGGAGGATAATCAGGATATCTTGGAATAGCCTGTGTAGCTGGAATTGGAATACCTCCGGGGTATCCAGGGTTAGCCATACCAAATTAAGGTTGAGATGGTATCTGATATGGATAACCAGGATATGGTTGACTTTGATAGATTGGATTTTTTCCTACAAGTCCATATTGAAACTTCCCTTGATACGGTTGATTAACAAACGGAACTATATAAGGTTGACTTGTTGGAATTGTAGTTGTAATAGGTTGTCTTGTAGAGGTTTGAACAGTAGACTAAACCGTAGGTCCAGTTTGATGAGTAGTGACTTGAGGGATAGCCCGTGATACAGTTGATGTTGTTATTTGAGGGGCTGTAGCAATAGGGACTTGGGAAATTCCACGGATAGGTGTACTTGGTTGTTGAACAGAAGTTTGTACAACAAATTGGATAGGAGTTCTAGGCATACTCAGACCAGGTTGCTGACTACTAGATACATATGCCTAAGGTGTAATTTGAAGTGTAGGTTGGACAGGTTGTTGGATTTGGGCATAACCAAATTGACCAGTTGGCTGACCAAGCTAATTATAAGGCATTTTCATAGTAGGTTTCAAATCTGTTGGTTCAACGATGGGTTCTACACTATTTTAACTTCGATATAAGGAGCTCCCATTAAAGGTTGTGGCACGTAAGGTTGACCATAACCAGGTTGAGGTATTGGAACATAAGTTTGATAATTTTCTGGATAATTTCCAGTAAAAGGTTGACCTCCTTGAAACGATTTTTTCTCTTGATAAAACTGTTGCCCCAAAGGAGGTTGCTTTCCTTGAATAGGTTGTGGCCCTTGCATAGAGTACTGCCCTTAAAGATATTTTCCTTGAGGAGTGTACTTCTCCCCAGGCGGTAAATTTCTACCTTGAGGGTCAGGTAAAGGAATATTTCGAGGCATCATGTAGACTTGTTCTGTTTTCAAATTTTCGGTATCATATTCATTAGGACCAGTTGATTGTGTAAGTTTTTCAGAAGAGGGATATTCTCCTAAGAAAGTACCAAAAGGCGACTGGTATCCTATAGGAACTGATGGACTACCATACAAAAAAGTTTCTGGCGAAGAAGAAAACATGTATGACTTGCCAGGCATGTTTGATGGAGGCATGTAATTACCTCTTGGTATGTAGTAAAAAGGAATATGGGGAAGTGAATAACTGAGACCAGAATTATGTACAAAGTTGGTTAACTGAGAATACCAAGGATCTGGTTTAAAAGGGCTGTAATGGTAAATCAATTCACTATGCCTTAAGATCTAAATATTGTTGGCGTGAAAGAAGTACAATCTCTTCTTCAGTGTTGGTAATCTCTTTGATACTAATCAGGCCAAGAGGAAGGTTTTAAGTGATGTGAAACTTCACTCGAGGTGAACAAGGATGACCAGGGGTTCGGGCTATGAACTCCGAAGTTGACTCTGATGAAGTAGATTCAGTTTTATGTTCAGATATCTTGGGTTCAATAAGTTGACTATCTGAAAATTCACCAGTTGCGGACTCAACTATGATTAATGGTGAAATTTATGGTTTTTCTTCTATCTAAGGTTGATTTACTTTGTAATCAGGATGTATAATTACTAATGTTTCCTCTTGTTGAGTAGATCTGGCTCCTGATTATTGACCTCTTTCAAATTTAAGATTTTATAATTGACTTGGTGTGTACTTAAGGGGTTTCCCCTACATTCTATGAGAGTGTCTCAGTAATTCGTCCACAATTAATGTTTAACACACGAAATCAAAAAATATTTCAACAAAATAGACCTAAGGTTGCTAAGGAAACAAGAAAATTTAACACATGCCTACAAAATCTAAGAGAAAATCCACACACAAACAATATGTTTCCACACTAAAAACACTATTTGGTGATGAAATCCAACGTCGTAGAAATTTAATGTGGAAAACTTGGCTGTTGGAACAATTACCCCAACAACCTACTTAATGAAGCAGTCCAGTGCAATTCCCTCCTCTTATGCCATCTTGAAGTGAAGAGTACCCTCCGGAAAGTCCAAGTGAGTCTAGTTGACGTCTGTTCCAGGTACAGTGGGACCTTCCCTCCACCGTAACCTTGGGAAAAATCCTAAATATTATGGTCACTAAGGTCACCAACGGAAACAAATGTATCTATGGGAACAGTCTATGATCCGATATAAATGCAAGGGCAGAGTATCAAGCTCAATCTTCTTGAAGGATCCTTGACATGGTAAATCCAAGGTTTTCCAACAAGTGACCCTAGGCTCCTCGACAATGGTTAATCTGAGGTTTACCGTTTGTATTACATGCACATCTTCTATCTTTGCCAATGAGATAGGTACGATTACATCACCGGGTCCGACATGATCTCATGCTCGACTCTTTCAAGAAGAGCTTCCTAGAGCACAAATGCAACAATTGGATTTTCCTACTATAAGATTCTACTTGTTTGTTTAAGCTGTTTTGGAACGTTTATTACAAGTTATTCCAAAACACTAGCCTAAGCCATATTGGTGGAATGAGCCGTAGAAAATGTAAAATATCTAAATTGATTTTCTTAAGGAGCTGCACTAATTTTGTTGTTGCTTAAGACAAAATTTACGAAGTTGAAACTTTACTGATGTTTGTGACCCACCTCAAAAATACTCTTAATGCATCTAAATGAGAATTGAAACTCTTTCTTTTCAATGAATCTTATTTAAGGGAAAGTTGAGAGATTTATCAATTTTCAAAACACAAATTATGTCATTCATAAAAAAATCCTTTTTCAAAAGAAGACGATTTCATAAAGAACTCAATTTGCAAGAATGATCAATTACTCTTTTGAAATAAAATTCCTTGAACAATCAAATAAAAAAGTACAATTCAATAAACAATCCATTTCCAAAGGAAAACAATCTCTAAAAACTCTAAAAGAATAAATTTCAAACTCAAAGAAAATTATAATTCTGAAGTCTATCTAGAATGTTTGAGGATAATTTCTCTTAATTGTGATTAGATTAAGAAAAAATTGTACTTATCTCAGCAGAAATGAAAACATCCAAAATTTCTTTGGTGTTATATCAGGCTTCACTAAGCTAGAAGCTCTTCCAAGTTTGCAAATGAAAAGGGAAACAATTTTCATAAAAGTAAGGTTTGCAATGATCCTAATGGCTATAAAAATACAATATCATAAACACCAGTAATGGAGGTAAATGAAGGTATATTTTGTATAGAGCAGCAATAAACTAAGTAAAACTCTCACTTATAAAATGCAAAAAAGATGATAAATCACACTAACGCAAAATTTGTTGAAAAGAAATTATCACACAAGATTTGACAACTAAGATAGATTAGGGAAAACATAAAGAATCAGGTTATCTCGCTCTAAAAAAGAGAAATTTAATTTTCTCAGAAATTTTCCAGGGGTGTGCAGTTTATAGTGGAAAACAGAGTGCATGTGCACTGAATTTAACTAAAATTTGCACAGGTTGTCACACTATTTTCTACTGAAAATCGTGCAGGAAAGGAAAAAATTGGAAAAAATAAATAATAAGCTTTCCTTTTTAGGGATTCTTAAAAGTTGTCTACCCAACCAGACTCAAATAAGTCAAAATCCTAAAACTTTAAAATTCAAACTGAAACCAAATAAAGAAAACTAAGCTCTAGACCCCCAGTATGGTCACCATTTTGTTACGTGGATTAATCCCTTTTGCAGACAAGAGCAATCTCCATAGTACTTCAGCGAGTAACTACAAACAAAGATCCATTTGGAAAAATTTTCCTCTAGATTAATTGCATTTCAGATTTATTATAATAAAGTAGAGAGGACATGCCCCTACCTTGAAATCCAAACGTTTGATGTAGTCTTTTGTCCTGTCGCTCCAAAGTGGTTTCTCCAACAAGTAGAACCTGCAATCAAAGAAAAGACAAAGGATCAAACCATTTGCAACATATAATAATCAGAAAATGCTAATCCAACTTAGTGATCAAGGAGTCTAAGTATTGATGTTATTCCAATACGCATAGAAACAAATCAATGAGAAAAAGAGATCCATATGTATTATCTTGAATAAAAAGAGTAATCTTACAACCTGATGCCTTGATGTCATAAAGATTTCTCCCCGAGTCCTAAACAATAATTTCTCCTTCAGTCCGATAAGCCTTCCTCTCTAAATACCAACATGGAGTTATAGAAATAAGGGTGTGATCATTATCATGCCAACAACAACTCACTAGTTTAGAAAGTATGCACTCTTATGAACTCTCTTCAGCTTAGAAATTGTATAAATTAGTCTCTAATTGCATTAGTATCTACCCTTCAACCTGAAACTTGAGCTCAATTTATAGATAAATGGAGGTAGTTTCAGTTCCATGAAGAGGGGGATGGATTCCTCTCATGAAGGGATTTGAACTCCATGGACCAAGGGATAAGCTCCATGAGTGGAGGGATAAAGATCGAACTAATCGCGACTCTAGAAGCTTCCATTTGGGAGAATATTCGACTAGATAGCCTTATAGAATTTACTTTTTATTTTATTTTCTTTTCATAGGGGTGTGCAGGTAATAGGGGAAAAAATTGTGGGAGTTTCCACAGTTTTTGGACAGAACCACATCGCATGCGCAGAGAAAGGCTAGAAAAACTGCGCAGGTAGACTTTTAAGGATTTTATAGAGATTTTCTCCAATTACAATACTTTATTTAGGAACATTGGTGTTTTAGACCTCTAAGGGAACATGATATGGATGGTGATAGACCCATATGAACAGTCAAATGTCATGGTGAAAAAATGACGTGTAACATGAACCCATACATTTTGAAAGAAAATATTAGCGATTTGTTCAGCTGTAATTGTTTTCTTACATGGCATCAAAAGACACATTTTGTTGAACCTATCTAACACAACATACAAGTAATCATGACCTTTCCTTGACATAGGAAGACCACCTACAAAATCCATTGAGATACTCTCTCGGGGATGTGAAGGAACCAAAAGTGGAGTGTACAGTCCAAGTTTTCTATTACTAGGCTTACTTCTTGTGCATAAATAACATCCTATAATAAAACGAGATAAAACGAGATACACTAGCAATCATGCGTGGCTAATAACAATACCTTTCAAGATTTTCTATTGTCTTTCCTACACCGAAATGTCTAGCAATAAATGATGTGTGTGCCTCCCTTATGATATTGCCTCTTTCTCCTTGTGGTATATAGAACTTGCCCAAGTGATACAACAAATTGTTATGCACACGATAATCTAACTCTTCATTTTGGTTTCCTTGAATCAAGCTTTCATATACATCTTGAAAATCATTATCATATGCATATTGTTCAATGTAGCTTTCATGCATAATTGAATTGTGCTTGAGTATAATAGATGAATTTGTAATAGGCCTAGAGAGCATATAACCTACCTTTTTGTAGATTCCCTTTTTTGTACCTGAAAACAAAATGAAATTGTTGTAGAAATCCCATCCATTTAAAATGTCTTGATTGCTGCAACTTTGACTGCGATTGTAAGTACTGCAATGTCTGATGGTCGATATGGATAATGATATCTTTCCTCATCAAACAGTTCTTCCATTTCTTTACACTTTGTACCAATGCATATAACTTCTTTATCATAGGTGGGATAATTAGTCACAAATCCATTAAAATTTTCAGAATGAAACCAAATAGGCTTACCATGCTGCATGAGCACTGCTCCCATAGCATAATCACTTGCATATGTTTGGATTTCAAATGGTTGTCTAAGATCCTGAAGTGCTAATACCGTTGTTGAAATTATATTTTGCTTTAAAGCATCAAATGATTTTCACTGCAAATCTCCCCATTGGAATTCTTTCTTAACTCTTGTCAATGCATGTCGCGGAGCTGCAATTGAATAAAAATTAGCAATGAATTTCCTCCAATACTGTGCTCCCCCAAGAAAGCTTCTTACCTCTATAACTGTATTGGGCTTGGGCCAATTTAGAATGACCTCTACTTTGGAAGGATTTATTTTCAACTCACCTCCTCCAATAATGTGTTCCAAATATACTAAAGATTTTTTTCCAAACTCACACTTCGACATCTTTAAAAATAATTTCTCTTTTTTCAAGACATCAAGTACCTTGTTCACATGCACGACATGTTCTTCTCTTGATTTGTTGAATATAAGTATTTCATATAAGTAAACAATGACAAATTCATCTATAAATGGTAAAATTACATCATTCATGACTCTCATGAAAGTAGCTGGAGAATTTGTTAGACCAAATGGCATAACTAACCACTCAAACAATCCTTGTCTAGTTTTGAAAGAATTTTTCCAAATGTCCTCTTCAGCTATTCTAATTTGATGATAACCACTTCGCAAGTCTAACTAAGTGAAATATCTTGCATACTTAAACTGATCTATAAAATAATCAATGCGTGGGAGTGGGTAACGATTCTTTTTCGTGATTTTATTCAGTGCACAGAAATCGATGCACATGCTCCAAGTCCCGTCCTTCTTTGGTACCAAAACAATTGGTGAATCACATGGCGAAGTAGATGGGCATATGATAGATTGTTCAGGAATTCTTGAATTTTATTCTTGATTTTCAAACTCTCCATAATTGACATGCGATACATGCCAATATTTGGAAGTGGAACATCCTGCTCCAATTGAATCTCATGTTGAATTCCCCTCTTGAGAGGTAACCCATTTGGTTCTTGAAACATCTTGCCATGCTGACTTACCACATCAAAGAAATAAGATTTTAATTTTTCATCACATCCTTCAAAAGATTCATAGTCAACATCATCCTTTTTCATTATCATGAGAAGCACAAAAATTTTACTTGCATTAACTAGCCTCTTCATTTTCCCTGCATTAACAAAAGAAATATTCAGTTTCTTATGATGATCTCTCACAATACTTCACCCCATCCTTAATAAAATGATATTTTTTCTCATGGCGATAAAACACCTCTTTCTTGTCATAAAAATATGGACTTCCTAGTATAATCCCGTAAATGTCAAGTGGACCACATCTAACTCGACTTTATCAACAAAGTTTGCAGTATTAGAAAATCTGAATATGCATTTCCTTGTAACTTGTAAATTGGCATTCTTAACTATCCAAACTAAAGGGTATGGTTTATGATGTGGTATGGTTTCAAGGTTAAGCTTTTTCACTAAGTCTTCTAAAATCAAGTTTGCTTGTGACCCACTATCAAAGAATGCATCAATCTTTGTATGATTTGAAATCACTCTATCATGGAAAAATTCTATCCTTGTTTCTTCATTTGGAGTGTTTTTGTGACTATTTGAGGAACTAGTACTTGCTATGGCTTCCTTTCCTTTATTAACCACGTCTATTATCTTGGTGTCATCCCCTGAATCAGATCCAAGATCTTGTTGTGTGGTGGAAGTCATCTTTTGTTTCCCTTTGTTATTTTGTTTCTTTGGCCTTAGTTCAAGATGTAGTTTCCAATAGTGGGCTTCATCATGCCCTTCTTTAGAACAATGTTTGCATGTAATTTTCTCCCCTTATTTCTTGATGCTTGCAAACTTCTTTCCATTCCATTTTCCCCCATTTTCTTTTCCCTTACTACCCTCTTCCTTAATATTCTTTCCCCTTGCTTCAAGAGGTGTGGCTTGCACACATAATTCATATAATTTTTTTGGGTTAAAATGTTAGAAAATTATATATTACAGAGCAATGCAACACATAAAATATGCAGAAAACACAAGCACACAAAAAAAATAAAACTAGAGAGACACAGATATACGTGGTTCACCCATTTTGGGCTACGTCCACCTCGAACAACTAGTCCTTCCTTTCTATTATCCATCAAAATGAAGAGACACAACCTAAAATAGATCCGACGTAATATCCTATGTTCTCTTTCACAGTATCCCTATCTGTTTCTCGCTCTGAGAATACACATACAATACAAAAGCGCAATACAATACCCTCATACAAGCGAGGGGTTACCTTCTGGGGCAAAAAACCCTAAACTAAACATAACTTCTACCATCAGATCATCCGACTAATGAATGACCCACATTGACTAGAAATTACTATACTTTTACAAGGCAATTTTACATCTGTTTTTATCTTTGGGGGTGCTACCCCCAAAACCCCCCGCTAGGGGGGGCTCCATAAAGTCGTAGCCGCCCCCGTGGACCCCTCAGGCAACGTTTAATTACGGGATGTGTTGCCTCCCCATTAAGGTACAGGGGTCCAACGTTGTGATACAAAATAAACAAGATAATCAGGCTCCACGCCCAACATAAACATAAGGATAATATGTTTCAATTAGGAATGTAAACCACCAATATATTTCAAGAGTGTGTCTTGTGAATTCAAGTTTACTCCTAACAACGAATCCCTCTTTTTAAACTCCTATGTGTACTCTTGAACAATTTGGCCTTTGAGTTGCCTAAAGTTATGCCAACTCATTATCGATTTTTGCATATAGGCTAATGGATAAAACCTTCTTTTAATGGAAGAAATTAATTCAACCCAATAAATGGATACCTTACCTTGAATTCACATTTCCTCTTGAGTCTTTTCCTCACACCAAACTAGTGTTGCTCCTTCTAGCCTTAATGAAGCTAACTTGATCTTTATGTCGTCCTCTTGTAGATTCTGAATTCTGCAGTATACTTCCAATTGACAGATTCAATTGTCAAAATTATCTGCGTTTACTTAACCATTTTACATGGGAAGTTCAAACTTGATGTCCAACTTGAGTAGTGGAGTTTTTCATTTTGGGACTTTTAAATGAGTGTGGGTGGCTTTTGTGGTGGATGTCTAAGATGAAGATGCTGATCAAGATGATGAAGATGAGGATGGTGGAGATGGAGGTGGCTTTCCTCCACTTCCTTTTGAGCTCTTCTCTTCATCCTTCTTACCATATGAAGATCCTTCTTGACATGGAGGATTAGAACCTTCTCCTACTCTTTCTATAGTGAATGCATCAAACATGATTTTAATCTTTCTTTGTATGTCTTTTAAGTCTCTCTTAACATCCTCTTCCTCTGAATGCCCATGAGTCTCTCCAACTCCCGACATGATGGCTAAGTATTCAAGCTCAACCTTTGATGCGTGTACCTCTTCAATCACTTCAGCTTCTTGTGCAATTTGTACCTCTTAAATCTCAACTGTTGGAGATGGAACTTGAGGTGCTTCAAGTGTATATTTGAGCGGAAATTTTGGTGAAGATGATGCTTTCTCAGCTCTCTTTCTGCTTGTCCTAATCTCAGGAAAAAAAACCAATATTTTCTGTTCTCTCTGCAACTTCAACCTTGTAAGCATCACAATATTGCAACTATTAAAACCCTTCTTGCACAATATCAAGAAAAGAAAGAAAATAACCTTTAGCAACCTTGTGCTCTTATACCAAATTGATCTGAAATTTAGTATTATTTAATGCTATGCTAATATCAGTTTCATAATTAACATGAAAGTGATTTGTTTTTCTTATCATACAAGGGTTTATACAAGTGTTTATGAGTGACAATCATTAAACTTGATGAGATTAAGTGTATTTCATGAACTTAAAATAATGGAAACTCAATTTTGAACAACATCATAATAATACACAGCAAGCACAAATAACGGAGACAAATACACAAGTTTTTGATGAAAGATTTCACCTCTCCTGGGCTACATCTCCTTGGTCCAACTTCATAGTGTGGGCCTTTGTATTAGCTTAAATTATGAAAAAGTGTTGTTTACATTCTCCTATTTCCTCTAAAACCAACTCCAATGGCTCCAAAATGTAAAAATCTACCAATAATGACTCTTCCTGAGCAAACATTGGTCGAAAATTGCCTCAGTTATGGAAAAACTAAAATTTTCTAGTTTTTCTCCACTAAATCTGGATATCCGCCAGTTAACTCCACTAAATGTGGAAGTTCGCTGAATCTAGCGGGCGAGCCAAAGGCGTCGCCAAGATAAGTATGTGATTAATGTTAAATAATTGGGGTTAAATCACGTTTAGCACTAACCCACACTTATCGTTAATCTAGAATTAATATAACATAACCCACATATTAACATATTTAAACACAGCTTAAATGCATTTAAAAATCCACTCAACATTTCCCGCCAGTTTGATTTAGCGCTTGGTCATAATACGTGGTCGTGTGGGAGGGGGCTGGTCCACAAGGAAAGCCCCCTCCAGACCCCAAAATATGTCAACGATACTCTTCAAATAAATGTGGGAGCCCTTATGGGTAAGGACTTTGGTGGAGGGCGTAGTAGTAAGGTGTTGGCGCTGGAGGCGGGTGCTCATGGGTTCGACCCTGACCCCCACCATATTTTTCTTGAATGTGGTATATAATTTGACCATAGTTCTCAGACTTTGGTTATATAATGTTTGTTGTTAACACACACACACACACATATATATATATATATATATATGATTTTCTCCCATCCTTTGACTATAGTTCAACCTTTGTATAATATGTGTAATGCACCCAATTCGACCTTGTAATAAAAAATCAATATGCCAACTACCTTTTCCATGGGGGGCACGTGATAGCCTTTGGCTACACCACATGGCCCTTCCCCATTAGCCTAAATTCACCCTTAATAAAATAATCCACCATTAAAAATAATTCCAAACTTAGGAATAGGAGACAAATTCAACTTCCCCAACAAACATTGGCAAATCTAGTGATGACACTTGCCACAGTGTCATTGGTTGAAAAATTGGAGAATATTCCCTGAAGATTCCTAAGGTACTTTGAAATATAAATAAACTAACTCATCTGATAGACAAGACGTAACAATGATTGGTTGTGTTAACTATGTATTGACACCTAGATGCTACATGTCTAACCATGAATAAAACTTAATATTATTGACTGCAAACCCTACGTATCATGCAACTTAAATCATGAATAAGGATTTAAAACATATTTTAAGAGAAGAACACATGGTTTGACACAAAGCGGATTCGATTTTCTTTTATTTTTTTAAAAATAGGGGAAGTTACTGAAATTTCTGGTAGCATCGGATTAAAGAAAAACAAACACAAACATAATTAAAACAGATTGTCCGAAAAAGGCTAAAATAAACGCTATTAGAAATTTTGGTAACATTAAATTTTTTTTGAAAATTAAAAAGTTTCATCCTAAAAATAAAAAAATAAAAATAAACACATGACTTAGCAAATAATTGTGTTAACATTGGCTGAACATGGGATAAAGCTCTCCGTATGAGGCTCTACGCATCTTTTGTAGTTCTAGTGCCTTTCCATTGGGCTATGGAGTATTATTATGAAACACACTGGTATTTATAGTGAACTTAGGCCACCAAAGACCTTAATTAAAGTATTTCTTGAGAAAGCACCTATTGAATGGGCCTCTAAACAATTATGTCCCATCAAGATGTTGCAACTCAAAAGTAATTTTCTGCAAAATATTGGAGATTCTAAAAGTACCAATGCATAAAACATCAAATTTTGAATGTTTACCTAGATCTTGATGTTGTGCATCCCATTTCAACACCAGATCTCCAATTTGGAAATATTCCTTTTTGATTCCTCTATCAAAAAATTTCTTTACAACTTGTTGATATTTTCTCATCAAATAATATTGTTGTTCTCACTTTTATTTCACTTCTATGATCTAATAAGTTCTCTTGGTCATGTCATTTGGCTCACCTTCATGATCTTGCAGAAATTTAGCTACAGGAATGGCTAATTGGATTGGAAAAACAACAACAGTTCCATAAAACATTTGAAAAGGTGATGTATTAATAGATTTTTTGATTGTCACTATGCCATCCCATAAAGATAACTTCAG
Source organism: Pinus albicaulis (assembly GCA_034641835.2). Classification (NCBI taxonomy): domain Eukaryota; kingdom Viridiplantae; phylum Streptophyta; class Pinopsida; order Pinales; family Pinaceae; genus Pinus; species Pinus albicaulis. The sequence goes on from CM076575.1 coordinate 167,314,637, forward strand.
TTTTGAATCTCGAGCTATCTTGTTTTGCTCCAATATTTTGGTGATGATTCTTACTAGACATTTTTTTGATGATTCAGCTAAGCCATTTCCTTGTGGATAGTAATTTTTTGAATGAGTAAGCTTAATACCATAATATTCATAGAAATTTACCAATGGTGTAGATTTAAAAGAAGTTGAAATATCTGCTACTAACCTTGATGGAAATCCAAATCTGGTTATGATTCCCTCCAAAAAATTAATGATGACTTTATGAGTAGTATTTCTGATAGGTATTGCTTCAATCCATTTGGTGAAGTAATCAGTTGCAACAAGAATCCAATGATATTGTCCACTTGATGGTGGATGAATTTTTCCAGTGAAATCTAAGCCCCATTGTTGAAAAAGTGCATAATCAACTATGGGCTTGAGAGGAAAAGACTTCAAATGTTTCTTACCAATGAAATTTTGACACTTTTCACATGTTCTCACCTCAACACATACATCAGAAAATAAGCTAGGCCAAAAATAGCCAGCTCTTAGTATTTTGTATGCAATAGTTCTCCAATAGTGATGACCTCCACACACACTACTATGCATATCAAACATAGCTTTCTGGGACTCATCTGGGTCAATGCATCTAAAAAAAATTCCCGTAGGATATTTCCAATGTAAAAATTTATTGTTGATGCAAAATTTAACAATTTTTAGCTTCAAAGATCTCACTCTTATTTTATCAAAATTTGGATGAGGTTTAAAATGTTGCAAAAAATAAATCATATCTTTATACCAGCTTTACATAGAAATATTTACATCCACTGCCATGTTGTCAATAGGTTCAAAAATTTTCCCTTCTAGATTGTCATCCATGAAATTCAAGTCCAAGAGTTTACAATTTTCTTCAGCTAGTAGTTTGGATAATCCGTGACCTTTGATTAGTTTAGTAGGCTTTATCTCTAAATCAAACTAAAGAACTTTAGTCACCCACTTACTTCTTTTTCCATCAATATGAGGCTGAACTAATATCTCTCTAACATCAGATGAAGGTACATAGGCAATAACTTGAGCATGCAGAATATAAACTATAAAAGCCTTCACAACTTTCACTAATCCATAAGCATGCTTTTCCAACATTTCATACTTCAATTCTGCATCTCTAAGAGCTCTACTAAAAAATGGTATGGGATCTTCCTTATTTTTGGAATATTTTGTAATAAAACAACAGCAATAGTATCTTCAGAGGAAAATGAGAAAATCAAGAAAGGCCTTGAGTATGCAGGGCTTACCAACTAAGGTGCTTCAATGATAGCTTTTTTGAGCAGCTCAAATGAATTTCTGGCTTCATATGTCCACTTGAATTCTTTTTCCTTCTTAAACATGCAAGTAATATGCTCCACCACTTCAGAAAAATTTGGAATGAACCTTCTTAAGAAATTGATCTTACCAAGGAGAGATTGAATCTCTTTCTTGGATCTAGGAAGTGTTAATTCCTGACTTGCAATCACTCTTTTGGGATCAATTTTCACTCCATCTTTAGAAACTATGTGACCCAACATCTTACCTTCTCTAAGAGCAAAATGAGACTTCGTTAGATTCAATGATATACCATATTTTCTGCATTTAAGAAATACTTGTCTCAATTGTTGAAGGTTTTCTTGATCTGAAGCAGAAAAAATAGTAATATTATCCAAATAGATGACCAAGAATTTTTATTTTTATCTAATGAATGAAAAGTCCATAGCACATTAAAAAGTAGCTCCAACATTCATAATCCCAAATGGCATATTTTCATAAATGAATGTTCCCCAGGGAGTAGTGAATGTTTTCTTCTCTCAGTATTCTGTCCAAACACAAACTTGATTGTATCCGGAGAACCCATCCAACATGGAAATTTTGTCTGACCATGATACCTTTTGAAGAATATGTTCCATCTTTGGCAATGGAGAATTATCTTTCTTGGAGAATTTGGTAATATTCTTGAAAAATACACATAATCTAACTTCACCACTCTTCTTTCTTACTGGAACTAGATTAGCAACCCCATCTGACTATCTCAATGGAATGATGTTTTTTTCATCCAAAAGTTTATTCACTTCCTTCTCCATCACTGGTAACAATAGTGGATTAATTGGCCTTAATTTCTTCCAGAAAGGCTTAGTACCATCCTTCAATGGTGCTCTATGCTCAATTATAGTTGTGTTATATGTCTTAATATCCTCATATTTCCAAGAAAAAACATCAATAAATTCATAAAACAACTTGTGGTATTCAATATTTCTTTCTTCTGATAAAGCTTTTGACAACTTAACATACCTCATTCAGTTTCTGTGCCCAAATTGAAATCTTCCAATTCTACTTCTGTTTCAGCTAACTGTGGTTTGACTCAAACATCATTGTGATAAAAAAATATTCTCAAGTGGGATTAACCCCTTTGGAATATGATTTCTAGGCAGCTGAATGATAGGCTGATCAACAATTTGTTTTTCAGATTTTTGGTGTCTTGATAAACAACATCATTCTTCATGAGATCTTCATCTTGATCAATGTTTAGGACAAAAATTCTTCAACAGCTTCAATGAATATTCTAATCTCCCGATCATCTTAAGAAAATTTCTAATTTTTGACATTATTAGGAATTCTAGGTATGAACCTAGCTTCCACTTCATATTTCAGCTTTATAGGTATTGGAATCTTGAATGAGCTTGCTAAAATAGAAAGTGAGTAAGCCAAAACATTACTTTCTCTTGGAACAAAAGAAACATTAAAGGACAGGAATGAGTCTTCTACAATGCTCCATACTGCATTCTAGTAATCTTTGAGTTTGGGATGTTTAGTTTGATAAACATTTCTGATTTTATGAATAATAAGTTCATCATATCCAAAAATAGAAATTTTCTGAAATATTCATGTCTTTTGGTATTTTTAAGCCAATCAACAGAGCTTCATATTCAGCCAAATTTTTGGTTGCTTCAAATTCAAGTTTGAAAGAAAAGTGGAGCTCTCTTTGAAAGGGGAAATGAGAACTATTATTGCAACAGCTCCTTCTCTAGAACATGAGCCATCAAAATATATTTTCCACAACAAGCTTCAACATCTGAAAATTTTCTACAGACAGGGAAAAATTATCCATATATAAAATGCTTGAACCAACATCAATTTCTCTAGCATAAATTAGATGATTAGTGGGGTCGTTGTTATTACTAATGATATATGCCAGCTAAGCTTCTCTATAAAGTATCATTTGTTCTCCTCCAAAAACAGGGATAGTAGCATAAGTGAAATCCATTTGAAAAGTTCCTCCCAACCTTCTAATCCATGACCTAGAAAGTAACATGCCAAATGTAGGATGAATGTCAACTACAACAATATCCATCACCATCCCTCTCATGGGTAACTGAAAAAGGGCTTACTACAAGTTCTTTGATGACACCAAGATAATGGAATTTCTGGGAATCAAAAGAGTAGAGATCTTGGTACTCTCTAGTTACTTCAAGACCTAGTTTTTCCATGACTACCCTGAGAGTTAAAGTATGTGAGGCTCCGGAGTCCATTAGGAAATTATGAAAAATATTATCATGAATATTTAGAAATAGATAGAAGGGAGGGGTAGAGTCATATCTGTCTTCTACCAATGGGCCTAAAATAATGGTGGGCTTTTCATATTGAAGGTTAACAAAATAAAAGGCTACTTCGTAGGTGGAGGTTGAAGAGCTTTCATAATTTTTTTTTTGAAATCATAATACTTCATAAGCTCAACAAGAGGAACATGAATCTTTATCTTTTGTATCTCATTCTCAAAATTAAAAAGACGAGGTAGTTTGGGAGCAATTGTTACCTCAAGTGAAGGAGGGTTAGTTGCTACCAGAATTTTCAGTCTGCTTGATTCAACCACTTTCTTTTCTGCTATAATTTTAACTGCGTACTTATTCTTCTTTGGTTGTGCAACATGCTTTGAATTATCATCAATATTCTTTGATCTGAGATTGTATGTGACTTTGATTATCAGCTGCAATCATGGAATGAATAGAACTCTCTTCATTATTCTGAGTATATGACATGAAATATTCATACTCTACTTGTGTAAGATGGATCAACCCTTCTTTATCTCTCAGAAAATTGATATCAACACCTTTCTCCAACCTCTTAGCTTCCTCTTCATCTTCAAATATAGCATTCTGCAAAGGGGGCTGCACTTTTTGACCATCGACATCTCTTCTTTCTCGGTACAAAATTTGAGGAACATTAGGTCTTTTAAATTGTTTCCTATTAAGTTGATAAAATGAATCATTTCTAGTAGTAGCTGGTATTTCTTCCATCTTGAGCTTGGACATCTCAGTAGTCAATGATTTGACCATATTTGTTAGCTCATCTAACATAGGATTTATGTCATAAGTTTTTGAAGATGAAACATTATCTTTTTTCTTTCTTTTTTCTTTTTCAATCCATCCTTTGACCCTAGCAGCTGCTAACACATTAGATTATACCTCTAGTGCATTGTCCTGTGTTTGTGTTAGTGTTGTAGATCTTATTTATCTTAATTTTAAACAAAAATCAGGATGAAAGGTACCAACATAAGTGATTTTGGCTGAAGCTTCAGTAGGTATTTTGCTATACATATTATTGGATCTCTTAGAAAAATAAGAAACTGGTTCTACTTATTTTATTTTTATTGTAGTAATTTACTGATATAATACAGAAAATATTTCTTATCACCCCATTTACATAAGAATGTATCATCTTGGTTTTCAATTCCAATGGTGGTACTAGATTTCAAATATCTGAACCATTTCCTAACATCACCCTCAAGGCTCTGAAAAAAAACTCTCATCCAGACATCTTCATGCTCAATGTCCATATTGTCAGCCTAGGCATAAAAATCAGCAAGGTGTTCTTCAGCTGTTACCTTTCCCTCACCACTAAACTTAAGCATGTATTTGAGATAATCTCATGCAGGTAATGCATTCATGGGCTGAGGTAAAACCAAAGGGGCACGCCTTGCAACAAAAATTAGCTGGTATTTCTTCCATCTTGAGCTTGGACATCTCAGTAGTCAATGATTTGACCATATTTGTTAGCTCATCTAACATAGGATTTATGTCATAAGTTTTTGAAGATGAAACATTAGCTTTTTTCTTTCTTTTTTCTTTTTCAATCCATCCTTTGACCCTAGCAGCTGCTAACACATTAGATTATACCTCTAGTGCACTGTCCTGTGTTTGTGTTAATGTTGTAGATCTTATTTATCTTAATTTTAAACAAAAATCAGGATGAAAGGTACCAACATAAGTGATTTTGGCTGAAGCTTCAGTAGGTATTTTGCTATACATATTATTGGATCTCTTAGAAAAATAAGAAACTGGTTCTACTTATTTTATTTTTATTGTAGTAATTTTACTGATATAATTACGTTGGTTGCTTCTTATCACCCCATTTCCTTAAAAATGTATCATCTAGGGTTTCAATTCTAGTGATGCTACCAGTTGTCAAGGATCTGAACCATTTCCTTACATCGCCCTCAAGACTCTGAACAAAAACTCTCATCCAGACATCTTCATGTTTAATATTCAGATTGTCAGCATAGGCATAAAAATCAGCAAGGTGTTCTTCAGTTGTTACCTTTCCCTCACCACTAAACTTAGGCATGTACTTGATATAATCTCTTGCAAGTAATGCATTCATAGGCTGAGGTAAAACCAAAGGGGCATACCTTGCAACAAAAATTAGCCGGGTATTTCTTCCATCTTGAGCTTGAAAATTTCAGTAGTCAGTGACTTGAACATCTTTCTTAGCTCATCTAACTTAGGATCTATGTCAGAATTTACCGAAGATGAAACTTAAACTTTTTGCTTTCTTTTTTCTCTGTCAATCCCTCCTCTGAGCCTATCAGCTTCTAACACATTACATTTAACCTCTATTTCATTGTCCTACATTTATTTTAGTGTTGTAGATCTTATTTCTCTTAATGATAAACAAAAATTAGGATCAAAGACACTAGCATAAGTGATTTTGGTTGAAGCTTCAATAGGCTTGATTTCATTAGGTATTTTTCTATACATCTTATTGAACCTATTGGAAAAATCATAAACTGATTCTCATTATTTTCTTTTTATTTCACCAAATTCAGTGATATAATACAGAAAATATTTCTTATCACCCAATTTCGTTAAAAATGTATCATTCAGGGTTTCAATTCTAGTGATGGTACAAACTGTCAAATATCTGAACCATTTCCTAACATCACCCTCAAGGCTCTGAACAAAAACTCTCATCCAGACATCTTCATGCTCAATATTTAGATTTTTAGCATAGGCATAAAAATCAGCAAGGTTTTCTTCAGCTATTACCTCTCCCTCACCACTAAACATAGGCATTCATTTGAGATAATCTCCTATAGGTAATTCATTCATAGGTTGAGGTAAGACCAAATGGGCATACGTTACAGCAACAATTGCATCCATTCAGTTAAGGGGTGGGTTTGAACCTACCATGGTATGAGTTATTTGGATTTGTGGAACAAAAATTGGAGGATTTTGAACAAGAGATGATGAATCACCATGTTTTGATGTAGATATTGTTTGTTGGCTGGAAAAAAAGGGAGGTATAGGATTTTCTACAAAATCATGGGATAGAGTTTGCAGGACTTATTTAGGGATAGCCTTTGAGAAAACAGTAGTAGAGGCAGCAAAATTTCGTTTACTCTTTTTCTTGATTAGCTTATCAGGGTCAGGGACTGGGATTATCAAAGGGGAGTATGAGTTGGCCCTAGTTCTAGCCCTTCTAGGAGCCAAAACTTCAACAATGGAGTCGCCAGGTGTAAAGTAGTATAAAAAGACCGGGGAAAATGTACACCTTAGAACCAGACTTATAACTTTGTCATTCACCCAAGGATAAACTTCAATTCACCTCCGTGGCAACGCCGCCAAAGATGTTAGCACAAGGAGTCACTCCTAGCCTGCAAAAGGAGTAAGCCTTACACATCATAGTTCATTTCAAATTTAAAAGTTTTTGAGCAGTGGAATGGCTTCTTAAAGAGTTTGAAATGATTTTTTCTATCTTTTAGACTTTCATGCATTTGGCAAGCTGTGGAAAGTATAAACTATATGGGTAAATTGATAGTATAGGAAGCAGATTATAACAAATCAAAGGAGATAGATAGATGGTACTCAATCTAAGAAATATGCTTATCCTAAATCAATCACATAGCCACAAGGATGGCTCTTTACACAAAATTTGTTTTATGTAAACTAAACAACATTTAGAAAGAAGAGTACATGCATAAAGTATTTCATAAATATTTTATGAAACCTTCACTAGCATGCTCTACACAAGAAGAGAACACAAGAGTTATATGATTTGCAGAAACTAAAAAACAAATAATTTACTATTAGATCCCTAACAAGCTTTCTTACTCACACCTTAATAGCTGCTGCAACTCATAAATAAGAAGAAATAAACAATGAGAGGAACACACCATACATTAGAAAGTACGTGAATCACTAAATCCTCTAGCATGAAGTGAAAAAATGAGTTTTATTTATTATATTAAGTCTTCAAGTAGACCAACATCCAACAATGAAATGGTATTTAGAAATGGTATATATATAAAGAGAGGCACCAACTCCATCTCTCCTAAAAATAAGGAAACACTATTCCTAACATTACATAGGTTTCATAACACATTAAAGTTATATCCCTTCAAAATCTAACTGAAAGGAAATATGTAGATGATTTTGATCCATGGTTGTCATTGATGTCAACCCAAGTGTATACTGTGGGCTACCCCAACTTCACTATGGAATTTTTGACCTACCAAATTACTATATTCTAGCCAGATATATTTTTAATGGTTTCTTCTTGTCGATATGTTTTCGTTGATATATGGCACGCCATAATTCTTCACGGTTTGAGAGATATTCATGTTTGAAGTTTGTAACCCCAATTAGTGGGATAAAACCCCATGGGGTTGTGGAATGGGTCATTGAAAAGTAAATAATTAATAATTTTTAAGCCATAAAATCCCTACCATGTTTTCTTTTTGAATACCCTCTCAACCTAATAATTTATATAAATTGTGATCCTCGTATCCTCCTCATTCAGGGATTTCGCTACTTGAAACAGGTGATCGTGAAATTTTTTCTATAACTTTTTATCTATGAATTTTCAGAAGCTGACATTTTCATGAGGCAAAGCCAAAATCCTAAGTAATTTCTTGTAAAAATTTTAGATCATGGTGTGCAATATTTTCGGAGATATGATCTATGGAATTCAGTGTTTTTGCAGGCTCCTGAACTTCATCTCAAAGAAGTGACCTTGGGAAAATCATCATAACTTTCTCTCTGAGTATCGGATTGGAATTCCATAAAAATTGGCAAATAGTGCATAGTCTTTAGTTTTCTATCTATCAATTTTAGAGTCAAATGAAGAAAAAGTGACACGTGGCACGCCGTACAAGTGCGTTCTACTGAAACAGTCCATAATTAGGGCAGTGTGAGAAATTGGGTATAACTCTCTCTTGAAGAATCTAAATTGGGTCAAACCTGTGGCATTGGAAAGAAGACTCAAAGGACTACTATAAGACCGAAAATCAGATATTTTGCATTCAAATAACATACACCGTATTCAATATCAAGCTCCTAGAAGGAATGAAAAAGCTAGATCATGTGTTTTCAAGGGCTGAAAAGGACTAGACTTTCTAGGGCAGCAAAGAAAAACAAGGTGACACTGAGGTAAGCTCCAGGTAAGTACATTCTGTATATGCATGTTCATCTCTTAATTGCATTAGGTTTTCTGTATTCTAATTTGTTCTTTTTGTTTAGCACTGACATATGCTCTGTAGGATGAGGTATGTTTTTCTATTATCATGTCATGGGTATTTCCTTGAAGAATTTTTTCAGGTATTATATATTCATCAAGATAATATTAAATGCATGATCTAATGTTCTGAAGAGTGAGAAATGGTAGCATGAAAAGAGCAGCAATCAAGGTGTAGAACAACAACAAGAATTTTACCACATGAAGTCATCACGTGGGCAACACTTCATACAGTCATTGTAAAGGTATCCGTTAGAGTCGCCTTGCAAACCTTCCTCCATAATCAAACATGCTCTTACAAAGTGATTTTAAGGTGTCAAGGTCAAATTTTGTCATTTCAATGAGTCTTCAAGCAAAATTTGGTCACTAGGCATTAGGTCTAGGGTTTGTTTTCACTATTTTCAAAGTTGTCCAAATGTCATTCCATGTCACCATTCAGCTGAGTGTACCATCAGTCAGAGGGTTGCCATCATCATGTCAAGTTCCGTTGGGTCATTTTACACCTCGTTCATGCTTTCAGCTTGTGCCTAGGTAAGGTCCATTTCCCTCACCTAGGGTTTTGGAGGTGATTTCTCTTGGATCGTCAAATCATCGAAAAACTTGTATCCTGATGTTTCATACACCTTCCCCCTATCCTTAATATACCTCTTTAAACACTTCCCATCACCGAGATCCCCCCAAATTCCTCATTTTTGCACAAACCCTAGTTTCTAGCCAAAATTTGGCAATTTCCTAGGCTAGGCTCTGTGTTTTGCCCTTTTGGACCCTTTCCCCTCACTCAATCTCTGTGATTCCACTTTCCCCTACTTCCTAACATCCCTCCCTACTTCCAAAAATTTCCCCAAGAATTTAGAAGCCCCTTACCCCCTTCGTTTCGCTTCATTTCGACAAAACTCCTTGTTTGACACATCGGGGGTAAGTTTCACTCAAAAGATGTTTCAGAGCGATACAAGATGAATTTTGGAAAACTGAGAGAGGTTTTTTGTCCACAACATCCCAAGGAAGAAAAACCTCCTTCACTTTTTACATAGGTATCATGGTTTTAGAGAAATGTCAAAAATACCGTTGCCTCAGAAGAATTGAATGCACCTCTGAAGTGACTTTGGGAAAATCAAGATTTCTCCTAGAATGGTTGGCCAAATTACTTTGCTTGATGATTTAAATGATAACTAGACAGAAATACATTTCCAATGAGCTATCATGAGCTCAATTTGGAGTTGAGGAAGACCTTCAAAAGTTGACTCGTAATGACACTGCGCCTTGAGGCGGCCTCATTCTGATCATTTTGACTAGTGTTGGGAGATTTGATTTTTGACATGGGTAAATGGAATCAAAATTGCATAATTTCCACTTTTTTTTTGGAAAGTAGGCTCCAATAGATTTCCAACGAGCTATCACACGCCCGATTTGGACACCGGGAAGGCCTCCAAAAGCTTCCCTGCAAGAAAAACGCGACCCACCCGGGGGCCCGAGCGACCCACCAGGGGCTCGAGCGACCCACGCGGAGGCTGCGCGACCCACGCGGATACAGAGGTTCGAAACTTCATTTTGAGCGCCCAGTCTTGCTTGGGATCGATTCATCGGCCTTCAAACAGGTTATTTGCAATTTCTTGATGTTTTTTAAATGCACCGGTGGCATCGTTGGTGGTTTCAAACATTTCAAATGGAGGATTTAAACCCCACAGTCATGGCAATATCGTTTTCGGGGTTTTAAAATGATATGGGTGGTTGCATGAGTTTGTTGCTTATCTTATATCAGTGATATGTCCAGCCTTCCATATAATATCAAAACCATATTGTTCTCATGCCTATTATGCCATTGTGACCATTGTTATTATTATACCATGTTTTAAAACCTTTGTTCAATGGTGATCTGTGGTTGTATTATGTCTCACTCGCCCAATGCAAAAACATTCTCATGACTTTGTTTCAAACTGCCCATTGAGACCTTTGTGGTTATTACTCATAAACAAACACATTCTATTGATGCCATGCCCTCCCTTTGACTAGACTTGTTCAATATTTTGAAGGTTGCTCGCTCTCTTTTGGTCGAAAATTTCACTTGCATTCAAAACAGAGATTGTGCCTTTTCCAATCCATTTAAAGTCTGAGATTTTATCCATGATTTGATTCCTTATGGTGTTTTGATGGTGGGATACTTGTTGGGTTTTGAAACACACTTCATAACCTTATTTTCACCGCTTTCATATCGAGTATACATAGTGCCAAAAAGCTTGGTCGAGCCATGTCGGAGATAGAGTCGGGAATATGAGCGGGGAGTCGGACGGTGACTCAATCGTTGAGGTTGATGTACCGAGATGGAGCATAGCAGTGCGCCAGTAGTGGTAACATATCAGAGAAGCCACAGAGCTTTGTTTCAACATCACGACGAGTACTATCTCCACCCGGGGTGGAAGGGGTCTCGTTGACTTAATCGACACGGCGAGTATTATCTCCACGTGAGGTGGAAGGGGTCTCGCCTTCTTCTTCGGCGTAGGAACATTCACGGGATAATGATGGAGACAAAGACGCCGAGGTCCCATTTTTCATTTTCAACAGAGTTGAACATACACATTGCTACATCATGACTGTCAACAACACATCATACAATCGAGACGAGTGTTTTCACCACGGGGAGCCGCATGCACCAGGAGAGCACTAAAATGGCGGAAAAAGGCCTGATCCACTCCGGATTTTGGCCGAGGCTTCATTTACTGAGCAAGATACATGATGGAGGATCTTCGCTCCGAATTTGAGCAAATTCGGAGAAAATTTTGTCATTTTCAAATTTTTGGTCTAAAAAACGAGGTTTTGCGGCTACGTGGGTCGCGCGCTCATGCGCTCGCTTTTTTTTTGAGACACTTTCTGGAGGAGATTTTTACATTTTTGGATTTTTTCATGGTTAATTATGCATCCTCTGAAGTCAACTTAGCATTTCAACAAAATCTGGATGGTCAAACAGGCTCAAAAACACCATGAAAATCACCTTGTTGCCACCTTTTGCACCAGCAGGGAGTACCTCTGGGAGAATGAGGTTTTGGAGGGTCAAATCAACTCCAAATTCAAAAATTCCACTTGGGTTGGAAAGTAGACATCCAGGGCTTTCCAACGAGCTATCATGAGCTCAATTTGGATGCCGGGAGCTACCTCAAAATCAGCCTGGAACATGAGCGACCCACGCAGTTCGAGAGCGACCCACCTAGAAAATTTTCTCAATTTTTCAGTCCGCCCGACTCAGTATTTCGCCTATTATGGACCAGTTTTGCTCATGGATAGAATTCTTGGGTTTTTATGATGTAAATTCATGTTTGATATGTAACTTTGGCTTGTTTTTATCTCTTCTAGAAGATTCACTCTCAAATGAGTAAAAAATCATGTAATGGATCAGTTTCCACTCTTTTAGAGGCAAGTTGTTAGTTTGCCTAGATTGTAGTTCCATGATTAGAATTGGTTGAAACTGATCCCTGAAGAGGGAATTCGACCCCCTAGAGGTGGGGAAAGGGGTTAGAGTGATCTATATATTGTAATTTCTCAATCATTTTGAGAGGTTGGAGAGGTTGGACTCTTGGGATACTTTTTGATACTATTGTACATACTTTTCATATTTTGGCTAAGGAAAGATCGTGGGTTTTGCGGCACTTGTTGGGATCCTTGTGGTGTTCTGTTCTTGATGGTGTTTCTTCTTTGTCTACCGTAAGTTTCTTCATGTTTAATGTATGCCATCCTTTCATATGCTTCGAACTAAATTGAATGAGTGAAATAAGGTTGAATCCATTGTTTACAGAGTGCTTGGCCTTTGAATTCGGTTAGTTCTATATGTTTTCATTTGTTTGGAGAGGATCCAAGTTCTTCTTTGCCCTCTTCAGCTCCTCGTCGGTCTAATCTATCCATACATCCAATTTAAAGCATCAAGATCATCACCTACCTCGCCCCCAGACTTGAACTCCGCAAAGGTCCGACCTTATCCCCGACCCAAAATTTGTTTTCCCATTACTCCAGCGAAAACCCAAAAAAACCAAAAAAAAACATACCTATCTCTTTACTAGCCTAAAATCAGTTCCTATTGTAAGTCATCTCGCATCCTATTGCTTATTTTTCTCGAGATTGACGGAGAGAGCCCTCTCTGTCCCTCGTAGGGCTAGCTACGAGGCCGAGCGTGGTTTGATGTAGCCTTGAGTTTTACTTCATTTCAGCTTTCGAGGTAGATTTGAGTGCTAACATAGTGGCGACCATGCGGGGAGAAGCTCAAAAACGTTTGCTTGTTATAGACGGAGTCTGAAGTCACGCCGGGTAGCTTTCGAAACGCTGTTGCTATGCATCGGCGAAGTAGATAAACGTCGCTTCGGTCGATCTCCGGTTTAACTTGTAATCGTAGCACTTAACTTATAAATTGCCCCCAGGTACGTGTATCAAGTTTAGATCTGATGGTTGATGGTGGACAACGATCGGACATAAGAAGGCTGAAATCATTCACCTGGTGACTCCAATTCAAAGTCCGGAGGACTCGACTCTTTCTCCGAGAAAATGGAAGTATCTTACACAAAGTTCAGGTATCTAAAGTGGAATGGTATTCGGGATCTAATCTGCTTTTCTCGTAAATTACTTCTTTGCCGGTCTTGAAGCTATCCCGAAAGTTTTTCAAAGTTTGTTGTATGAGAAAGGTCATCAAAATCTTCACTCGACTTATTCAAAGAGTGTAAATGTTGAGTTTCCCTTTGATCCCGGCCTCCTCACTTTTCCCACATCTTATGATGAATCTCTACAGAGTGATGAGCAAGAAAATCAAGCTGATCCCACAAGACTTGTACATGCCCCTACACCTTGTAAAATTCCAGATCGGTATAAACCTCTTGTTTTGCCTTCTGTTCTTCATACTTTTCCCTGCAAATTATGACCTATATCTACCAAGATTTGACGGTGAATGTAACAATGTCAATCGTCGAGCAACATGTGCGTAATGTTGAGATTTTTCTAGATCTTTTTTGAAGTTGATGATGAAGATGTTAGTATCAGACTTTTTTTCTCTTTCTTTGCAAGGCCAAGTGAAGAGATGGTTCAAAGTCTCGCATCGATGCGAGCATCACAGATTTTCAGCAGCTTTGTCAAAGTTTTCCTTGACAGGGTGGATGATCGGACGAACTTTTTGTTGATTATAGAGGAGTATAACCGATTGAAAAGAATGCCGTGTGAGACGAGTACAACAATTTTCTCGCTAGATTTAACCAAGTTTATTATTCGATGCCGATTGATATAAGACCTTCTCCTAGATCTCGCTCTCTTGCACTACCCGGGTGCCTTTGATCCGGAAATGGAGTTTCGACTGAGAGAAAAGAATATTGCAACACTTCACGAGATGCAGAACAAGGCGGTAAATGTAGAGGCTCATTTGCTCATCTTGAGGGCAAGGTTGAAGGAAGAAGAAAAAGAAGAATGTTTCGAGAGCGATGACACTTTCGGAGGAAAAGCTTGATCTTTTCGTAAACGCAGTAGAAGAGATGGTGCGGAAAAATAAATCGTAAAAAAATGAAAATGACATTCAAGAACAAGTTGCTGATCCAAAACATTTTGTTTCGATCCCGGTAGTCATAGTGAATGTTTTATAGATCATTGTGAAGAAGAGAGAGTCGTTGATATGATGTGTATGTTTGATGATGAATTGCTCTCGGGCTTTGATCAGTATGATGATGATTATGTTCTCCAAAAAGAAGCTAATCTTGCGGACAAATCAGCGACTAGCTTGTGCGAGGAGGAAGTTCACTTTCAGCAGCTCGAGTACGAGTGATCAACCGATGCATATCAGCTATGGCAAATGATGAGGAAAGTGCAGAAAGTTTTGATGTAAGTGAAGGATCTTTGCCTTTGTGTTTTGATTCGTTTCGGTTCATTAGAGATAACTTCCATGCAATCAGAAATCAAACGTCAACAAGTCTTGATCTGGATCGTCTTGAGGGCAACGAAAACTTCTCATATTCGGATTTGCAGCCCCCAAAAAGTCATTGATTGTCAAGTTGCAGTCGAAGATTTGGAAGTGGGCACACATGATTTAATGATTCAAGGTGACTCCGTACCTTTATGTTTTGAATCATTTCGAGTTTTTGAGAAAAAAATTGCATAGTAAATCTTCAAATGAGCAGACCCATAGGAAATCAACAATCTCTCGGTGTTAATGTTGAGGATGAGACGGATAACGAGATTTTTTGAGCAAAGACTTGTAACATCGGATTTGCAGCCATCTAATACAATTGAAGGTCGGATTACGAGATGAAGTTGTGGAAGATGAAATATATGATTTGATGATGCAGAAGATTCTATACCCTTTTGTTTTGAAGCATTTCGAGTTTATAAGGCGAATCTTCATAATATATCTCAAAGAAAAGATGAACGACGTAGAAGGAGGTCATACGGTTTCAATGGATACATTACAAGACTCTTCTCAAATTTTTGATGATCCCATTGCTCGTGTGTTAGATGATGTTTGTTATAAAAAATTTTCGCTTCATTAGCTAACCATGTGCCCGAAAAGAATCTTGATGATAATCTTGTTCAAAGGTCACCTTCATTGTCTTGTTTAACAGATTGTTCATTGCATAGCACATGTCAAGATTTCCATTCATATGAGGAGATTGATAAAGGAGGCTTTTTGTTCGATCTGAATCAGCAACGCAGCTTTCATTTTTCATGAATTTCGAGATCCTTTTGACGACTTTGCCGCAATCACCAAAGAAAAGCACCGCAGTGTGAGGAAAAAGTTTAATATCAAGGTATGGAGATTATCCGGACCTGAGCTATGTTTATGAAGATCCTTTCACGGTATTCTTGCAGTCATCCGGTCGATTTATGCTTTGCAAGTTTATCAGCAGTCCACTTGGTTCAAAGTTTCCATGGGAGTTTCTGTCGTAGTTGTTTCTCGTTGTTCATAAGCAAGCATTTGGGAAGAAATCAAACGAGCGGCCAGCATGCTTGCATGGTTGCATTGGACTGTTCCATTACAGATTGATCGGGTGGTGTAAAGTACAATTAGAGTAGGTTGTATTGAATAAAGCTCTACTTTGAGCATCTTTTCTAGTTTGTCGGTTGTGTTTAAGTATCGAGTCAGTTTTTAGTTGAGTGAGAGTCAATTTTTGTCATCAGTTTTCAGTCATGCATTTCATTTTGAGTTTTTGATTCCATGGCCCAATGGATAAGGCACTGGTCTGCTCTCCCAAAGATCTGTCGTTCTTGGCACCTCCAAGGAGCTACCATCCCCATTGGAGCTAATGTTAGAGTCAGCCTTTGCACTTTCCTCCGTTGATCAAACATGCTCTTTTCAAAGTGATTTTCAAAGTGTCAAGGTCAAATTTTGTCATTTCACTGAGTCTTCAAGCAAAATTTGGTCACTAGGCATTAGGTCTAGGGTTTGTTTTCACTCTTTTCAAATTTGTCCAAATGTCGGTCCATGTCACCATTCAGCTGAGTGTACCATCATTCAGAGGGTTTCCATCATCATGTCAAGTTCCATTGAGTCATTTTACACCTTGTTCATGCTTCAGTTGTGTCTAGGTAAGGTCCATTTCCTTCACCTAGGGTTTTGGAGGTAATTTCTCTTGGATGGTCAAATCATCGAAAAGACTTGTATCCTGATGTTCATACACCTTCCCCTATCATTAATTTACCTTATTAAACACTTCCCATCACTGAGATTCCCCAAATTCCTCATTTTTGCACAAACCCTAGTTTCTTGCCACAACTTGGCAATTTTCTAGGCTAGGCCTCTGTTTTGCCCTTTTGGACCCCTTCCCCTCACTCAATCTCCGTGATTCCACTTCCCCCTGCTTCCTAACATCCCTCCCTACTTCCCAAAATTTCCCCAAGAATTTAGAAGCCCCTTATCCCCTTCATTTCGCTTCATTTCGACAAAATCCCTTGTTTCACACATCGGGATAAGTTTCACTCAAAAGATGTTTCAGAGCAATCAAAGATGAATTTTGGAAAATTGAAATATTTTTTTGTCCACAACATCCCAAGGAAGAAAAACCTCTTTCACTTTTTACAAAGGCATCATGGTTTTAGAGAAATGTAAAAAATACCGTTGCCTCAGGAGAATTGAATGCACCTCTGAAGTGACCTTGGGAAAATCAAGATTTCTCCTATCATGGTTGGCCAAATGACTTGCATGATGAGTCAAATAATAACTAGACAGAAAGACCTTTCCAATGAGCTATCATGAGCTCAATTTGGAGTTGAGGAAGACCTTCAAAAGTTGACTGCAACAGCACTCTGCCTTGAGGCAGCCTCATTCTGATCATTTTGACTAGTGTTGGGAGATTTGATTTTTGACAGGTAAATGAAATCAAAATTGCCTAATTCCACTTGTGTTGGAAAGTAGACTCCAATATCTTTCCAACGAGCTATCACACGCCCAATTTGGACACCGGGAAGGCCTCCAAAATCTTCCTGCAAGAGGCTGCGCGACCCACGCAGAGGCTGCGCGACCCACGCAGACACAGGGTTTCGAGATTCATTCTGAGCACCCAGCCTGCTTGGAATCGATTCATCGGCCTTAAAACTGGTTATTTGAAATTTCTTGATGTTTTTAAATGCACTGGTGGCATCGTTGGTGGTTTCAAACATTTCAAATGGAGGATTTAAACCCCACAGTCATGGCAATATCGTTTTCACGGTTTTAAAATGAAAATTAATGGTTGAATGAGTTTGTTTGTTATCTCATGGAAGTGATACATCCAGCTTTGCATATAATATCAAAACCATATTTCTCTTATGCCCATTTTTCCATTTTGGCCATTGCCATTATTATACCATGTTAAAACCCTTTGTTCCATGATGACGATGGTTGTAATGAGTCTCACTGCCCAATGCAAAAATATTTTCATGACTTTGTTTTAAACTGCCCAGTGAGACCTTTGTGGTTATTACTCATAGACAAACACATTTTGTTGATTCCATGCTCTCCTTTGACTAGACTTTTTCAATATTTGGAAGGTTGCCTGCTCCCTTTTGGTCAAAATTTCACTTGCATTCAAAACAGAGATTGTGCCTTTTCCAATTCATCTAAAACAGAGATTTTATCCATGATTTGATTCCTTGATGGTGTTTTGACGGTGGGGATATTTATTGGGTGTTGAAACACACATCATAACTCTCTTTTCACTGCATCTATATTAGTATACATAGTGCCAATATCTTGTTCCAGGCCATGACAGAGACAGAGTCAAAGTATGAGCAGGAGTCGGACAGTGACTCAATCGTTGAGGTTGATGCACTGAGATGGAGCATACCAGTGCACCAGTAGTGGTAACATATCAGAGAAGCCACAGAGCTTTGCTTCAACATCACGACGAGTACTATCTCCACCCGGGGTGGAAGGGGTCTCGTTGACTTCATCAGCAACGCGAGTACTATCTCCACATGGCGTGGAAGGGGTCTCGCCTTCTTCATCAGCGCAGGTACATTCACAAGATAATGATGGAGACAAAGACACCAAGGTCCCATTTTTCATTTTCAACAGGTTGAACATACACATTGCTACATCATGACTGACAACAACACATCATACAATCGAGACAGTGTTTTCATCACAGGAACTGCATGCACCAGGAGAGCACTAAAATGGCGGAAAAGGCCTGATCCACTCCGGATTTTGGCCGAGGCTTCATTGACTGAGCAAGACACATGATGGAGGACCTCCGCTCCGAATTTCGGCAAATTCGGAGAAAATTTTGTCATTTTCAAATTTTTGGTCTAAAAAACAGGTTTTGCAGCTACGTGGGTCGCGCGCTCATGCGCTCGCTTTTTTTTGAGACACTTTCTGGAGGAGATTTTTACATTTTTGGATTTGTCATGGTTAATTATGCATCCTCTGAAGTCAACTTAGCATTTCAACAAAATCTGGATGGTCAAACAGCTTAAAAACACCATGAAAATCACCTTGCTGCCACCTTTTGCACCAGCAGGAAGTACCTCTGGGAGAATGAGGTTTTGGAGGGTCAAATCAACTCCAAATTCAAAAATTCCACTTGGGTTGGAAAGTAGACATCCAGGGCTTTCCAACGAGCTATCATGAGCTCAATTTGGATGCCGGGCGCTACCTCAAAATCAGCCTGGAACATGAGCGACCCACGCAGTTCAGGAGCGACCCACCTAGAAATTTTTCTGAATTTTCAGCTGCCAGCTCAGTATTTCGCCTATTATGGACCAGTTTTGCTTATGGATAGAATTTTTGGGTTTTTGTGATGTAAATTCATGTTTGATATGTAACTTTGGCTTGTTTTTATCTCTTCTAGAAGATTCACTCTCAAATGAGTAAAAAATCATGTAATGGATCAGTTTCCACTCTTTTAGAGGCAAGTTGTTAGCCGCCTAGATTGTAGTTCCATGATTAGAATTGGTTGAAACTGATCCCTGAAGAGGGAATTCGACCCCTAGAGGTGGGGAAAGGTGTTAGAGTGATCTATATATTGTAATTTCTCAATCATTTTCAGAGGTTGGAGAGGTTGGACTCTTGGGATACTTTTGATACTATTGTACATACTTTTCATATTTTGGCTAAGGAAAGATCGGGGGTTTTGCGGCACTTGTTGGGATCCTTGTGGTGTTCTGTTCTTGATGGTGTTTCTTCTTTGTTTACTGTAAGTTTCTTCATGTTTAATGTATGCCATCCTTTCATTATGCTTATGAACTAAATTGAATGAGTGAAATAAGGTTGAATCCATTGTTTACAGTGCTTAGCCTTTGAATTCAGTTAGTTCTATATGTTTTCAGCTGTTTGGAGAGGATCCAAGTTCTTCTTTTCCCTCTTCAGCTCCTCGTCGGTCTAATCTATCCATACATCCAATTTAAAGCATCAAGATCATCACCTACCTCGCCCCAGCTTGAACTCTGCAAAGGTCTGACCTTATCCCCGGACCCAAAATTTGTTTTCCCATTACTCCAGCGAAAACCCAAAAAACCAAAAATCAAACATACCTATCTCTTTACTAGCCTAAAATCAGTTCCTATTGTAAGTCATCTCGCATCCTATTGCTTATTTTCTCGAGATTGACGGAGAGAGCCCTCTCCTGTCCTCTTAGGGCTAGCTACGAGGCTGAGCGTGGTTTGATGTAGCCTCGAGTTTTACTTCATTTCAGCCTGAGGTAGATTTGAGTGCTAACAGTATCATTGTACTGAGTCATTGTAAAAGCATCATTGTAAAATTTGTAAAAGTTTCTATATACCAAGAAGTGAAGAGGAAGTGTCGGGAGGTCTAGGATCATCATTAGTATTTGTGTCATAGTCAGGGTTATGGTCTAGTGCGTCTTCTTCTTCTACATCATTCTATATCATTGTAAAATGGACCATTTTCCATGGTACAAAAGTCCATTCTTATTTTAATCTTCTATAGGGTGGTAGGGTGGTGCTAGGGTGATTTGTAGCTCATTGGGTGTTGGGGTGTCCATTCAGTTGACTACTGAAGAATCTTGAGCATTGGAGCATCCATGCAATGGGAGATGGAGAAGAATGATTTTATAGATTCTAGGAAGTTGGAGCTTCATTTTCCATTGGATTTGAATATTAAATAATTATTAGAAAAGTATTCAGGTGGTTTTCATCCTGGAGAGGGTTTCCACCCTAAAAATTGTGTGCAATTGTGTTCCTTTTTTTTACTGCTATCATTGTACAAACAATGATAATACTTGAAGATCATCTAATGCTCTGAAATATTAATAAAAATACTAATTGAAAGAAATACTGATTCACTCCACCCCCCAGTATTTCCAACAATTGTTATCAGAGCTTGGTTCCTTCAATAGCAGTTTAACAACTTGAAGGAGGTCATGGATCATACCAAGAATGGTGTACCTATGTTCAATGAAAATAATCATGCACTCTGAAAATGAAGAATGGAGGTCTATCTCTTGGCGCAAGGTTACGAAGTATGGGGCATTGTTCAAAATGAATTGATACCAACCGCGAATGAACAAGGTAAGAAGAATTTGGTAAATGATGCAAAAGCAAAGAATATTATTATCAGTGGACTTATTGAATCTTCTTATCATAAGGTTTTGGGTTGTAAAACTGCCAAAAATGTATGGGAAAATCCTGAGAATTTATATGTAGGTGAATCAAATGTCAAAGAAGAAAAGCTTCAAATCTATAGAGAAAAATTTGAGCAACTCAGAATGAAATAAGATGGCAACATTGCTGCAAAATTCCAACACGTTTATGAAATAACCAACACTCTGGAAGGATTGGGAGAGCCAGTTGACAAGAAGACTATTATATGAAAGATTCTTAGAACGTTACCATGGAGATTCAACCCAAAGATATCAGTCTTAGAATACATATCAAATCTGGACAAACTCAGCAAAGAGGAATTACATGGAGTTCTCATAGCATATGAAATGATACCTGATGAAGAAGAGGGTACTTCGCATCTATAAACTACATTTGTTGCATCTAAGAAAACCAATACGAACAAACAACCTTCAAAGGAGAAGAAATACACCTACAAGTGTGAAGAAAAGCGAGATGATGAAGAAGGTCTTTCAGATGAAGAATATGCTTACTTTACGAGAAAACTAAAAATTGGTAAGGGAAAATTCAAAGGTAAACTTCCATTGATATGTTTCAGCTGTGGTGAGGTTGGGAATTTCACAGCAAAATGTCCGAACAGAAGTGATGGAAATTCAAAAGGAAAGAAAGGCTTTAAGAAATTCAACTAGCAAAGCAAAAATAAAGGATTCAAAAGGAAATTTCTCTCTAAAGAAAATAGCTCATCATCTGATCAAGATAGTAACAACAAAGAAGAAGCCAATGACAGAGTATTGTTTATGGCCAAGCACAATAAACAAGAGGTATCAAACAATGAAGAAGAAGGGTTTACCATAGAAGAATTTTCTAAGGAGGAAATCAGGCTTATAAAATAGCTCAAGGCTGAGAAGATCCATTCCAATACCCTTGAAGAACAATTTCATGGTCTCAAAATTGAAGTTGAAAAACACAAATGTATTGAAGAATCACTTCAAAATAAGTTGGAAGAAAACAACCAAGAAAGGGAAGCATTAAAAGCCGAAGTAGTGTCGCTGCATAAGGAAGTGAAGAAGGGAAAAACTATCCAAAACTATGCCAATAGCTCAAGGGCATTGAAAGAACTCATCAACAATCAGCTATCTTACAATGACATAACTGGCCTCGGTTACAAAGAAGAAGAATCAGGATCTTCTACAACAAAATACAATTAACCTATGAGATCTGACATGCATGTAGACTTCATTGGAAAATATTCGCAAGAACAACCTTGGAATATGATTCCTCGACGACGATTTCCATCCAAGTACCAACATATTTTTCATTGCTATTGTTATTAATGTGGAAAATTTGGTCATAAAGCTATAGAATGTTGCACATACCCTAAGAACCAATACAATTTCAAGAGATCCTTCAAATGTGAACCTCCCAGGGCTCAACAAAACATCAATACATTTGAACATTTAAGAAATAATATGGAATGTTACATATGTCGGAACTTTGGACACATAGCCAAAGATTGCATACTTGAAAATCCTCCAGAAGAATCTTCGAAGCCACGGAATTAACGAACATGGAAGAAGAAGAAGACTAATAATTGTGTGCTCGCTCTCAAGGATCAAAACAACAAATATGTGTGGTATGTTAATAGTGGTTGCTCAGCGCATATGACTGGAGATAGAAATAAATTTGTATCTCTGAAAGAGAAGAAGGATGGAACCATATCCTTTTGAAATGATGGATCTTCAAATGTTATAGGATTAGGTACCATCACTCTCAGAAGAAAATATGTTCTAGCCAAGAATTTTCTACTGGTTGAAAACATGAATCACAATTTGCTCAGTGTTGGACAAAAGTGTGATCAAGGACACACAATGTTATTCAACTCCACAAAATGTGAAATAAGAAAAGGCAAGTATGGTAAAATTGTGGCTACAACAGGTCGAGCTCCAAACGACATATATGTTCTGGATGAAGCAACTAAAGCATGTATACTAGCTAAAGAAGATGAAAGCTAGTTATGGCACAAATGAATGGGTCACCTAAACTTTGACAATATTGTTAGAATAAGAAAAAAGGAAGCAGTACGAGAAATACTGAAAATCTCAAAACCTTCCAACACACTATGTGAGGCTTGTCGGCACAAAAAGTAGACAAAAGTCCAATTTAAAACAAAAGAACACTTTGTGTCACATCCATTGGAATTGATACATAATGATCTATGTGGTCCTGTGAGAACAAAAGGCTTATATGGAGAATTATATTTCATGTTAATGATAGATGAATATACCAGGATGACAGCCATCAGTTTCCTAAAGAAAAAATCTTCATCATTTGAGTGCTTTAAGATCTACAAGGAGTTGGTCGAAAATGAAACTGATTTGAAAAAAAAAAGGGTCTAAGATCATATAATGGCGGAGAATTCACTTCCAAATTATTTCAGCAATACTGTGACGAAAATGGAATAAAAATACAATTTTCAACAGCACAAACACCTCAGCAAAATGGAGTTGCTGAAAGAAAGAACAAAACCGTATAGGAAATGGGTAGAACAATGTTGAAGGACTCAAAATTGGATGAAAAATTCTGGGTTCAAGCAATTGATATGGCAGTCTTCATTATCAACCAAAGTCTTCTTAGAAATAATTTCAACAAGACCCCATATGAATTATGGAAAGGAAAACTGGCTAATGTAAAAAAATTTAGAATCTTCAGAAGCAAATGTTATATCAAAAGAGAAGATCAAAAGTTGGGTAAGTTTGAATCACGTGTTGACGAAGGTATCTTTGTTGGTTACTCACGTAAAAGAAAGGCCTATAAATGGTATAATCTAAGATGAAAACAAACAATGGAGAGCATAAATGTTAAATTTGACGAATATGGTGTTCTAACGAATAATGATGAGGATCTAGAATCTTTGAAACTTGAGACAGAGGCTAAAAAAGACACAGATAAAATTCTAGAACAAGAAGCAACTATCAACCAAGAAGAAGTAAATAATGATCATCAAGATATACTGGAAAAAAAATAAGAAGCTCCTCCAAAGAGAATAGAAGAATGGATTCAAAAGAACCATCCATAAAATCAAATCATTGGTGACATAAATGGAGGTCGACAACTTCATTCATCACAACAATCTCACATTGCTTTTCTAGCAACCTTTGAGCCTAGTAGTTTTGAGGAAGCCAGCCAAAATGAACATTGAGTAGCAGCTATGAATGAAGAATTGGATCCAATCAAGAAGAATAACACCTGGGAATTAGTTCCATGACCAATAGATAAATATTTCATTGGGACTAAATGGGTGTTCAGGAACAAATTGAATGAATATGGATAGGTTACCAGAAACAAAGAAAGATTGTTTTGCAAAAGCTATGCACAAGTGGAAGGAATTGAATTCGACGAAACATTTGCATCAGTTGCTAGAATGGAAGCCATCCGAATGTTTCTTGCCTATGAATGTTCAAGAAAAAACAAAGTCTACCAAATGGATGTTAAGTCAACATTTCTGAATGGTGAATTAGAAGAAGAAGTTTACATCGAACAACCTAAAGGTTTTCTACTATAATAAGAAGATTATGTTTGCAGGTTAAAGAAGGTTCTATATGGTATCAAGCAGGCTCCCAGAGCATGGTATGCTCATCTTGATGGATATCTACGTCAACAAGGGTTCAAAAAAGGTACTGTTGATAGAAATATTTATGTACAAATGGATAAAGATAATTTAAAAATCGTTGAAGTATATGTGGATGATAGAATATTTGGTAGCTATGATGATCGACTAAGTAAGAAATTTGCTACAAATATGCAAAGTGAGTTTGAGATGTCTTTACTTGTTGAGCTGGCATACTTCTTAGGGCTTCAAATATCTCAGCAAAAGAAAGGAATATTTATATGTCGAGCCAAGTGCATCAAGGAAATGCTCAAGAAATTCAAAATGGAAAATTGCAAACCTGTCCTTACTTCGATGGTAACAGGTTGAAAATTGAGCATAAATGACTCATCTAAGGTTGTGGATCAGAGGTTGTATAGATCTATGATTGGTAGTCTTCTATATGTAACAGCCTCTCGACCAGATGTTATGGAAGCAGTTGGAAAAGTAGCAATATTCCAAGCAACACCAAAAGAATCACTTATTATTGCCATCAAAATAATTCTTCGATATCTAAAGGGCACAACAGAATATGGATTGTGGTATCCCAAGGGTAACAATCTCATTATTCAAGCCTTTATAGATGCAGATTGGGCATGAAGCATTGATGATCATAAGAGTACTAGTGGAGTGGCATTCTATCTAGGTGGTTTTCTCATATCATGGTTGAGAAAAAAGCAAACCTCAATCTCGTTATCTACAACAGAAGCAGAATACACTGCAGCGGAAGCTTATTGTACTCAAGTCATTTGGATGCAACAAAATTTGCAAGATATTTGAGTATAATTCAGTGAGCATATTCCCATATTCTGTGATAACACCAGTGCCATCAGCATCTCCAATAATCATGTCATGCATTAAAAAAAAAAACACATTCTGATCAAATATAATTTTGTTAGAGAACAAGTCATTGAAAAGAATATCAAACTTGAATATGTTGGTACAAAAGAACAAATCATTGATATATTCACTAAACCTTTACCTCGTGAAGCATTTGAATATCTTCACCAGAAGCTTGGGATTCTCTCAAGTTCTCATTAGAATTTCCTTATTCAAAATATAAAGGGGGAGTGGAAGTGTGTACAGGTCCGCATGATAGTTGTGTGTCAGGGGGAGTTACCCTTTTCCATTGATTTCAAAGGGAGAGATAATGTTGTAGGAAGAGGTGTCATGATCGCAGGGGGAGTACTTGTGTTGCCATCAATGCCAAAGTGGGAGAGTTTTGATCAGTGGTTTTCATTGATGTCAACCCAAGCAACACCAGGGGTTACCCCAATCTTGCATGGGAATTTTGACCTACCAAATTAATATATTATAAGTCAAGGATATTTTTTATGGTTTCTTATTGTCTAGATGTTCCTTTTGATATATGGCATGCCACGTAATTATTCATGGTTTGAGAGATATTCATGTTTGAAGTTAGCAACCCTAGTTAGTGTGTTAAAACCCCATGTGGTTGTGGCATGGGTCATTGAAAAGTCAATAATTAATAATTTTTAAGATCCTAAAATCCCTCCCACATTCACTTGTTGAAGTCCCTCTCAACCTAAGCATTTATATAAATTGTAATCCTCATATCCTCCTCATGTGGGGATTTCGCTACTTGGGACAGGCCATTGTGGAATTTGTAGCACAACATTTTTTCTACAAAGGTTCAGAAGCTGAAATTTTTATGAGGTGAAGCCGAAATCCTGAGGAAGCTCCTGTAAAAATTTTAGAGCATGGTGCACAATATTTTTGGATATATGAGCTATGTAAGTTAGGGTTTTTGCAGGATCCTGAACTTCATCTCAAAGAGGTAACCTTGGGAAAATCCTCATAAATATCACTCTGAGTATCGGGCTGGAATTCTGTAAAAAGAGGTGGATAGTGCACAAAGTGTAGTTTTCTTTGTATCCATTTTAGAGTTGAATGAAGAAACATGGATACATGGCATTCCGTACAAGTTTTCTCTACTCAACCAATCCATAATTAGGTCATTGTGAGATGTTCAGCGTAACTTTGCCTTGAAAAATCCAAATTGGGTCAGATCTATGGAATTGGAAATAAGACTCAAAGGAATACTACAAGACCTAAAATCACATATTTTGGATCTGAAATAACAGATATACACTAGATTCAATATCGAGCTCCTAGAAGGCAAGAAAAAGCTAGATCATGTGTTGTCAAGGGCTTCAAAGGACCAGACTTTCTAGGGAAGCAAAGCAAAGCAAGGTGCAGCAGAGGTAAGCTCCAAGTAAGTACATTTTGTATATGAATGTTCATATCTCAATTGCATTAGGTTATTTGTATTCTAATTTGTTCTTTTTGTTTAGCACCAGCATATGCTCTGTAGGATTAGGTAAGTTTTGCTATTATCATGTCATGGGTATTTCCTTGAAGGCTTTTTGTAGGTATTATATATTCATCAAGATAAGACTCAATGCATGATCTAATATTTTGAAGAGTGAGAAAGGGTAGCATGACAACAACAGCAATCAAGGTGCAGAACAACAGTAAGAAGTTTAGCACATGAAGTCCTCACGTGGGCAGTACTGCATTCAGTCATTGTAAAGGTATCATTGTACTGAGTCATTATAAAAGCATCATTGTAAAATTTTTACAAGTGTCTATCTTCCAAGAAGTGAAGAGGAAGTGTCAGGAGGTCTAGGATCATAATTAGGTATTTGTTTCATAGTTTGGGTTATGGTCTACTGTGTCTTCTTATTCTACATCATTCTATATCATTGTAAAGTGGACCATTCTCCTTGGTACGGGAGTCCATTCTTCCTTTATTCTTCTATAGGGTGGTAGGGTGGTGCTAGGTTGGTGCATGAAGTCACCAACAGGTTGAATCTTGTGAAAACTTCAGGGTGTTAGGGTGGTGCTAGGGTGAGTTGTAGCTCATTGGGTGTTGGGGCATCCATTCAGTTAACTACTGAAGAATCTTGAGCGTTGGAGCATCCATCCAGTGGGAGATGGAGAAGAGTGCTTTTCTAGATTCTAGGAAGTTGGAGATTTATTTTCAATTGGAGTTGAATATTAAAGAATTATTAGAAAGTCATTCAGGTGGTTTTCGTCCTCGAGGGGTTTTCCACCTTAAAAGTTGTGTGCAATTGTGTTACTTTTGTTTACTACTATAAAAATGATGATAATTGAAGATTAACTAATGTTCTCAAAGATTATTAATAATACTAATTGAAAGTAATAATGATTCACCCCCCTCTCAGTATTTCCAACAGATGAATGAAGAGAAGAGAATTTGGGCTGAACTGTTGAGTATGTTGGCATACTGCCCCTTTTTCTACTGATTTGTCTCATCGTGTCTTTTTTTATTAAATAACCATGTGTCTCCATGAAATGTGGCCTTCAAAAACCTCATAAACACTTATCACCATCACTTGTTAAATCCATTTCATTATGAGTCCTTATCTTTCCTGAACTTTCTCGAAAATTTTGCTGAGAGATGTCAAAAATCATTTAAAACGGACTCTACCGTAAATTCCGGTAAAAACTTGTAACTGCACAAAAGCTGTAATGCTACCAAATTTTCTGGTAGCACTCTGTTTCTTTTTCAAAAATTCACAAAAAACACTTGAAAAATATGTGCAGACTTATACATTTTTAAATTTGATTTGTTGTTCAAAATTGCACTTGATAAGAAAAAAGGTGCTTTATCAGGAAACATTTTTACGTTTGTTCCATATGCGCTGCACCTTCAGCAAGCTTGTCCAAGTCTGATTTGATGTCAACAAATGATCTTGATCTTGTGGTCCTTGTGGCTGCTTCTTTGACTATGGTATTTTTCTCCTTTAAACCCTTTTGGATCTTTCTTCTTTTTGAGGGTTTTGTTTGTTGATCTGAAGGAGATTTGTTTTTATCTTTCTTCTTGGACTCATTAGTATGTAATCCTTCAAATTTTCCTTCTACGTAAATGACCCCTATCAATAAACTTGGACTATACACAACCTTAGATTTAAGTGTAAACTTGTTGTTGTCTCTGGTGTGTTTTTTTCTGGTACCAACAACAAGTTTGGTCTCCTCTCTCTTTCTTTTGCTATTGATCTCATACCCTACATCTTTTAGGAGCTCTTCATCAGAATTTGTGGGCTGATATTATTTTTTCATTTTTTGTTGAATGTCAACTTCCGAAATTTCCGATAACACCTTTTCTTTAGATTTTTCTACAGTTGCAGACCTTCCTCTTTGAGCTATGGTATAAACATTAGGGAAAGGAGAAATGGGAGGCACAATTTTCATGGATTTGGGTTTATTTATTGATGACCTCTCTCCTTTCTCTAACTTCCTCTCAAACTTGACTAAAGGGGTCTTTTATTTTTTTCTCTTGGCCTTATGGATATTGTTCTTCTTAGCCTTTCACTTTGTTCTTTTTGCAGGCTAAGGGTGTTGTTTTGAAGCTGGAGACAGTTGATATGGAGGTGTAGGTGTAGGTTGGCCTACCCTATAAAATAGAAAATGGTCCCATGATTGATTTCTTTTCCTTAGTACTTCCTCATCTAACACTTTAATGAGAGCTTGATGATACAAGTTGTATTATGAAGCAACAATGTGTGTTTGAATCCTGGATGACATCATTGTCAGGATCTTCACCAAAAATAATGGAAATTTGAGGGTCTTCATACTTGAAACTTGAAACAGAAATATCATATGATAAAGAAAAACCACAGTATACCTCCTCTCACAGGCGAGCTAAATTTTGATGAGCTTAACAACTTCAACACATTCATTTTTGAGGTAGCTGCTAGGAATTCCTTTGGACCAGTTGGGATATCTATGTCCATATTAAGGAAACTGTTGAGGTCTCCTCCAGTGATTACTTGGCCTTTAAACCACTTTTTTCCTTCCTATGGAAGGTTGAAAGCTTCAACAATTGAATTTTATGATACATGAAATCTAAGACCATAGATGGTTGCTTCTTGTCCATTGAAATAATGTGCAAAATCCTGAGCTAATCCTGAGTGAGAGCTTCCCAGTATTGAACACAGAGGATACCACCCTACTTGAACAAACAACCTTCTCACATTGGAATTTGAATGCACTAGGTAAGCTCCTTATGGTTAAATTCATTTTAGCTTTCCTCCTCTGTTAGTCATCATTAGTAATTAATGAATTTTGTCTGCTGAAATCTGATAGGTGGCAAGGCTATAAGATTTCACCTAACAGGTGTTCTTGTGTCTTCTATGAGATCTTGTCTGAAATCTAAGACTCCCCTCTCAAGATGCACACTAGAAAATCTCGTTCACCAACAACTAAAATAAAACTGATAGTCTCTCTTCCTTCTTAATGGTTTAAAATAGCTACATTGGTTCACCCTCCCATGCAAGATATTTTAATTATGGTAAGTATCCTGGACCATAGAATGCACCATGTGATAGTCATTATGATATTCAATTGGCTACGTAGCGTCATATGGCATGCTACAAGTGGCTGGAGATGAGAAGATATGTGATTGGAGGTCACCTCCACTGTATGTTGATTATTGGCCTAAATTTCTAGCAGCGTCTATGCGTGATCAACAAAATGGTCATCGCATTAATACTGTGGATCCATGATATTTTATAACAAAATAACATACTTTGACATATGAATAAACTGACTCAATTGACAGATAGGATGGAACAACAGTTGGTCGTGTTAACTACGGATTGACACCTAAATGATACAAGTATAACCATGACTCAAACTTAACATTAATGATCACAAACCCGACCTATCACGTGAATTAAATCATGAATAAATATTTAAAACATATTTGAAAACAAGAACACGTGGCTTGACACAAAGCGGATGCACTTTTCTTTTATTTTTTTAAAAAGAGTGGAAGTTATCGGAATTTTAGGTAGCATCGGATTAAAGAAAAACATACACAAACATAATTAAAACAGAATATTCGAAAAAGGCTAAAACAGACGCTACCGGAAATTTTGGTATTGTTACTTTTTTATTGAAAATTACAAAGTTTCATCCTAAAAAGAAAAAATTTAAAATAGACACATGACTTTGCAACGAACTGTGCTAACAGTACGTGAGGTTGTATTTCATCTTTAGGAAATAACATAGATTCTATCTCCCTAATCATAGCTTCATTCTCATCATTACTCTTTGTACCACATTTCACAAGCATTTCATTTAAGTGTTTCTCTTCATCCTGGCTTAGAACAGAGTAAGAGTTTTTTCCTCCTTCATCTTCATCACTTGTAACAAAATTTGCATTTCACTCTTCCTATAATTGTGTGACAGTTATAGTTAAATATCCACCATCTTCCATACTTGCATCCAAAGAAAATTTATTAGTTTTAAAAATATGATAATCTTGGATCTCATCCACTGCTTCGTCCTCATTCTCTTCAATAAATGGCCCTTTCTTTGGGTCACAATAGTGCACTTTTTTTGTCTCGTACTCGACTACCTTGTGTTCTTCTTCTTTCAACCAGGTTCTTATCATATGCCTCATCTTCTTCCATAAATTTCTTGTAAACAATTCTTTAACTACCCATTTAACTTTCTTCTTAAAATCCATCCGCATTTTTGGTATTCCTTATGTTTCTGTAGCTTCTCCATAAGTAAAAATAGTTGTACTTTAATCTTAGTGAGTTCCCTATCAAACTCCACATCACTCAACTTTCTCTTTATGTCATTTGCCTTGACATCTTCTTTCTTCATCTTGTGGATTTCACCTGAACATTTGTAATGACCCTCTATAGTCATCCTTTTCTTTAACTTTGTAAAATTCACCCACTACAAGGAAAATACCCTCTAGCATAGGTTATAAAGGAGGTTTTTAGTGTTATAAAATTGACCAAAGTTGTCAAAAAAACATTTTCTACAACATCCTTTTTTGGTAATGGAGGTTTGGACAGAGCTTCTAACGGAAATTCAACACAACTAAAAAAAAAGGGTAGTCAGACGTTTTTATGGATGTTTTTCTGATCGGTGTGCACATCATGTGTGAATGCACTAGTGCATTTTACCCTATACACACCGGGACTGTAAATATACCAAGCAACTGGATGGAAAACAAAATTTTGAAGGCTTGCGGTGTTTAACAATGTCTCAGTGCATGTCACCCACAAAGACGCATTGGGACGATAGAAGGTGCATGCACCGACACCTTTAAGGTGTAGAAACGCATCAGGCCATTTAAGTGTTAAAACCCACCAGGCTGTTAAGTTATAAAAATGCACTGACATGTTAAAGGCGAACCATACTGGTGCATGGAACGCCTATCTGCCTACCCAGGTGGTAGTCATTGATAAAGCGCATTGGGTGTTCTAACTGTACTGGTATTTAGGTGCAGTGCCCATAGGTCTTAGAAATGCACTAGTGCGAAATACCTTACAAATACACTGGTGTGCAGTAACTAACATGCACCAGTGTTCATTTTATATATTTTAGAAACATCGACCTGTGACAGTGAAATTATTGTGATTTTTTAAAATTTATTATTCATAAAAAGTCGACACATATCTTATAACAGTATTCATATCAATTAAATTTTTGCTAGTGTGTTTGAATGTGATGTTTGGATGAATTTGTTATATCATATCATAAAATTTCGCATCTCTTCATCGAATATTTATTCATCCATATATTTAATTAGTGGTGTAATAGTTCATAGAGACAATGGAGAATGCAATAGAATAAATTAAAATGTATATATATATATATATATATATATATATAGATATATATATATATATATATATATATATATATGCCACTCTTTTTCATACAAAATGGGACAGTTATTGGTATCCCTTTGTCTTTCAATTGGGACACTATGTCCATTACATTAAACAAAATTTCTGATTTCACAAAAAAACATTTCAAAAAATGAAATGCCTTGCTTTGATATATAAACCTATTCATCATCATTCTTCAGTGGAACTATTGTCACTGCTCGAGCTACTTCCATGACTTGGGTTATTTGGAGGAATTTTTTGTTCATTTTGTTGATTGTTTTCTTCTTCTTCAAGTTCCATCTACAAACATAAAAATAAAGTGTAATGAGTGTATATACATTGGTGAGAATAATGAAAACTGAAATATTAAATAATATACATCAATGTAAATAAAAAACAAATGTACCATAGCAAGAATTCACTCGTGAACTATACACATTCATTCAAAACCAAATTTCATGCCATCTTTCAGCAATCCATTTGTTGGCATAGGTCCATACTTTGTTTCCTGCAAGTTTTATACCCCATAGAAAATCATATATTTAATATAAAAGAACTTTTTGTTCTATTAATTATAGACGGAGCTAACTAAAACAAGATAGATGCTTACAAATTCCACAATTAATTTATGATATGCCAACATATACTAACAACCCGTATTTAACCCAATTTCAATCAAATATTCTGATGGTTCTTCTTTGTATGTTAGCACCTATTTGAATACATTCAATGATGATTGTTGTAAAAAAAACTTAAAATATAAAAAAATGAAATCTATTTAAGTTGTGATAAGGAAGTAATAATTACTCACAAACATAGACATCAACCCTTTTCTTCCTTGTTGTCCTATTTTATGTGCTGAATGGGTTCCATTTTAATTTCTTTTCTGCAAGAAAATACTTGAAAATTAATATTTAATGCTAAATTATTTATTTATTGTATCTAATCGAAAAATTCAATGATTACATATTACATTTGAAGCACGTTGTTGTTGACATGGCTCCTTGTGTAATGCAATTATGTTCTTTTCTTTGACCATCTCCTTTTACACCTTTTTGGACATTCCTACTGGCATATTTCTGATATCAACTCGCTCATCCTTCTATATTTTCATAATCTTCCTGAAAATGTAACATGAAAATAAACTATTTAATTTTTATATTGATATATGAAAACTAAATATAAAAAAAGTGATATTGATAAATGATTTATTTGTAGTAATATATACATATAATTCTAGAAATTTTTTTAAAGGAATGTTACTTTTTCATCCTTCCTTTTTGTTGTTGTGCATTTTTGCTATTAAAAGTCTGACATATCTCATTGACCAATTTTGTGGAAACTATTCCTGCAGTTTAAATAAAATTTGGTTCCTGGAATCATTGGATTAATTTTTTCATTATAAGTGGAAAGAACATCTATACATTCATTCCACTAGATCCCT
The DNA here is from genome assembly GCA_034641835.2 of Pinus albicaulis. Lineage (NCBI taxonomy): Eukaryota > Viridiplantae > Streptophyta > Pinopsida > Pinales > Pinaceae > Pinus > Pinus albicaulis. Next base: position 167,348,205 of record CM076575.1, read on the forward strand.
CAAAGTTTTGTAAAAAAATTTCCCTCTTTCATTAACCTCCAGCACCACTCCAGATGAGCTAAGCAGTAATTCATTTTCATTTGCATGTTCTATTTTTTTTCTGTTCTTAGAACATCATTCCTTTTCTTCGTTGTTGGTACTTGTAGAACATTAAACATATCTGAATTAATAGATTGTTTGAAAAATTTTATCTAATATTTTAAAAGTATATAATTAATGAAAAAAAAAAAAAAAAAACATATTGGATAGTATTTTTTCATTCACCTGATTCATCCTTCTGCAATTTTTCCATTAAGATTTTATGCTCTTCTGGTCTTAGATCAGAAATAATCTTATCAAGCTTCATCATTTTGTGGCTTTGCGTGATACACACTAAACAATACATATTAGTTAAACTTACTTATAGTTCAAAAATAATAATTATTGTAAATAATGTACAAAAAACTTGCCTTTTTTTATTTTTTAGATGTGCTATCAGTATTTTTTTTACTTGAACTCTTGTTGGCCATTTATTTATCAATATGAAACCTGTGCCATTCATTAATATATTTTATAAATAAGTCACATACTTTTTAGGCATAAAAAAAAATCAATAAAACGGTGCGACTTTCGCAACTTACGCACCGAATGTTGTGCGGTAGGTTCTTATAAATGTACCGCCAATACAATAGAAACATTATACAATGCTCTTTGTCAACAAGGAGACTCATTACACTATATTAATACTGGAGCACCGATTAACATAAACATAAATTAATAATAATATAAAAAATTATCATACAGTGTTTTTTGTCAATATGTGCACAGTCCGCTATACTACAATCGCGCACCAGTGCATTATTTTAAACAGTGCGCACCAACTAACAAAAGTTGCTTTTTAAAAAATCGTCGAAGGGGAAATAGGGATTGGGATTCGACTCTGTAAGTGGTCCCACGGGTTAGATGTCATACGCCTATATATATAGCAATACAAACCCTATAACTCTCTAATGTGAAAATCCCTAATTGTGAAGTCACATAAACAATAAGAACCAAGGGTTTAACGTAAGAATGATTTTTTTTTCGTTTTTTTTCTAAATTTTAATTAATTGTAAATAGGAATAGAGATTGTAAATGATTTTATTAGTAAAATACACAGTAAAATTTTAAATTTTTACTATGCATGTATTAAATCTAACATAAATTGTAAAAAAAACAATTATTACAATAAAATTTAACAATTTTACTATACTACAGGGTTCTTGTGTGAATCACGAGATGTTTCAAATTCTCATTCTCTGAATAGTGTTGTTGTTTGAAAGTATTTTGTGTTCTCTCATGCTCTCTTGCTCCAAGTATGTCTCTCATGAAAATCCCTCCCTAAAACATTATGCAAAAATAATTAAATAATGAATAGCTTTTACTATTTAAAGAACTTTTTTATGAAATTAGATTTCTGAAAATCATTTTCCACTCATTTTACAATTTACTCCTTTTTTTTCACTTGAAAAAAATAAAGTTTCTCTTTTTTTTCTCGATATTCGATGTGTTTGTTAACTAAAAACACCGGTGCATCTGATAATAAAACTGCACCAGTGCCGTTAATAGTACATTAGCACCAATAACAATAACTCCTTTTTTAAGGCATCGAAATTACTTTTAGGTATGTACACCAAAATTTGTTGTTGATTTTGCTCAAATGTAGGGAGAAAATATCATAATTATATCAAATGGACAATTCTTCAAAATCCAGCTCGTTCCATAATATTTCTCAAATTCCATCACAAATTTCTCTCTATCCATCTCCAGATGTAATTACTTCAGATTTTATTTATATTTTCATTATCTAATTGAATTTATCATTTTTATCAATGTCAATCAGTTGAATAAAATTAATGTATACAAACTTTCAAGTTCATGTAGATTCAGAATCTAATTCAGATGCACACAATATTCAAATAGTTCCAAAACGTCAGAAGCTCTTATCAGGAGCAAACTAATACCGCAAGGAACGGTTGGTAGATGAAAATGGACATCTGCTTCACCCTGTCAATTGTAACATGCCATATTCTAGCCACAATCATGGTACAATGATGGTAATAATAATTGTTTGATGTAATGTAATTATTTCAATGTCAAACAAATCAATCATGCATTGACGTGCTTACTAATTGATATCATCGATTTTGTACTAATCATGTTCAAATATATTTTTTGAAATTATTAGGATTCTAGTGATGATGAGCGATCTTCCTACCATCTTCCATTTCACCCCACGACAATGTCAAATTCAGAGAAGGCTGAATTAAGAGAAAAACTCAGAGAGGAACGATACGAGGAATTGTTGAATCAACCACCTATTCTATTCTCACTACATCCAGATTCACCAATTAGGAATGACTATATAAATAGTAGTTCTTAACAAGCTGGAAATGGAGGCAATCAAATATAGGTTGGTATGGATGATTACTTAAGGGATATGACTGCCATGGAGAAATTTTTTTTAGATGCATTCCAGAACGATGATTAGCTAGGGGATGATGCTCATATCGCTGATACTTTTTTCGAAAGCCTTAAATTTTCTTCCATCACCCATCTCTTTGGACCTTGCAGACAATCAAAGTCTACCTAGTTGAGGACAACGATGTTACTGTAGAACTTGAAAGAAAAATTTAGATTTTCAAATGCATGTTTCTTTGAAATTTTGAGGTAATTGACCATCAAGTCCCTTATATTTTAAGAATTATTGTCACAGAATTGACATTAAAAATGGTGAATTTTATGAATGTTAATAATTATTGGCATTAATGTACATTTAATATTTTCCATGATGAATTATAGGTTATTCAAAGATAAGGTTCTTCCGAGTGATAATGTATTTCTCGGTAGCTGCGAAGAGGCAAATAAATTGTCGAAAATGTTGGGTGTTGAGTACATATCATACCATGCATGTCCAAATGATTTTATTATATATAGAGAATAATATGCAGACAAAGAGATATGTTTGAAATGTGGCCATGATGGGTATGATAAATTAAGAAAAAAGGGTAAATCATGTGGTCCTCCTTTTAAGATATTGAGGCACATGACTATAATCCCAAGGATTAAAAGGCTCTTTCATTGCAAAGAATTAGATATGTTGCATGGATGGCATGCCTCACATAGAAGTGATTTGGGAGTTATGTGAATCCTAATAGATTCAATAGCCACGAAGCATATAGAGGATACATGGCCTGAAAATTTCAAGGATGAAGTATGAAGTCTACGACTCAGCATAGCCATGGATGGTGTCAGCCCACATTCCCTCCAAAACACCAACTATTCTATTTGGCATGTAGTAGTATCAATAACAATATCCACCCATGGTTTTCCGTGAAGAATGAACATCTTATGTTAGCTCTCATAGTCATTGGTAGAACACAAGTGAAGAATATGGATGTCTACTTACAACCACTAGTAGATGAATTGAAGGAATTATGGGATGGTATAAATGTATATAATGTATCAAGACCCATCACAGCAGAGAGGAGTTTCAATTTGTATGGAATATTTGCTTACACGACACATGATTATCCAGGCTTAGGAGTTTTATCTGGTAAATTACATGTTTGTTGATTTGTTTATATACATAAAAATATTATTTCGCATATTAATTATTTAATTCATTGTAATTCTTCTAATCTTCATGATATTATTTAACGTGTCATGCATATTGTATACAATAATTTTGCAGGTATTGTAACAAAAGGGTATTATGGATGTAAATGTTGTGGACCTTCTCTAAAATATAAATGGTCCAACGACCTACGAAAACTAGTGTATGACTGCTGCAGGGTATTCCTCCCAGAAGGACACCCTTACAGAAGAGAAACATCCTCTTTCAATGGTAAATGAGAGAGAACCCAAAGGCCTTTAATAACGACACCAGCTAAATGGTTTAGAGCATATGAGAGAGAAAAGGAGAAGGAGTTCATAAAAATGTTTGATTCAATGGGGAGCCTATGTTCGATGATCCATAATTCTTCGACACCTATGTTGAGAAATTTCCCATTGGGATGAAAAGGAAATCCATCTTTAATAACCTCCCATATTGGGAGCATCTTAAGATTACCCACTTATTAGATCCCATGCATATATTTAAAAATGTTTCATCTTCTTTATGGAGGCACATATCATCGAAATAAAGTGACACATTGGTTGTTATGAAAGATCTTATTACTTTAAAAAATAAAAAGAAACATTGTCCAAGACGATTAGAAAGTACAAGATCAGAGGCTGGTCCCTCTAATTGGTATTTCAAATAAGGTGATGTCCCATGGATTAAAAAAAAAGATGATCTTTCTTTGGCAAAGGAAGTTATAATGGGTGTGAGGGTGCCATCTTCATATGGATCATGACTACGACATTGCTTCACTGTGGAAGACCATTTATCAGGTTCAAAATCGCATGACCATTTGAATCTTCTAAGAGTACATATAATGTAAAAAGAAATATTTTATTATTTTTTATATTAATAACTTTTATCCCATGCATGGATCATAAAACATAACTAATTTATATATTATTGCATGTGTTTATAACTTTGTAGTGTCATTATCCTTTGTTCATGTGTGGGTGTGTGAAACAAGACTTCCCCCAAGACCTAGGACGTGCCATGTCTAAATTATCTACATTTGTATGTTGGATCACGTCAAAGGATATTCATGTGGCTAGCATTCCACGGTGACATCAAGAGATAGTTGATATTGTTTGTGTGTTTGAGAAGGAATTGCCATCGAGTTTCATGGACTTTCATGTTCATCTTCTAATCCACCTAGTAGATGAGGTTGAATTAGTTGGGGTGGTTTCTTGTCGTTGGATGTTCTTATTAGAGAGGTACATGAATATATTGAAAGGTTTTGTTCGAAAAAGGGAAAAAACCCGAGGGGTCTATGGCAGAGGGGTACATATCATATGAGTATTTCTATTCTTCTAGTGATTACATCAAGCAGATCGACAACATACCAGGTGTGGTGATTTGGGACGATGAAAGGGGTGAAGATAAAAGAGAAGGGGAGCTTCTCCAAACGAATGGAAAAAGGTGCTTGATAAAGAGTAAGTGAATTATAATTTTTCAAATTTACACAAAGTAGATATTCACATTGAACTTGAAAAAGAAGGAATAGGTTCCACAAGTGTATTTTTTTGGTTTCAAAAAGGTACACGACAATGGAAAAAATACTTGGTCAAAATTCGATGCAAGTACAAATCAAGAGAAATGAAGAATTGCCATAACGACAGAGTGCGAGGTGAGACAGTTTTTAAGTTTCCTTTGATTGATGATCAAGATGGTAACAAGTTTTTTTCTGCAAGAACAACTTTTTTCTTTGCAAATTAAAGGAAATTTCAGCATGATGGTGTCTACAATAGTAAGAGAGGGTCTCAAGAGTCAAGGAAAAATCTTAGTTTTTGTGAAAATATCCAATTGATGAAAATGGGAAATTTTTAGTGGATTGAGACTAGAAGGGTGAGGGAGCTATACCCTCATCCACATGTTCAGTAATAAAAGAGATTTTGGCATCCAAAAGGCTTTTACTGGGGATGAATGATCAGGTGCTTAGTGTTAAGCTCAAATATGGAAGTTCTCAAAATCGATTGGAAACTGAATGACATCGAAGATATCGTCTCCAGGAATCTGGCACAATTTGTTTCATCAAAAAATGACTCCAAATGAGGAAGATAGACCATGTTGTTTGTTTTCCTAAACAACTAAAAATTTTGCAGAAAATGACAGGCTGATGACATGGTAGCCTAGTGAGCAAAAAAGGATATTTTGGGAATATTCCTTCATTTCTCCCCATGACACCATGCCAAGTGTTAATTTATGGATGGTTTCTAAGTGGGTGACTTGTTTCAATTTCATTGGATGTTTCAGGAACCAATGGCATGAGGACACATGGCTAGCCCAGAGGCTGCCAGGTGCCCCGTTCCAAGGTCCAAATTATAACTATGGTAGAATTTATGAATTTCAAATGTCATCAATTTTCGAATATCAAAGTACGAATTTCATCGTTCTCAAATATCAAAGTCCAAATTTCAATATTCAAAGGTCGGATTTATATATTTTATGGAAAGAATTATTAATAGGAATAAGGGTGGAGGTCGGGGTCGACCCCACGACCTTCACTGCACCAACATAACACAACACCAATAGGCCGTGGAATATTTCTTAACTCTATATTACATGGAAATTTATTTATATTTATATCATTGGATCGATGAGGGTATGGAGGGGGCCATCCCCCTCACCACAAGACCATATGACGTGACCAAAGGCAAAGCTTGATACAAAACAATGATATTTTAAGGCTTAAACATGTTTATTTAATGGCTAAACCATATTTGAATGTGCGTTAATATGGATTAATTAAAACATGCATTTAGCGCTAATATGATAGTTAATCCCCTCTTAACATAATTAAACACGATTTTAATTCAGCGGAGAGTTTGGTGGAGTTTGCCAAATTTAGTGAATCTACAAAATTAGCGGCCCTAACTGGAGTTTCTCCAGTTTTAGTGGGGTTTCCTAGGCGAGCATTGAGGAGGCCATAACTTTTGAAAAATTCGACCAAATTGGGCTCAAGACAGAGTCTATTCTCGATGATTTAGATATTTTGAATACATTGAAGAAGGTTTCTTAAGTAGTATATTATTGTAAACATCACTTTTTTCCAATTTGAGCTAATACATAGGCCCAAGCCATGGAAGTTGGACCAAAGAGATGTAGCCCAGGAGGGGTGAAATCCTTCATCAAAAAACTGTGTTAATGGATCATTTTGATGGTTGTTGTACATTATATTGCTGATGTTCAACATTATGTTTTTAAGTTAAAATTCTCATGAATTTAACATAAAAATTGATACATTTACATGTTTAACACTCACAAACACCTCAAGAAAGCTATGCACATGAAGAAAAATATCAACCAATTGTTTATAATTCCGAAGCTGAAATTAGCACAACAAAACTAACATTTAGATTCAGATCATCCAATGTGTTATTTTTAGGTGCAAGTGGTGGGACACTTTTCATCAGAATAATGTAAAGGAAGATCGTGATAGTATGTTGATATGTATCAAATCTAGAAAGATGTGGGATGACTCTAAGGAGCCTTATGTTTTCCCCAAACACTACAACCTGGTGTTTTTTTACCCAGATGTGTTGGGTTCAGATTAGTGGTTCCTATTGAGACATGACCCTAGATCAAAACATATTTTTGATAACAATATTGTTATCATGCCAAGCGAGCTATAAGATAATGAAGATGATCATGAGAATAGAGAGTGATATGGTACATGTGTTATTTCATCATATATACTATTTAAGATAGGTTTTTATAAAGAAGAGGACTTAACCTTATAACTAAGACTTTTTTTTTTTAAACATTATAATATGTATTTTGAATTAATTCGTTTGCATTGTGTTAATGTTAAAATAATTTCACTTGATAATTTGCAATTATGTTGATCTTGAAAACAATGGACTGTGTAAAGTTCATTTTTTTATGTCAATTCCAAAAATAATAAAACTACTTGATTGCTTTAAATGGTTTTCCACCATATCATTACTTAAATAAATGCACCATATATGTGTGTGTGTCCGTGTGTGTGAGTGTGTGTGTGTGAATGATATCTTCAAAATTTTAAAAAAATGTATTACTGTATAATGTTATTTTTGGTATGTAAGATCATAATAAAATAATGATAATTCTAAATATGAATTTATTTGCAATATTTTCTAAACTTTATTATGTTACAAAAATTCGTATTATTCTAGATTTATTATTTTACAATTATTTATATTCATACAAATTTACAATTTTACAAATATGTTAATTTAAAAATATGTACTTATGCATTTTAATTACAGTATTTATGGTTCAAAATTGAAAATTAATTTACAATTTTACAATTTTACAAATTTACAAATTTTGCAATTTTAATAAAATTGAATCATGACAATACATAGAATTACATTTACAATTTTACATACAATTACAATTAAAATTACAAATACAATCATTTCACAATACAATTACAATTACAATTACAATTACAATTTTACAATTATTTTATATACAATTACAATTAAAATTACAATTACAATTTTACAATTTTGCATACAATTACAATTAAAACTACAATTACAATCACGATGCATACAATTACAATTACAATTTTACAAGTTCATATTACAATTACATTTACAATTACAATTTTACAAATATTTTACATACACTTACAATTAAATTTTTAATTACAATTATATTTACTATTTTACAATTTTACATACAATTACAATTACAATCACGATGTATACAATTACAATTACACAATTTTACAATTACCAATAAAAAATATTTATTAAATATCGTGATTTAATATTAAAAATAAACATCATGATCATGATAACAATCGTACAAACCCTATATTCTAAAATACAAATTCAAATTTGCTAATATCATCTAATCATCGTGATCATGATCATCTAACAAAACACAAGCATTGTATAACATCATCACAATACAAACATCAAATATACATCTCATGTCAAATAATTGTTATCACATACACATCTATCTGCAAGCACATTAAATCAGCATATCTAACATGACCTAACAATATACACATCATGATGAAAACCAACATGTAAATTAAGTACATCAACATGAACATAAAATACATGCACCATATATATATATATATATATATATATATATATATATATATATATATATATATATATATATATATATATATATATATATATATATATATATATATATATACACACACACACAACTGTAATAGAACTGCATATAAATTTCAAATATATGGTGGTACTACATCAATACTATATCTAGTATTAGTCGAGGCCTCCTTAGTCAATGGTGCAACTTCATGCCCAGATGGATGACGTGCCTGCTCTGTAGGTGCCTGCTTAGTCGATGGTCATGTCTATTCAAGACTAGGTGACTATTGAGATGGTGACTACTCAGAAGGTGCTTTCTAATCAAGACTTGATGCTGACTGATCATCTCTGACATGAGGTGAAGAAGGACGAGGTGGAGTACTAGAATGATGATCACTACCCTCATGATCATGATCATTCAATGAGCTGCTTTGTCTCACATCTCCACGATGCCTATCCCTCCTAGCCACTAGTATCCTTGAAGCTCCAACGATGTGACGCATAAGGGTCATCATGTCACGGGGCATGTCTCTCGAGAGTTCTGTGAGCCCACGATAAGCTTGTATCTCTCTGATTGTAACAAGGAAGACTCCCTCATCAGCCAGGAGTCGACATAGTCGGTCGCCCAACTCCATCCTGAATTGGATGTCCGCCCTACGCTACATCCACATGGGTATTTGCACTCAAGTATCAGGTCTGTCACCATGATCCATGACCTTGGTTGTTTCCTCATCATGATCTACAGGAACATCCGGTGGGGGTGGAATAATGTCCCCAATGAATGTGCTAATATCTACAAAATATATAGTACACAAAAATAATTAGACAATTTCATTAAAAAATTTAATAAAAGAAGTTAAAGAACATGTTAGAATAATTTTTATTCTAATTAATTAATTAAGACAATAAAATGAAACAATACTAATTTAAACAAAACACTAATATTACCTCTAGCATCTGTTGGCTTATCCTGTGTGAAGAGGATGTTGGTACACCCTCACCAATCCAAACCCGCGTACGGACACAACACCATCTTGAATGAGTGATCGTCAACACTAGCTATTAGATCCAGTGCATCACTAGATATCCTGGCCAGATAGTCAGACATGCCCCTCTTGGGCATCATCTGGCCACACCTATGCATCCATATAGATAACATCACCCTACGAGGCTACTGAAAAAAAGTAGCCCTCGTCTCTATAAACCTCTCAAAAAATAAACAAAATAACTCTGAAGCAAAATGGAAGGTCAACCTACCACATGCTTGCGAACGACATCTATCTAATCCTATACAGAATTGCTGCAAAAAAATGGCAGAACATCTCACAAGTCGTGGCATCTGGAATAAAGAATCAACATAAAATAAAAGTGGGAAACTAATGCGCTTCCTGTCACAAGTATAGTGTGCAATGATTGTCAGTAGTAGTGAGAGGCACCTCTCCTCCTCTGGACCAAATGAAGTAATTCATAACTGACCACCAAACACCTGAAAATTTGTAGGAGAAAGTATATCGTCCCTAATGTGTCTCTGGGAGTACGCCCACTGACTCCATGCTACATAATCGATGGGGACATCTGGGAACTCAGCCAAATCCTACCCTCTCCTAGATAGGCCAGTAATAAAATAAATTTTCTCCTCAGTGGGCTCATACCACTGGTCAAGACTGAGCTGAAAAGCATGTCGGTGGGCATCCCACCTGTAGATCTGTTGTCTCAATAATCCATTGTGCCCCTTTAGGGATGTAGCCTCGTATAAATTGAGGAGTCCTACCTCCCTTAAGAGCAACTGGGTGGGTATCGTAATAGGGCGAAGGTACAAAATTCTATCCATCTCCTGTGCCTCCCACTGTAGAATCATGTTATAACGGTGCTCCATATGCTCTTGTTGTTCCCTTTGCTCTCTCTGTTGACATCGTTGGATGATTCACGTATTAAATACATTTTTTTTATTAATTGAGAAATGTATTTAAAAATATATATATAATTTTTATTATAAAAAAAAACATTTCGTGTGCCCAAAAAATAGTCATGCACCGTTATTGATGCGTACTTGTTTATCACGCACCACCCACGGTACGCATGAAAAAATTTCACGCACTACACAAACATAAAACATTTTTTGTGTGGTGCATTGACCAAACTATCCACCCCAAGGTGGTTAGCTTGGTCAATGCACCACCCGAAAACAGTACATACTTACCGGTGCAGTCCAGTAAATGACCGCACTGCTGTACAACCGTACATAGTGTGTTATTTTTAAAAATTATATATGGTGGATGCGGCCGGCAAATGACATGCCTATTTTAATGTTACAGTGGTGTGCGTTTTCTCGATACCACACCAGAACCTGGTGTGGTTTCCGTTAACACCATTTGTGGTGCAACATGTAAATTTACAGGAAGCACTACGAATGGTGCGAGTTGAATGACTCAAACACACTGCGCATAATTTTTTTTTAAGTGGTAAATTTTAAGTGAATTTGAGAAATCAATTTTCTAAAAGGTTAAGTTATTGAGAAAAAAGTATATTACCAACACATTTGCGCATCGAGGAGGCATATTTGCTGAGGATTAATAAAAAACAAATTTTCCCATTGTTTTTGAAAAATCAAACTCCACACAACGAGCAATGGATGGAAGAAATGTGGGCAATGGGAGTACTGATGGTAGGGCGCCTCAGAGAAGAAAATATCACACCGGTTCTTAAGAGTTCTAAAGCACTGAACAAGTAAAAATGATGTTTTTTACAGTCAGTATTTTTTTTAAATTAACCCTTTTTCGGTGTTCTCGATTATGAGATGCACCAGACGGTTTTATCAATGGTGCATCACACTTCATTATGGTCCGATGGATTACTGAGACACACTAGGCCAGTTGTACAAAGATTAGGGTGTCTTGATGTGCCATTTGATAGTATGCATCGGTGCGTTGGAGTACTGAGACGCACTTGGTTGATTTTTATGGAGAGCACAGTGTCTCGGTGTGCAATTTGATAGTATGCACCGGTATGCTTTTCATAAAATGTATCAGTTCTTGCTATGATTAGAAACACCCCATAAAAAAAAAATCAACAAAACCCTCTACCCACCAACCTCCTCTAGTGACCTCCAGTACAAATGGATAATTGGGCTATTTTTATAAGGGCTTCCTAAAAAAAAATCTATTAGAGGGTCTTTTGCTTGTAGTGACCATGCTCAATAGTGAACTACAACGAAGCCTCTCCTCTATAGCAAGACTCCTCTTCTTGCTACTCAATACCACATCAAGCTTTCTTCACTAGCTTGACCTTTTGGTATTTCTCTAGTTCTCTCCTTGAAACCTTCTCTTTCAATGACTTCTTGCTCTTCAAGTTTTTGCAGTCACTCTTCTTCCTCCATCACAAATGAGCTATCTGTCATCAATATCCACAAATATTAAAAAAAAAACCCAAAATCAATTTACCTGCCACTGTCTTAATCTTGTTCTATTTTTTTCTCCATATTGTTTCACAAAATTCTTCTGCTATCTCCGCCAAACTACATGCAAGAATCATCTATGCTCTGATACCACTTGATGCAAGAAAATTTTAATTTTCCTGCTATACCCACTTCCACAAACCCACAATCTTAAGAATACTAATAAATCTAAATAAATTTGATTACTCAACCAGTTAACAATTACAACATATAAATACATTCATTAACATATATGAAGAGATACTACATAATCCACAAGCATGTAAAACTTCCATTCTGAAAACCAAACTCATATGTACATGTTTGGCCTAATTATACATTCATTTGGAAATTTACTCATACTCCACACCTCACACAGCCAAACAAACTCTATCAATATACATTCTATTACTAACATATACAAATATTAAATTCAATTAACCTTTTGGGTTCAAATCCACTAAATTAGGATATACTAGACTTGTAAGAAAGGAAAAATCCACAAAGTTAGATTTTTTATGACACCTTCCATATTCTAAAAACTAATCCTATCCTAAATACCATGATTTTCTAGAGATTTTACATAATTTAGAAATGCTAGATATTTTTCCAGCTTTTATAAGTTCTATAATTTTGTGCAAGACTTTCAGAAATTTCCTTTTTGAAGGTAGCCCTAGATGCTCTTGCATCACAAACCCACCACAAGTTTTGAACCATTGTCCTCCCACCAACTAATAGACCACCCTACCATCATGCCATAGTGTTTATTTTTATACATTCATGGAAGTTTTATATTTAAAGGCACATGGAATCGGCATTGGGGGAAGGGTCAAGCTAGTCGGTGCGTCTGACCAGACCAACCCCAGGTGCTATGGGATTCAATGTTACTAAGGGTGACAATTAGGAGGGATGAGGCACGTGGAAACCTTACCACATGCCAACCCATGGTTCTGTTGCAAGAGTATGACTGTCGACGAAGTTATGGAGGGGTGGGGTGTGTCGCACACTACCCACACCCCAGTCCATAGTTTTATTAACTGAAAAATGATCGAAAGTGAGGTCAAGAGACACATGGCCTATGTCCCACGTTCCATAGTTGTATGTTATGCCATATGATCAGCAAAAGGGTGAAGACAATGGCAGAGGGGGCTTGATCCTTTTTTAAAAATTTAATTAATAACTCGACGAAATGCACCCAATTCATCGGGATTCTTGGGTCGAACCCGAGACCTTTGCATAGACAATTCTATGCCTTACCAGTCTACCAACAGACTATTTTGTTGTCAATTTTTGTAGAGGGACACATTTCTAGAGTTTTTTGCAGCTAGTTTGGAGAAGGAGGCCTATCTTGGCCATTTTTCAACCTTTTTGAGACCAAGAAGAGCCTACACAAGGGTTTTGGGGCATTATGGATGCATTGAAAGTGTTATTTTTGTAATTTGAGAATTATATGTTGATGTTTTTGGCATTTGAGAATATAATATAAAGGGCCACCATTGGAAGCTGGACCCAGAGATGTAGCCTAGGAGGGGTGAACTCTGTCATCAATTTTTTTTTATTATTATGTTGGTTATTGTCCATTTTTAACTGTAAAAATCTGAAAAATTTAACTTAGTTTGTGCCATTTTGAAATCACAGTCCATTTCCCAAAAGACATAAACTAGATTTCAAAACTTTACTTGAAACCTTAATTTTTAATTTCAGATTAGTTTGGTATCGGAGCGTGGTTTTTGTGAAGGTTTGAAATATTTTTCAAGTGTTTTCTTGAGTGATCAAAAGGTCTAAATTGAAAACAGGATGAGTGCTTGAATAACAAAACCATCAAATTGGTTAAAGGAGGCGACAAACTCCATAAGTCATGACACATGAAGAAGGACAAGAACTGATGTGTGAGGATGAGAGAGCTTTTAGAAAGGATTTTTATGATGTGTCTGAGATGGTGAAAGTGTTGTATAATGAGTGGAAAGTGTAATATTTCATTATTTTTGGATATGGTCAAAGAGTCAAAAACTTCCCGTAGTATTCACCCATGGTATTTGCCCACAATTTTATCCTCTATTTTCGAGGGAAAATAATAAAATAAGGCTTCTAAAAAATCTATCAAGCATATAAATATGGGTATGAGCTAAGAATTGAGGGAATTCACGTTTATATATCTTATTTTTTTTATTGAAAACTTGTCGTGGCCAGTTCTAGCATTGATCCCGAGATAAAAACCATGCGGTGACGTTTGTGTGGTGGATCCATCCAAGGTTCACGATTGTGTTTCAGTATTTATTTTTCTATTTTAATGAGCAGCCAGACATGCCACTACAAGGGCTCATATATTTTTGTATGGAATGCATATTATTTTCTACTATTAATATAAATAAAGGGTTGTAGCATTTCTAGATCCCATTGTGTTCATCTCCCTTGTTGAAAGATATTTAATTAGAACACTAACATGTGCTAGATCTGACGAAATATTTAACGTTCGAGATATTACAGTGGTATCAGAGCTATGCATCCTGACATCCTGAGGGTTTTATGCAAGGAAATTTAGTGGGGATTATTCTCAGCCTAGCTAGCCTTACCATCTTTGGTGGTATTTGATATCAGCCTAGGTGGTCTCTTATTTTTTAGTCAAATTTGAAGCCCTCCTATAGACAGTTTGTGGATCAGATCTGTATTTAGATGGTTTTTTGGTTTTTTTCTATTTGTAGGAGTCTTTCTTCTAGAAGGGAAAACAACTTAAAATATCATTATTCTTGAAGAGGCCTCAAGCTTATTATATTTTACAAAAGTCGAATTTCTACTCAGATTACATTATTGAATGAATCTCATAGGGATCACTCCTCATTAGGTGACTAAGCCACGATAGAAAGGTTGTATATCCGAAGCCCATGAGGTTTTAGTGATACATGTCACGATGAGTTTTAATAGTAGAGTGTGTGGTCATTCAAGTCAGGACCTCATGAAGGGAGCTACGTAACCGCTAAGGGATTATCTAGTGGAGATGTCGCTGGGAGAGTGAACGCATCAGGCAATGATCTTCTATTCAATAGATCGGCCATTCGATCTTGAGCACAAGGGGAAAACAAATACAACAAGTTTTATGGAATATTGTTTCTAGCTATCGATATCTGAGAGCTTAGGAGAGTTTTCAAGTGAGTATTTTCAAGTTCGGGGTATACATTTGCAATGAGACAAGAATGTTCTGCAGTACACTGAGGCAGAAAGGACTGTGATGTTTCGTTGTTTGGTGTGGCAACATTTGGTTAAAGAGTGAAGGAAGGGCCTCCTTATAATGATCCCATGGCTAACTGAGGTTGTGCTCTATATCAACATCAAGGAGGAGAAGCGTCATAATAGTAGAGCACCACTGCCTGATTTGTTACCCCACTCATAGGAATAGACCCTTCGTTGAATTCACCTGTTGCACAATCAACACTTAGGTATTAAGGAAGGGTTTATGCCACTCAGTCAACAAAGGCTTGAAGTTGATTCTGGTGTAGCGTTGTGAGGGAGGAGGTTTCCAAGCCAGAAACTGAGCTGCTGGAACTAATCGTCAGCTAAGGCATCAAGCAAAGCTTGCACCTATTAGGACCATTGGACACTGAATTTAGATCTAGAGCCGAGAATCAAAAAAAGGCATCGGTTCGAGAGCCACCCTCTCGTGTAGATAGAGATCCTCAGTTTTAACAGTTTATCACAGAGTCTTCTCCCTCATTTTCTAAACAACAAGAAAGGTAGTGGATAAAGGTAGAGCATTAAGGGAATTTGAGGTCTAAAATGGGACTCCTAAGAAAAATGTACAACCAAAAAAAAAATTATAAGAACCAATATGATTCAATATAATGATGTCAACCATGGGGAATGATTCACCATTTTTGGAGTAAAAAAGAAAAAATATTAAAAAACAATAAAATAATAAAACTGCTTTTTCAACTCGTATTTTCAACTTATCTCCCTAAGGTTCTACTCAAATTTCAAGCAGAATTACTCGTTAGATGAAATATTTAATTACTCCTAAAAGTATTACCCATGTTGCATACTTTCGATGGAACCTGTTGCACGAAAAAAGAGAAATACATGAAAAAACATGATTGAAATCATGTTTTTCATGTATTTCTCAATTTTCGTGTACTAGGGTCCATCAAAAGTATGGAACATGGGTACTCCTTGGATGAGTAATCAAATTATGCATCTACCGAGTTTTTTTTCTTGAAATTTGAGTAATCCCATAAGGAGATAAGTTGAAAAATATTTTTTTATTTTTTCCCTCGAAAATTTGATGATGTAATCTAATCTTATTTTATTATTTCTAGTATTATTTTAAAATTTCCTTTGGAGGGCCATTTTAGACCTCAAAATTCCCCTAATGGGTAATCTTTCCAGAAATCAAGAATCGTGGGGTGCACCCTCAATCTAGAAAACCTTTTCATGAGTGCCATTATGTCAAGAAGAGGAGAGGCAAGCTGAGAATTTGGGTGTAGAGGATTGGGTTGAGCGCAATCGCTGTAGGGCACCCATCCATTAAGTGAAGGAGATGAGGGATGCAAAACTTTCCCAAGCCTGTAACATGATTTCCCTCTGCATCTTCACTGAGAAGTAGCTAGTCATGGCATCCATATCTATAAAGAAATCAAAGTTCCGGGTAAGGTTGACCCATCCCCACAGCCAAATTATTGGTGTGCCGAGAAGTCAAAATTTTTGTAATATGTGGGTTGTTGTAATAATAAAGGGGTGGTGTAATTCATGTGGCCTGATTTGAATGTGACTCTCCTTTTTAGAAATGATGCATTAATAAAGTGATTTGTATGGCTTTGAATATGGCTTTTTGTATCGCTTTGAATACGGATTTTCCTTTTAATACGATTTACGGGTTAGCATGTAGTTACGTGGAATGGGGTTTTATGCCCATATTTCATTGGGAGCATTTGTTATATTAATCTTGTTACGTAGATGGTATATTTTTTTATTACAACAATGGTAGCATTTATTTCTTAAAGAATATTACTGAGGCGAGGTTGTTTACACAAGAAAAGGGGTTAAATTCTATCTTGTTGGAGATCTTTCCTTCTCAGATCAGAGTGTGGAACCTGGTGCCATGAACATCAATGGAAAGCGCTGAATTTCTCAATCAGAGCGAGTATTTCAATCAACTCATGAGGATTAAAGCATACTTTCCAAAAGGCCAAATTCATATAAAGGCGACAAATTAATTGTAATTGTGTTTCCCTCATCCTCAATAAAATCATATTGTTCCTTTAAAAAAAGAGAGAGAGAAGAAAGTAGGAAGGAAGATAAGAGGAAGGAGGCTTTAATGAGAATCATGATTTTTCATGTATTTCTCATTTTTTGTGTAGTAGAGTCCATCGAAAGTCGGCAACATGGGTACTCCTTGGATAAGGAATTAAATTTTGCATCTAATGAGTATTCTTGCTCGAAATTTGAGTAAAACCTTAAGGAAATAAGTTGAAAATATAGTTTTATTATTATTTTTTATTTTTTTATCCTTTTACTTTTTTACCCCAAAAATGGTGAATCATCCCCCATGGTTGACATCATCATCTTGGATCCTATTGGCTCTTATAAAGTTTTTTTTGGTTGTACATTTTTCTTAGGAGGCCCATTGTAGACCTCAAAATTTCTCAAATGGAACTAGTGGGGATATATGGTCCTTTAAGTAGCCATACCTCCATAGACCAAAATGGTAGTCAAAGTAGGAGACCATTCTCAAAAAGGGTCCATGTCATTCTACAACAAAAAAACCATGGGAGGTCAAGGAAGGACAAAGAATACGAGCTAAGATATTAGCACTTGGGTTTGAACTGAAACAAACAAAATTAGTCATAGACCTTCATAATTTGGAGGAATTAGACACATGTATGTTTAAGGTGGGACAAAAAAAATGTAAGAAACTCAGTTGGGCTCTCAAGCCATTCATCCTTGAATTAATACAACCCAAACTTCAGGGACATCTTGATGAATAAGTCAAACTCATAGTTTCTTCTTGTATTAGCAGGGTCATAGCTCTAACATCATGTTATGTCCCTATATTACTATTATAGTCCCTTATTGTTGTTAGTGTAGCCCCCTTATTGTTATTATTGTACCCTTGTAACCCCCAATTTTTTTTACTGTGCCATTACATTATTAGTGTTAGGTCGGCTAGGATTACATTGTGGGCCCATGGACTCCTATATATAGAAAGGAGGTTTTGTAATTTGTATCACCCAAGAATTGTTCATTCATGTAATGTATTTGAGGTTTCCCCCTTGAAGTGGCTTATTTATAAGGCATTGATATCTCTTTTCTTCTATTTTTGGAGCTGGTTTCACAACATTTGGTATTAGAGCTTTGAGATTCTAGGGTTTCGTAGCTCCAAACAGGTCAGCGTGGAATTTTTTCTATAACGCTTTTTCTACGAAGGTTTAGAATTTGAATTTTTTAGAGTGTGAAGCCAAAATGCTAAGGAACATCATCGAAAAATTTTAGAGCTTGGTTCGCAATATTTTTGGAGATATGATCTGTGAAATTTAGGTCATTTTGCAAGCCCCTGAATTTAACCTAAAAAGGTCATCGCGTTATTTTCATAATAACATTTTTTCTACAAAGGTTAAGAAGATGAAACTTTTAGGGTGCGAAGCAGAAATCCTGAGGAACATCGTCGAAAAATTTCAGATATTTATTCACAACATTTTAAGAGATATGATCTATGGAAGTTAGGGCTTTTTGAGGCCTCTGAATTTCATCTCAAAGAGGTGATCGTGGGAAAATCTTCGTAGCTCTCTCTCTAAGCATCGGATTGGAATGCTGTAAAAATTGGCTGCAAGTAAACGGACTTTAGTTTCTTGTATATCAATTTCAGAGCCAAAGGAGGAAACAGTGACACATGGCAAGTCGTACAGGTTCTCTATACTAAACCAGTCCATAATTGGGTCATTGTGGGAGATTGGACATAACTTTGCCTTGAAGAATCCAAATCAGGTCAGACATGTGGCATTCGAAATAACATTCAGAGGATTAATTCAGGGCCAAATTTCAGATATTGAAGATCTAAAATCACATACATAATTCAATTTCAATATCGAGCTCCTGAACATCAAGAAAAAGGTGTGTATTTGTTTTTCAAATTGCATAAGTCTTGTTTGAAAAATCACTTCTAGTTGATTCCAAAGGCCTATTGAGTGTAGCTATCAGTATTGTGTTCTAAAATGCCTACTAAAAATAATTCAACACCCATTAAGCCTTCAGAAGTCTCTACTATGACCCATGAAGACGAAGAAATGCAACATGAGATATCAAAAGTCCATGAGCAAGTGCACCAAATTTTTTTATCGCAAAGAGCAACAAAAAATGAGATGGATGGTTTGAAGAAAGGCGTGGAAGCTAAGATGAATGGTTTGGAAGCTAAGATGGATGGCATGGAAGTTGGCATGGAAGCTAAGATGGATTACATGAAAGCTAAGATGGAAAACATGAAGAAGGATATAAAAGTAGACAGGGAAGGTTTGACAAAGTTGATAAAACAAATGTTTCCTAATGGTGAAAAGATAGTAGAGGAAACTCATGATGAGAACAAAATAAATGCTAATCGTGATTTCATAAACTCTAATGTTGGTGGGAAGAACCACCATATTCCAAAGATGGATATGAGGAAGTTTGATGGCAAGGATCTCGTAACATGGATACTACAGATGGAGCAATATTTTGATCTCAATAATGTGCAAAACACACAAAAGGTACACATTGCAACTTTACATCTAGAACAAAATACATTTTTATGGTATCGATGGCCTTTCTCCCATAAAAAAATTGTCACTTGGTCAATTTTTACGGAGCAAATGATAGCACATTATGAGGATACAAAGAGCAACACCTTCTTTAGCCAATTGATAAATCTCAAACAAAGGGTTTAGTGGGGTAGCACATTGAGGACTTCCAAAAATTGAATATAAGGGTAACTGATATTACAGAGGAACATAGGATTGATCTCTTCATAGGTACTTTAAAGGATAACATCCAACATGAAGTTCGCATTTTGGAACCCGATTCATTGGAGAAGGCATTCAGGTTGGTAAGAAAAATTGAATGTAAAATTATGGTGACAAGGAAGCCTACCACTCACTTCTATAAAGAAGGAAGTGTTGCTACTCCTAGATTTCAACAACCTAAAAGTTTGACACCACAACAATTGGAAGAAAAAAGAGCAAAAGGGCTTTGCTACAATTGTGATAGCAAATACACTAAAGTTCATAAGTGTGCTGAGAAGAAATTATTTTACATAGATTGTGAAGAGGAAGAAGAAAATGAAAAAGAAGAGGATATACACCAGGAACCAACCCTAGAAGAGGAAGAAATGAGTCTCACCATATTGTGTAATGCATTGGCAGTAATTACCACTCCTCAAACTCTCAAGATAGAAGGACATATCAAGAAGAAAAAGGTAATAGTGTTGATCGATTCAGGTAGTACCCATAATTTCATTCATTGTAAGGTAGCCAAGGAATTGAATTGTTTCCTATACCCAACACTAGAATGTCAAGTGATGGTTGCAAACGGAGGAACTATAAATTTCTCTAGAAAATTCCATAATATCAAGCTATCCATGGGGGAATATGTATTGAATATTCCAATGCTTTCCATCCCAATGGGAGGTGTTGATGTCGTACTAGGAGTACAATGGTTACAATCTTTGGGGACGGTAGCTTTTAATTTTCAAGAAATTTTCTTGAAATTTTTTTTGGAAGGAAAGGAAATCGTATTATGGGGTATCACAGGGAAGCCAAGAAAAATAATAAGCTCTAATGTCATGACAAAACTTCTGAAGAAAGAACAATGAGGTGTACTTGCACAATTATTCTCACTAGAAGTTCCAACATCAAAATCATCTATTTCTCCATATCTCCAAAGAGTCTTGGACAATCATTCCAATGTGTTTGATACTCGCAAAGGACTCCCACCTATTCATGATCATGATCATGCTATTCATTTTATTCCAGGAAATTTTCCTCCAAACATCTGACCTTACAGATATCCTTATGTCCAAAAGAGTGAAATTGAACGTATGATTGCAGAAATGTTAGAGGCTGGTATAATTCAACCTAGTCAAAGTTCTTTCTCTGCTCCTGTAGTATTGGTACATAATAAGGATGGATCATGGCGCATGTGTCTTGATTATAGGGAGCTCAATAAGCTCAACATTCAAGATAAATTTCACATTCCTGTGATTGATGAATTATTGGATGAATTACATGGAGCAATTTATTTTACCAAATTGGATCTTCGTTCAGGATATCATCAAATTAGAATGGAGACTGAAGATATTCCGAAAATAGCATTTCGAACTCATGAGGGTCATTATGAATTTTTGGTCATGCCTTTCGGCCTTACCAATGCACCTTCTACATTTCAAGGGTTGATGAATTCCATTTTCAAACCCTTCCTTAGAAAATTTGTTCTAGTATTTTTTGATGATATACTAATCTACAACAGGTCTTGGAGGGATCATGTTCAACATGTTGACAGGGTGCTCAAACTATTGCAGTAGAAACAATTATATGAAAAAACATCCAAATGTTTCTTTGGAGTACAAGAAGTGGAATATATGGGTCATATTGTATCTCACGAGGGTGTTAAGGTAGACCCTGACAAAATTAAAGACATTAAGGAATGGAGAGTCCCCACAACCATAAAGTAGTTACGAGGATTTCTCGGGTTAACAGGGTATTATCGCAAGTTTGTTAAGAATTATGGGAGAATAGCAGCAACTCTAACAACATTATTGAAGAAAGATGCATTTCATGGACTCCTAAAGCAACTAAGGCCTTTGAACATCTTAAAGAGGAAATTTTCCTAGCACCAATCTTAGCTACGCTAGAGTTCACAAAAACCTTTTATTGTGGAATGTGATGCCTCAAGAAATGGAATTGGTGTTGTTTTAATGCAAGAAGGAAGACCCATTGCTTTTGAAAGTCGTCCAATCAAAGGAAAGTATTTACAGAAACCTATTTATGAGAAGGAAATGTTAGCAATACTGCATGCACTAAAGAAATGGAGAACTTACCTAATGGAAAGACACTTCAAGGTAAAAACTGATCATGATAGTCTTAAACACTTTTTGGAACAAAGACTATCTTCAGAAGAGCAGAAAAAATGGGTCACAAAGATGTTGGGTTATGACTTTGAAATAATCTACAAAAAAGGAAAGCTTAATGTTGTTGTAGATGCACTCTTAAGAAAGAATGAAGAGGTGGAAGCATTGCTTTGTGCCATTTCTATTATCCAACCAGATTGGATAACCGAAGCAAGAGATGAATGGAAGAAGGACAAAGATGTATGGACACTCATTCAAAAGTTGCAGCAAGATCCTAGTACCTCTGATACATTTAGTTGGAAAAATGATTCCTTATGGTACAAAGATCACTTATATCTTTGTAAGAATTCCCAACTAAAACAAAAGATTCTTTTGGAATTGCACACTTCTCCTTTAGGAGGACACTCAGGATTTTTAAAAACTTACCACAGGGTGAAGAAAGATTTTTTTGGGATGGCCTTAAATCTGATATTCAAAATTTTGTGGTGGAATGTTTGGTTTGCCAGCAGAATAAAGTGGAGACAATTAAGACCCCAGGACTTCTACAACATTTATCCATTCCAAGTCAACGTTGGGAGGAGATTTCAATGGATTTTATCACAGGTTTACCGAAGTCCGAAGGCAAGAATGTCATCATGGTGGTAGTTGATAGACTTACCAAATATGCACACTTTTGTGCATTATCTCATCCATTTAAAGCAAGTACAGTTGCTACTACATTTGTGGACAGAATTCAAAAGCTACATGGAAGCCCAAGGGTTATTGTGAGCGACGGAGATCCCATTTTTACGGGAAATTTTTGGACGGAGTTATTTTCTTGTTTGGGTACTCAATTAGCTCATAGCTCATCTTATCATCCTCAATCTGATGGTCAAAGAGAGATAGTAAATAAATGTTTGGAAGGATATCTTCGTTGTTTTGTATCTGATAAACAAACACAATGGATCAAGTGGTTACCTCTCGCTGAATGGTGGTATAACACTTCCTTCCATACTGCAGCAAAAATGACCCCATTTATGGCACTTTATGGATATCATCCACCATCGATCACATCATCTTTAAGGGAAAATTCGAAGGTTAAAGCGGTGGAAGATCACATCGAGCATTAGCAAGAAGTTCTCCAACTCTTAAAGGATAACCTGAATTTGGCACAAAATCGAATGAAACAACAGGCAGATCAACATCGTAGCGAGAGAAGTTTTGATGTAGGAGATTGGGTATTTTTACGGCTACAACCATACAAACAGATGTCCCTCAAGCAAGCTAAGAAGGATAATAAATTATCGCCAAAGTACTATGGTCCTTACAAGGTGTTGCAAAATATTGGTACTATGGCATACAAATTGGAGCTTTCTGCTTCTTCACGAGTGCATCCAATTTTCCATGTTTCATGCTTAAAGAAGGTTATAGGTGAAAATATTCCAGTTCAAACAATATTGCCAGAACTTGATGAGGAAGGAAAAATCATATTGGAACCTGAAGCAGTCACGGAAACTAGAACTCGACAGCTATGGAATCGATCAATTTCATAGTATCTCATCAAGTGGAAGAACTTACCCACTGAAGATTCTACATGGGAGAATGAGAATTTTATACAGAACCACCCAGAGCTACCCAAGCGTCGAGGAAAACACTTTTTTGAAGGAGAGGGGCATGTTAGGTCCCTATATTACTAGTATAGTCTCTTATTGTTGTTAGTGTAACCCCCTTATTGTTATTATTGTACCCTTGCAACCCCCATATTGTTATTATTGTGCCCTTAGATTATTAATGTTAGGTCAGCTAGGATTACATTGTGGCCCCACTAGGATTATATTGTGGCCCCATGGAATTCTATATATAGAAAGGAGGTTTTGTAATTTTTATCATCCAAGAATTGTTCATTCATGTAATGTATTGGAGGTTGCCCCCTCGAAGTGGCTTATTTCTAAGGTGTTGATATCTCTTTTCTTCTATTTTTGGAGCTAGTTTCACAACACATCACCATTACTGCCATAAATAATGATCTCATGATAGATATACTGCAACTGATAGTAGAAACACTTCAGGGGTTGAATAAGGTCATGCTTCCTACCATTTAGAAGTGGTGCAGAATTTTAAAACTCATGGCAAAGTTCATCTTTGGCACCTTTAGACTAAATTTGGAATGCATCGAATTAATATTTTAGTTACTACAAATATTTTGCACCAAAATTACATGAGCTCATCCAAAATATGTCAAAACAAGCATGAAAATTATTGTGTCTCTATTCTTATAAGGAGACACCTACACCTGCAAGATATTCAGATCCAAATTGTTGACCATTTGGAGGAAGCAACCACATGTATCACCAGCTTCCTATGATCTATTTGAGAATTTGGTCAGGAAAAACATAAAATTTCTCAAAAGGGTGTTGACTAGGAAGGAGTTGAGAAGGATTGATAGAGGTTTCTAGAAAAAAATCTACAGCAATAATGAACTAAGGATGAGAGGACTATGCTTTATCTACAATGTACCTTGAGCCCTTAACCATTCATTTATAGGTGATAAGGAGGCAACAAGGGAAAAAATTTAGAGATTTCTTTAGATGATGGGGATTCATCCATAGTTGGGTTCATCGGTTTTCAAAAGAGAACTATGAAGGATCCAAGTAGTCAGGTACATACGGTGAGTAGAAACACCAAGCTTTGTAGAGAAAATTGCAGGACAAGATGATGATAATGAATTTGTTGGAACACCTAATCCTACATGGGTAGGTGTGGAATGCGGAAAGTCACAATGGAGTCCAAGTGACCTTGGAATGTGAAACTAAGAATCACACCATTGTATTATAAATGTACATCATGTATAATGGAAAAATAAGAAAGCCTCACGCTTATCCTTCATTGTGTGTTGAGTCTCTTGTGTGTGTGTTCATCTTCCTCATACACCATGTGTGTGTTTTAACATGGTGTTTAACATGGTATCAGAACGGGCGATTGTTGGCCCTGCTCCAAATTGAGTGAGCCATTTGTGTTTATGGCCTGTGCATATCTACAAAAATTTTGATAATTTTTGCAGCACTCAGAGTTTCTGCAGCAGACATTTTGCCGCATTAAGAAAGTGGTTTTGGAGAAGAAGAAACATTCAGAAATTGGCAGCATTCCAGCATTGGTTTTGAAAAAAAAAGAGCAGCGTTGTGCATCTGAAGGTTTTCATTCTGAACTTCCATGCAATTTCTGCTACCCACTTTTAAATTATGCATTTTGAAGAGCTATTGAAATAGTTTAAAGAGGGTTTCTGAAGAAGTTTCTGGATTTTTACTACTAAAATTCTCTGGAAAATTCTGCATTTTTAAAGTCCATTTTCCTGTTGCTGGGCTACTGGAAAGATTTCTAAGTTTGCACTGAAAGATTTCTGAGTTTTCTGCAAATCTCTAATTCTGCATTTATCCAATATTCTGCTGCTGGAAAGAAAAATCCTCTACTATTCTACTCTGCTGTTTTAACTTTGAAAAAAAATAAAAAATAAAAAATAAAAATAAAATTAAAATTAAAAAAAATTCCTGAACCACATCTCTCTAGGGCTTTCGGCCCCCTCAGAACAGAACTCCCACAGCCTTGCGTTTTACCTAAGCTTTGCATCGAACACATACTACACTCCCCTTATCTCTCCACGCTGCCGCTCCCCTATCCTACACACGCAGCCTCCCTAACGCTCAGACCATTCCCCTCACCCCTCTCAATCGCACATCCCCTATCCCATTGGCCCTTCCCTTATCCTACATGCCCACCCCCTACGCTACCCTGCTCCCCTCACAGTCCACGCTCCCCCTTCTCTCATTGAACCCCGCCCCTTTCTCACTACCAAACTCCACAGACCTGCGCTCCCCATATGCACGCTACCCACGGTGCCCTCCTCTCCATACGCTCAACCCAACCCTATCCCCCTCACTCCACCCTTCGGCCCCTAAGCTACGCTCTCCCCCTCACCGTGGCCTACCGCCCTCAAACATGTGGCTCTCACACTCACATCCCACACTACACCCCATTCCCCCTCACTTTAACGCTTCCCCTTACACCTTCAAACTATACCTACGACACTCCTTTTAAAATTTTAATTTTTTAAAATTTATTTTTAATATACCCACCCCCCCATATAATAACCCTCCTCCCTTTCCAAATTAATTTCCCTCCCCTTCCACTAAAATAAATTCCCTCCTCCCCTTATTTAATTAATTTCTTAAAAAAAAAATAATAATAATAATAAATAAATAAATTTCCCTTAGTTTTTTAAACTCCTCACTCTCCCACACATTTTAAATTCTCCCCCCTTTTTAATTAATCCCCCTCCATTTTTACTACAATCCCTCTTTCCCATTTTTTAATTAATCCCAAATAATTAATTTTTTTTTAATTAATTTAAAAAAAAAAAAAAAAACAAAACAAACAGCAGAGAGAGAGGAAAGAGAGAATATGAACAACAGGAAAAGAGGAAATGACATGTGAGCAGATGGACTGAATATTGCAGATTTGACATTGTGTGATTTGTGACATAAGGGTGATTTTCTGAAGAATTGACATTTGAAGAAAAGTTTGCCATCATTGCAAAACAACTATTTGAAAGAAAATTTTGTTGCCTTAAAGGCTTCTTGCATAGTGTTTTCAGCTGCTCATCTACAAAATATTTTGCAGAGACATTGTATTGCATTGACATTGTATTGTGAGTAGATATTGCTTCTTCATAGTTGCAATCAATATTTGAGTTGTTGGAAAATTGTTGATATAAGTCATTGTTGATTGCCCTCCATTATTTGAGGAGCAGATTTTGTGCTTTGAGAATTCCTTGCAGTCATTTGCATTTTTTGTTGAATCACATTGTAAATGGGTGCATTTTCGGTTGAAGCCAACACCCTTTTCATTTTTGAGCCTAAGTTGTTGAAAATGGCTAAAATCAATGAGGCATTAGAGTTCTTGAATAACCTCATTCATTCAAATGTTAATGATATGATAAAAATGAGCAAGAATGCTCTTTGTAATATTCAGATTTGTTTGCAATATGCACAAGAAAAGATTGAGTTTTTGCAATTGGAATCTTAGCTTCAGCGAGATGAACTTCAGCAAAAGAGTCACCATTCTGAACCTGTTTATGTTCAGAAGATTGAGAAGGACTCTCATCAGAAGAAAGAAGATAAAGTTCCAGTTGATTCACATTCAGTTCCTTGTACTAGAGCAGATGTACATGCAGATGCAATAGTTCAACTTGCACTTCTCAAGCCCATCATCAGACCTTGGGAAGAGCTTGTCCACAACAAGCACCGAACTGGTCTTGGATATGACAAGGATGTGTCCTTTCATATTCCAAACTACACCAAGCCTATCAAATTTCAGAGTGTCGGATTCCTATATAATAGTTCACCTGCAGCTGTTCCAGATCCTGCTCCACAACAACAATAGATCGTAAAATGCCAACACTGTGATCGAGTTGGCCATATGAAAGATCACTGTTTTGATCTTCATCCATGCAAGCATTATGGTCGGCACACCCATTCTTCACATAGATGCTTCAGACACAAGCCTCCTGCAAGAACCAGGATTCATCTTGGATGGATCGCTTCTTGGCAATGGGCATCAGCAGCCAAGAAGATGTTTACGACACATGTTAAAACTTGTTCACGAATATTGAGCAAACTTACAGTTGCGTTTTCGCCATCATCTCACCTTGTCCTTGATAGGGGGGAAAATGGTGGTCATGTACAAGCTTCGACGTCAGATCAAGCGAGCCTATGCCACAATCTCTCATTCCATGTTCAAAGTTGTAGCCAGAGACATAGCAGTTCAAGTGAGCCTGAGCCACAATTTGTCATTCCAGATTCAGAGATGTAGCTAGAGACACGGATTCCCATGAGCATGCCTTTAGTTGGTGAATAACCTTAAACCATCATCTTTGGTTGGTGGATAACCTAAAACCATCATAGGTAGTAGACCTCCCTTATTTTAGGTCGAAGGTCTCCCTTTCATATATGAGGAACAATTCCTCTAGCAAAAGCCTTCAGCTTCTTGCCAGCTTTGGTTGAGTTCTAGGAAATTCTTCAAGCATTCCAGAGTTGTTGGTAATCCTAAAAATATCATAGGTAGTAGACATGCCTTCTTTTAGGTTGAAGGTCTCCCTTTTTTACGAGGGACAATTCCTCTAGCAGAAGCCTTGAGCTTCTTGCCAGTTTTGGAAGAGTTCCGGGAACTGCAACAAGTTTTTCGTTCCAGTGTTTGTGGTCATCCTTAAACCACCTCTTTTTTCCAACATTTCAGAGAGTTGATTCAGCCCAAGTGCTGCCATGTATACTTTGCAGATTTGTATTACAACTCTTTTCTTGGACTCACACATACCCCTTCGGATTAAGGGGGGATGTTGGAACACCTAATCCTACCTGGGTAGGTGTGGAATGCGAAAAGTCACAATGGAGTCCAAGTGACCTTGGAATGTGAAACCAAGAGTCACACCATTGTATTATAGATGTACATCATGTATAATGGAAAAATAAGAAAGCCTCACGCTTATACTTCATTGTGTGTTGAGTCTCTTGTGTGTGTGTTCATCTTCCTCATACACCATGTGTGTGTTTCAGCATGGTGTTTAACAGAATCAACTTGACAAAGTACATTGCGAAAGGAAGGAGGATATTCCTCTTTATGATGTGGTAGCTGGGCCTATACATATCCTGAAGCACATCCATAAATAGTATGGGAAATCAGGTGTAGTACATCCATCTTTGATGACTAGAGAGGTTGGGCAACTTATTACCACATGTGGAGATGGACAAGAAGACATTCAAGAAAAATAAAATGAGAAGCCAATAATAATAAACCAATATGATGATGAGAATTATCATGTAGAGTAGCATGAAAAATCTAGTATGCGGGATGAGCCACTTATGGAGGGCAAGTAAAAGGTTCAAGTTGAAGTTGTGGTCATGGCACATCCAGTGTAGAGAGATATAGAGAAATTTAGCGGGGAACTAGAATTTCCAGAAGAAAAATTTCAGGAAAGAATCATGCATTTCAAGATAGAACTTATGTTGTTGAAGCAGAGAGTCTGGATAGTCTGAGACACTGTCTTACAAGAGAAAATACAAAATGAGGAGCTCATAGGGGTATGTGTCGAACCAATGACCAAGTTGTCTAATGTTGAGGAACAACTCAAGTCCCTCAGAAGGTAGCAATAGGAGTACAGTTGGGAGTTCCATAGCAGCCCTCTATAAGAGAACATAGATAAGGCTTGCAACACTACCAAACCACCTTTATAAATTGGGAATAGCAGGGATGAGTTTTCGAAATGCATCATGTTGGATGTTGTGAAACCAACTCAAAAAATAGAAGAAAAGAGATATCAATGCCTTATAAATAAGCCACTTCGAGGGGGAAACCTCCAATACATTACAAGAATGAACAATTATTCGATGATACAAATTACAAAACCTCCTTTCTATATATAGGAGTCCATGGGGCCACAATGTAATCCTAGCCAAACTAACTATAATAATTGAAGAGCACAATAATAAAAATATGGGGGTTACAAGGGTACAATAATAACAATAAAGGGGTTACACTAACAACAATAAGGGACTATACAAGTAATATAGGGACCTAACATGCCCCTCTCCTTCAAAAAAGTGTTGTCCTCAACGCTTGAGTAGCTCTGGGTGCTTCTGTATAAAATTCTCATCCTCCCATGTAGAATCTTCAGTGGGTAAGTTCTTCCACTTCATGAGATACTCTGAAATTGATCAATTCCGTAGCTGTCAAGTTCTGGTTTCCATGACCACTTCAGTTTCCAATATGATTTTTCCTTCCTCATCAAGTTCTGGCAATATTGTTTGAACTGGAAGATTTTCACCTATAACCTTATTTAAGCATGAAACATGGAAAATTGGATGCACTCGTGAAGAAGCAGGAAGCTCCAATTTGTATGCCACAGTACCAATCTTTTGAAACACCTTGTAAGGACCATAGTACTTTGGTGATAATTTATTATCCTTCTTAGCTTGCTTGAGGGACATTTTTTTGTATGCTTGTAGCTGTAAAAATACCCAGTCTCCTACATCAAAACTTCTCTCGCTACGATGTTGATCTGCTTGTTGTTTCATTCGATTTTGTGCCAAATTCAGGTTGTCCTTTAAGATTTGGAGAAATTCTTGTTGATGCTCGATGTGATCTTCCACTGCTTGAACCTTCAAATTTTCTCTTAAAGAAGATGTGATGGATGGTGGATGATATCCATAAAGTGCCATAAATGGGGTCATTTTTGCTGCAGTATGGAAGTAAGTGCTATACCACCATTCAGCGAGAGCTAACCACTTGACCCATTGTGTTTTTTTATCAGCTATAAAACAATGAATATATCCTTCCAAACATTTATTTGCTATCTTAGTTTGACCATCAGATTGAGGATGATAAGATGAGCTATGAGCTAATTGAGTACCCAAACAAGAAAATAACTCCGTCCAAAAATTTCCATTAAAAATGGGATCTCTGTCGCTCACAATAACCCTTGGGCTTCCATGTAGCTTTTGAATTCTGTCCATAAATGTAGTAGCAACTTTACTTGCTTTAAATGGATGAGATAATGCACAAAAGTGTGCATACTTGGTAAGTCTATCAACTACCACCATGATGACACTCTTTCCTTTGGAATTAGGTAAACCTGTGATAAAATCCATTGAAATCTCCTCCCAACATTGACTTGGAATGGATAAAGGTTGTAGAAGTCCCGGGGTCTTAATTGTCTCAACTTTATTCTGCTGGCAAACCAAAAATTCCACCACAAACTTTTGAATATCAGATTTAAGGCCATCCCAAAAAAATTCTTTCTTCACCCTGTGGTAAGTTTTTAAAAATCCTGAGTGTCCTCCTAAAGGAGAAGTGTGCAATTCAAGAAGAATCTTTTGTTTTAGTTGGGAATTCTTACAAAGATATAAGCGATCTTTGTACCATAAGGAATCATTTTTCCAACTAAATGTATCGGATGTACTAGGATCTTGCTGCAACTTTTGAATGAGTGTCCATACATCTTTGTCCTTCTTCCATTCATCTCTTGCTTCAGTTATCCAATCTGGTTGGATAATAGAAATAGCACAAAGCAATGCTTCCACCTCTTCATTCTTTCTTGAGAGTGCATCTGCAACAACATTAAGCTTTCCTTTTTTGTAGATTATTTCAAAGTCATAACCCAACATCTTTGTGACCCATTTTTGTTTCTCTTCTGAAGATAGTCTTTGCTCCAAAAAGTGTTTAAGACTATCATGATCAGTTTTTACCTTGAAGTGTCTTCCCATTAGGTAAGTTCTCCATTTCTTTAGTGCATGTAGTATTGCTAACATTTCCTTCTCATAAATAGGTTTCTGTAAATACTTTCCTTTGATTAAACGACTTTCAAAAGTAATGGATCTTCCTTCTTGCATTAAAACAACACCAATTCCATTTCCTAAGGCATCACATTCCACAATAAAGGTTTTTGTGAGGTCTGGCGTAGCTAAGACCGGTGCTAGGCACATTGCCTCTTTAAGATGTTCAAAGGCCTTAGTTGCTTCAAGAGTCCACGAAAATGCATCTTTCTTCAATAATGTTGTTAGAGGTGCTACTATTCTCCCATAATTCTTAACAAACTTCCAATAATACCTTGTTAACCCGAGAAATCCTTGCAACTGCTTTATGGTTGTGGGGACTTTCTATTCCTTAATGGCTTTAATTTTGTTAGGGTCTACCTTAACACCCTCGTGAGATACAATATGACTCAGATATTATACCTCTTGTACTCCAAAGAAAAATTTGGATGTTTTTGCTTAATATTGTTTCTCCTGCAATAGTTTGAGCACCCTGTCAACATGTTGAACATGATCCTTCCAAGACCTGCTGTAGATTAGTATATCATCAAAAAATACTAGCACAAATTTTTTAAGGAGGGGTTTGAAAATGGAATTCATAAACCCTTGAAATGTAGAAGGTGCATTGGTAAGGCCAAAAGGTATGACCAAAAATTCATAATGACCCTCATGAGTTCGAAATGTTGTTTTCAGAATATCTTCAGTCTTCATTCTAATTTGATGATATCTTGAACGAAGATCCAACTTGGTAAAATAAATTGCTCCATGTAATTCATCCAATAATTCATCAATCACGGGAATGGGAAATTTGTCTTTAATGGTGAGCTTATTGAGCTCCCTATAATCCGGACACATTCGCCATGATCCATCCTTCTTGTGTACCAATACTACAGGAGCAGAGAAAGAACTTTGACTGGGTTGAATTATACCGGCCTCTAACATTTCTGCAATCATACGTTCAATTTCGCTCTTTTGGAAGTAAGGATATCTATAAGGCCTGATGTTTGGAGGAACACTTCCCGGAATCAAATGAATAGCATGATCATGATCACGAATAGGTGGGAGTCCTTTGGGAGTTTCAAACACCTTGGAATGATTGTCCAAGACTTGTTGGAGATCTGCAGGAATAGAGGATTTTGATGTTGGAACTTCTAGTGAACATAATTGTGCAATTACGCCTCGTTGTTCTTTCTTTAGAAGCTTTGTCATGACATTAGAGCTTATTATCCTTCCTGGCTTCCCTGCAATACCTCGTAATTCAACTTCCTTTCCTTCTGAAAAAAATTTCAAGAAAAGTTCTTGAAAATTAAAAGCCACCGTCCCCAAAGATTGTAACCATTGTACTCCTAGTACAACATCAGCACCTCCCATAGGAATGGAAAGCATTGGACTAGTCAATACATATTCCCCCATGGTTAGCTTGATATTATGGCATTTTCCAGAGCAATTTATAGTTCCTCCATTTGCAACCATCACTTGACATTCTGGTCCTAGGTATAGGAAACAATTCAATTCCTTGGCTACCTTACAATGAATAAAATTATGGGTACTACCTGAATCAATCAACACTATTACCTTTTTCTTCTTGATATGTCCTTCTATCTTGAGAGTTTGAGGAGTGGTAATTCATGCCAATGCATTACACGATATGGTCGGACTCATTTCTTCCTCTTCTTGGGTTGGTTCCTGGTGTATATCCTCTTCTTGTTCATTTTCTTCTTCCTCTTCACAATCTATGTAAAATAATTTCTTCTCAGCACACTTATGACCTTTAGTGTATTTTCTATCACAACTGTAGCAAAGCCCTTTTACTCTTTTTTCTTCCAATTTTTGTGGTGTCAACCTTGTAGGTTGTTGAAATCTAGGAGTAGCAACACTTCCCTCTTTATAGAAGTGAGCGGTAGGCTTTGTTGTCGCCATAATTTTACATTCAATTTTTCTTGCCAACCTGAATGCCTTCTCCAACGAATCGGGTTCCAAAATGCAA
Source organism: Pinus albicaulis (assembly GCA_034641835.2). Classification (NCBI taxonomy): domain Eukaryota; kingdom Viridiplantae; phylum Streptophyta; class Pinopsida; order Pinales; family Pinaceae; genus Pinus; species Pinus albicaulis. The sequence goes on from CM076575.1 coordinate 167,381,753, forward strand.
ACTTCATGTTGGATGTTATCCTTTAAAGTACCTATGAAAAGATCAATCCTGTGTTCCTCTATAGTATTAGTTACCTTTATATTCAATTTTTGGAAGTCCTCATTGTGCTCCCCCACTAAACCCTTTTGTTTGAGATTTATCAATTGGCTAAAGAAGGTGTTTCTCTTTGTATCCTCATAATGTGCTATCATTTCCTCCATAAAAATTGACGAAGTGAAAAAAAATTTATGGGAGCAAAGCCATCGATACCATACAAATGTATTTTGTTCTAGATGTAAAGTTGCAATGCGTACCTTTTGTGTGTTTTGCACATTATTGAGATCAAAATATTGCTCCATCTGTACTATCCATGTTACGGGATCCTTGCCATCAAACTTCTTCATATACATCTTTGGAATATGGTGGTTCTTCCCGCCAAAATCAAAGTTTATGAAATCAAGATTAGCATTTATTTTGTTCTCATCATGAGTTTCCTCTAATATCTTTTCACCGTTAGGAAACATTTGTTGTATCAACTTTGTCAAACCATCCATGTTTGCTTTTAGATCATTCTTCATGTTTTCCATTTTTTCATCGACCTTAGCTTCCATGTCATCCATCTTAGCTTCCATGCCAACTTCCATGCCATCCATCTTAGCTTCCAAACCATTCATCTTAGCTTCCACGCCTTTCTTTAAACCATCCATCTCATTTTTTGTTGCTCTTTGTGATAGCAAAATTTGGTGCACTTTCTCATGGACTTTTGATATCTCATGTTACATTTATTTGTCTTCATGAGTCATAGTAGAGCCTTCTAAAGGCTTAATGGGTGTTGAATTATTTTTAGGAGGAATTTTAGAATTTAATACTGATAGATATGCTCAATAGGCCTTTGGAATCAACTAAAAATGATTTTTCAAACAAGACTTATGCAATTTGAAAAACAAATACACACCTTTTTCTTGATGTTGAGGAGCTCGATATTGAAACTAAATTATCTCTGTGATTTTAGATCTTCAATATTTGAAATTTGGCCCTAATTTAATCCTCTAAATCTTCTTTCGAATGCTATAGGTCTATCCTGATTTGGATTCTTCAAGGTAAAGTTATGTCCAATTTCCCACAATGACCCAATTATGGACTAGTTCAGTATAGTGAACTTGTACGACTTTCCACGTATCATTGTTTCATTCTTTGGCTCTAAAATTGATAGAAAAGAAACTAAAGTCTATGTACTTGCGGCTACTTTTTATAACATTCCAATCCAATGCTTAGCGAGAGAGTTATGAATATTTTCCCACGATAACCTCTTTGAGATGAAATTCGAGAGCCTGAGAAAGACCTAACGTCCATAGGTCATATCTCCGACAATATCACGAACCAAGCTCCTAAATTTTGCAATGATGTTCCTCAGGATTTCGGCTTAACTCTTTAAAAATTTCAGCTTCTGAAACTTCATAGAACAAAAGTTATAGCACAAATTCCACGATGACCTGTTTAGGTTAAATTTAGGAGCCTGCAAACAGCCCTAACTTCCACAGATCATATCTCCGAAAATATTGTGAACCAAGCTTTGAAATTTTACGACGATGTTCCTCAGGATTTTGGCTTCTCACTCTCAAAATTTAAGCTTTTGAACCTTTGTAGAAACAAATTTATAGAGAAAATTCCACAATGACCTGTTTGGGGCAGCGAAACCCTAGAATCCAAAGCTCTAATACCAAATGTTATGAAACCAGCTCCAAAAATAGAAGAAAAGAGATATCAACGCCTTAGAATAAGCCACTTTGAGGGGGAAACCCCCAATACATTACATTAATGAACAATTCTTGGATGATACAAATTAAAAAACCTCCTTTCTATATATAGGAGTCCAAGGGGCCACAATGTAATCCTAGTGGGGCCACAATGTAATCCTAGCCGACCTAACAATTATAATTTAAGGGCACAATAATAACAATATGGGGGTTACAACGGTACAATAATAACAATAAGGGGGTTACACTAACAAAAATAAGGGACTATACTAGTAATATAGGGACCTAATAATGGCCGAGTGGAGCAACATGAATTGAGCATCAAGAAACATCAACATAGTATATTTGTCGATATTCATCCTTCCCCAAGTATGGATTGGAAATAGATTATGAGTTATTATTCTATTTATGGGTTGATTCCTAGGAAGATACTCACAGCCAAGGGCATATCGCAGCTTGGGCCCTTTGGCACAGTAAGTGATGGAGGGTTGAGATGGTACCATAACCCATAGGTCCTAGGATTTAGGTGGAATTTGGATCCAGGAGAATCCATTGGGGGAAGGATTGGCCAAAGGATTGTTTGGGATCCACTTAAATATATCGAGGGAAGGATTGGTTGGAGATTTTTTTGGATCCAACTATTGAAGGATCCATTCAGGACCATTCGACATGGAGGAATGTAATAACACATTGTATTGTATGGGGGTCTTGGTATCAATGTACATATGTTTCAGTTGTGGATAACAGTAAATTTATTGAGGGCAAGAAATCTTTGGGTAGGGGTATTTGTAATATATTTTTTATTGTATATGTTCAAATAGGCAGAAACTACCCATGGTATTTTCCCACAGTTTTATCCTTCTTTTTTGAGGTAAATAATAAAATAAGGCTTCTATAAAATCTATCAAGCATATAAATGGGGGTCAGAGCTAGTTATTTAGGGCATTCAAGTTTATCTATCTTATTGTGTTTATTGAGAACTTGGTGTGGCCAGTTATATAATTGATCCTAAGACAGAAACCCTGTGGTGACGTTTGTGTGGTGGATCCATCAAGGGTTCCTGATTGTGTTTCATTATTTATTTTTCTGTTTTAATGAGAAGTAGGACATGCCACTGTAGGGGCTCAAATATTTTTATATAGCATGTATATTGTTTTCTATTATTAGTTTAAATAAAGGGTTGCAACATTTCTAGATCTCATTTTGTTTATGTTCCTTGTTGAAAGATATTTATTTATAACACTAACATGTGCTAGATCTGATGAAATTTTTAAGGTTCAAGATATTACAGACAAAAAGGTTGGAAGGATAAATTTATAATCAACTATAATGTAATGGTGGTGATGGGACCAAGTCTCCACCTCCATCTACACCACCACCCTCACCTCCTTCTTCACCTCCTTCATCACATATACCTACTCCTCCTCCATCTCCAAAAGGACATGCTAAGTCTCCTTTTATTAAGCTTGATGTTAAGTTTCAATTTCCTATGTACAATGGGGATTAAATCCTGAAAACTTGGATATTTGGGTTTGTCATATTAAAGTATATTGCAGGATTCAAAATATTGGTGATGATGTCGCAAAGATCTAGCTTTCTTCTCTTCATTTGGAATGTGCAGCCCTCATCTAGTGGGAGGCCAAAACTCAAGAATATTTGAAGAAAAGTGGTAAAATGATCTCTTCTTGGAATGATTGTATAGATGCATTAAGAAGGAAATTCTATCCATTAGCTTACATGAAAAAAACAATTATGGATTGGAAAAAGTTTAGACAAGCTAAAGGTCAGAGTGTCCAAAGTTACACACAAGTTCAATTTATAAGAAGAGATTTAATGTTGGGTGATGATTTGAGTTCACAAGGTACTCTCCTTAAATATATAGGTGGATTACATATTTATTTGATACATACTATACTTAAGTTTAATCCCACCAATCAATATGAAGTATGTGTTAAAGCAACTCATTTAGAATCAAGGGGAAAGAATGTTCCTTAAGAGATTAGCAAGAAACCTTTTAAATATGGAGATAAACGAAAGGGGAAGTTTAAAGGAAAATATAAGAAGAATGCTACTATCAAGAAATAGGGAGAGAAACTTACCTGTAAACATTGTTCAAAGATGGCCATGATAAAGACCACTATTGGAAATTACATCCATAATTGAGACCAAAGAAGCTCAATAACAAAGGGAAACAAAATACTGCTACTAAAACTCAACAAGATATACTATTTGATTCAGGTGATAAAACCAAAATCACAGCCATGGGAATGAAAGGTATAGCTTCTAATGCAAGTACTAAGGTATAGCTCTTCTAGTAAGCCTATTGAATCTCAAAATGATAGATAAAGAGGTGAGATTTTCGATATCAAAGTCATTAAAAAACATACAAAGGTTGATACATTATTTGATAGTGGATCCCAATTCAATCTTATCTCTGAAGAAATTTAATTTAGAAACTACACCTCATGCTAAACCTTATCCGTTGGGTTGGTTATGTGATGATGCCAAATTACAAGTGATATGAAAATGTAAACTCAAATTTTCCATCACTGCTAATTTTATAGATGAGGTAGATCTTGATGTTGTACCACTTCATATTTGAGGGATTGTTTTAGGGATTCCATGATTGTATGACTGCAAATTCATATTCTATTATCATGAGAAAAAATATCATATTTTTAAACATGTATTTGAGTATATTTTTAGAGCACATCACAATAAGATGAAATTATCTCTCGTTCGTGTTGGTCAGATGAAAAGGCTTGTAAATTATAATAATAATTTCGTGTTTTCGATGATTAAAGCTAAAGACACTACTAAATCTGAAGCTTTCTCAAGATGTGATTTTAAAATCAAGCATGAATTGGTTGAAGTTTCTAACACTTATGACAACTAGATGTTTCAGAAACTTGAAGGGTTACCTCCAAAAAGAGGAATCCAACATGATATTCATTTGCAATAGGATGCACCACTTCCAAATATTGGCATGTACAAAATTTTAGTTTTGGAGAATGTAGAGATCAAGAAGCAAATTAAAGAGTTTCTTGAAAAAGGAGTCATTAAGCCTAGCACATATCCTTGTGGGTCTCCTATTATTTTGGTTCTGAAGAAAGATGGTACATGGCACATGTGTGGATTTCTAAGATTTGAAAAATATCACGGTAAATAATCATTATCCTCTTCCTCATACTCATGATATTCTAGATCAATTAAAGGAAGTCTTTTACTTTACTAAATCAATTTTTAGAAGCGGTTATCTTCAGATAAGGATTGTTGAAGATGATATTTGAAAACTACTTGCAAGACAATACATGGGTTGTTTGAATGGTTAGTTATGATGTTTGAGCTTTACAATGCACCTTCTACATTCATCAGAGTTATGAATGATGTATTGTGACCATTCCTTGATGATTTTGTCATAGTTTACTTAGATGATATTTTGATTTATAATAAGGCTCGTGAAGACTATTTTAAGCATGTGAAACAAGTTTTATATGTCTTAAAGAAGGAGAAGTTATATTTGAAGTTGTCTAAATGTGAATTTGAGAAAACATCTTCGTTTTATTTGGGTCATATTGTAGGAGGGGGTGAATTGAAGATCAATCCCTCAAAATTTGATGTTATTGTGAATTGGCCTAAACCCAACAATGTAACAAAAGTTAGGAGCTTTTTGCGAGCAACCCAATATTGGAGGAAATTTATCGCTAAATTCTCACTCATTGCAACACCATTAAATGATTTGAGAAATGTGAAACAGGTATTTTAGTGGGGAGGCAAGCAGAAGAAAGCCTTCAACATCTTGAAAGAGAAAATTAGTACAAAACCAGTTCTAGAATTTCCTTCTAGCATTTCCATATCTTAAGCAGTCATTTGAAATTCAAGTTGATCCAAGAGAATATGCTATGGGATCATTTTTTATGAAACATGGTAATCCAATATGTTATCATTTTGAAACATTTACCAATGCAATAATTAACTATCCAATCTTGAAATTCACAACAAGAAATATTGAAAATGGAAACAAGAATAGGCTTCTAATTAATTTTTCCCTTAATTAAATTAGAAGTAAATTGTAATTCCACATCACATGACAACTTGCATGAGTTAAATTAGTTAGGAATATTTAGTTAGTTAATTCAATTCGAGTTGAGGGTCAAACTAAAGGCATGTAGAGTGTTCCCTAAGTTTTATGGGGCCGAGTTACACTTCATTTTTTGTTGTAATTAATTAACTTAATTTATTTGAGTTAAAATTAGTTTAACTAGTTGTAACTAATGGAGGAAATATTGAGACGTCCAATGAACTAAATATTATTTAATTAATATGTAGTGATCAATCAGATAATTGGTAATTCACTAAAAATAGCTCATGAATTTCAATTCTGAGGAAGACCTAATTGAGATTGGATTTAAAGGGAATTTTAATATTAGTTGTATAATCATCCCTGTTGTATAGATGGTGCATGTAGTCAAAGGAAGAGCCTAAAGGAATTGTGCAACCCAATGGAGGAAAGTTCCTATTAAATAGGGGCCTAATTCCTCATTTAACTATGCAAGGAAGTATGAGCTTGGAAGGGTAGGAAATTGACTAATGATTGGTGAGAGTCATCCTAGGAAGTAGTGAGACAGATAGATATAGTGTAGAGGCTTCTCAAATTGGAGAAAAGCATTGTAATCTTCTCATATTTTATAACTCACGAAATATAAAGATAGAGGGGTTTTTATTTGAGGCTTTCCCCACATAAATATTTGTGTTGTGTAATTGAAATTCTTTCTCTTTCTTGTTCATGTGATTGTGCGATCATAATTGGTTTCTGCAATTTGTAGAGTAGATTCAATTATTTTGTTTTAGCATATTAAAAATATTAGTTTTAATCTATGTGGATTTCTATATGGTATCGGAGAATAAATCACAATATAAGAGAAGAATTCAAGTTGTCCTTGAAGGTGAATCAAATTCACATTATCATTCTTCAGAGCTAGCAGAATGTATTTCTATGGATTGAGACTCAAATATGACCTTGTGGGTAGTTCAAATTATATTTCTTGGAAGGAAAGGATGGAGGAAGTGTTGGAAGATAATCATCTGAAGGAATTCATAGATCATGACATCCTAAATCCTCCAACATATGATGTTAAAGATATAACATGGTGGAATAAGTGTGTAGCAAGAGCGAGGAGGATAATCCTAGAGGGTGTGAGAGACCACATAATCTTGAAACTAAGACTCCCTTTGTTATGTGGAAGACTCTCAATGAGCTATTCGGTAATAGAAATGAAGCCAAGAAACTTGAACTAATGAGGAAATTGAAGATTGAAGACAATGGGTATGAGGTAGTCTTCAAATATGGGAAGTCCTACCTCAAGCATATTGCTTAATATCAACTCGAGCAATCTGGTGTCAGGGTCAGGAGCATTTACACATTAGAGGAATATGCATACACATCCTTGAGGATCAAGGCATGGATTAGAGATGTTGTGGTTGGGAGGGAGCATGATTTAGGTCTCAAGAGGAAGCCTTAGTTAGTTGACAATTGGGTGACCACAAGGATGATGATTAGTCAGAGACCTCCAGTAGGACAAGAGTTCGAGCCAAGTGGGAAGAAGGAGTACATATAACCATACATCTAGGAGAGAGGTGGGGCAATGTGAAGCAATAGTCCCAAGAGTGCATTAATTTGGGAAGGTTCCATTGAGATGTTTTATCTCATGAATCATTACCTTGTGACAAGAGCCCACAGTACACAATAACAGGATGGATCAGTGGAATTTGATGTAGTCAGATGTAGAGACTAGCAGAAGTCAAATACTGGGGAGCACAGAGAAAATTTAGAAATAGTGTAAATGGCACAATGCAGAGTCAACACTAGTGCAGATTTTTCAGTAAAAAGTGCAGTAGGTGGTAGTAGTCAGAGACTGAAGTGACAGATGCATCATACTGATTCAGTTTGGATGTTTTTTAGTTTATGAAGTTTCAGTAAGAAAAACACTTGATATAAGTGTTTCATGCCATTCCAAATGTACCAGATCAGGATAGAGTTGAATTCCTTTCTTGTTGAGTGGGAGTGTTGAAATTTGCGACAAGAATTATTGAAAATGGCAACAAGAAGAGGCTTCTAATTTAATTTTCCCTTAATTAAATTAGAAGTAAATTGAAATTCCACATCAAATGAAAGATTGTACGAGTTAACTAAGACAGGAAGACTTATTTAGTTCATTCAATTCAAGTTGAGGGTCAAACTACAGGCATGTAGAGTGTTCCCTAAGTCTTAGGGGGGTCAGTTACAGTTTATTTTGAGTTGTAATTAATTAACTTAATTTGTTTGAGTTAAAATCAATTTAACTAGTTCTAGCTAATGGAGGAACTAGTAAGAGTTCAACTGAATTAAATGTGATGTAATTCACATGCAATGATCAATCATGTAATTGATAATTCACTATAAATAACTCATGCATGTCAGTTTTGAGGAAGACCAAGTTGAGATTGGAGTTAAAGGTAAGTGTACTATCATTTGTATAATTATCTTGGTTGTACATATGGTGCATGAAGTCATAGGAAGAGCCTAAAGGAACTGCACAATCCAATGGAGGAAAATTCCTATTAAATATGGGCCTAATTCCTCATTGAACTAGAAAAGGTAGTAGGATCTTGGAAGGCTAGGAAATTGGATAAGTATTGGACAGAGTCAGCCTAGAGAGCACTGAGATAGATAGAGATAGTACAAAAGTTTCTCAGCTTGGAGAAAACCATTGTAATATATAGATAGTGGGGATTTTAGCTAAGGCTTTCCCTAGATAAATCTCTATGATGTGCGATTGAAATTATTTCTCTTTCTTGTTCAGGTTATTGTGCAATATTAATAGGTTTTCGAAATTTGTAAAGTAGATTCAAGTATTGTTTTTTAGCATATTACAAACATAAGTTTGAATCTACGTGGATTTCGGCCTCTACACTCCTGGTTTTGTTATTTTGTTCCATCGCTTAGCCTTCGTTTTCTACCTATTAAGTGGCAGAATTTACAAATTCTAGCCACTTGGCATGATGGTTGGTGGATAAATTTAGAGGGCGAAGGTCCAGGGGTAAAACCCACGAGCCTTCCCTCTTAGTTTTTGGATTTTTTTTTGTATTGTTAACAACACTTTTTTTGTGGTTCATATGCATGGGGCCTCCATTGGGTTGACTGGCTAGAATTAATAGCCAAAAATAGTCGATCGAATTTTTCAGGTCACTAGGAAAATTAATAGGTGAAAAATTGACCAGTTTCGACCATCGCGTAGTGTCAAATTATCGCTCTGTTAGTGGCTGCCAAATTCAACTCCACCTCGAATTTTAGTGGACTTCCAAATTTAGTTGGTGCTCTGCCAAATTTAGCTATTGGGGCCTACTTTACCAAAACTTTTACTTGCGATAACGTTTACATACGAAATTAGATTGAGGTTTCATTTGCACATTTGTAAAGATTTTGACAATCTCTTTGATCAAATTTTGATTTCACTATAATTCAAGGAATTTTATTTTAATATTTTTTGGAGCTACCTTTGATTCTTGAGAATTTCTGGAGCCACCTGGATCATTCCTCGCCCCTCAGGAGCTTCTATCCATCCAAAATCATGAACCCTCTTTTCAATCTACCCTTGTCCCTTGTATGCACGACAAGTTCCCTAACATGCCACACTTACTTATCCTTCACTTCTTTCCTTCAAACTTCAAAGCCTTAAGTGATGAACCGACATTTGCGTCTTATGTAAACCTATAATACTTCTTGCAAAATACATGTTCTTTTTACAAGACCAAACATGACCCAAGAAATCCCCATACTTTCAAAGAGTTTATATAACTCTCTTTGGTAAAGTTTACATAAAAATCATAACATAAAAAAATCCCAAGTTATCAACTAAAATGTTCAAAAACATCATCATGTTTCTTTAATAAGTGATCTGGTTATGAACGTTATTTTTTCTGTGCTAATTTCATTTTCAAATTGAAATTTATTTTTTGATCTTATGCTTGAAGTAAATAGGTTTCCTTGTTGCTTATGTGTGTCAAACAGGTAAATTAACTGAGTTTTATGAGTGAATTAAAGAGCATAAAGTATGAAAATCAAATGTTGAACAAAAACAACATAAATAACAATAAACCATCACAATTGATCCATCAACACAGAGTTTTGATTAAGGAGTTCACCCCTCCTGGGCTACATCTCCTTGGTTTAGCTTCCATGGCTTGGGCCTCTGTTTTAGCTCAATAGTGAAAAAAAATTTGTTTACATGCATGAAATGCTCCTGAAACATACTCCAATGAGTCTAGAATGTCAAAATATATTAGAAATGACTATTCATTCTCTCAATTTGGCCTTCAGTTGATCTAGGCATGGGCTTGTTGAACCCTTAGTTAAACTGAGGGGGGGGGGTGTGGGGGGTGGGTGAATCAGTTTAATACATTCATGGACTTTTAAAATTTCCTTTAAACTTATTTACACCATTTCATGATCAAATTATTATATAATGAAACAACAATCTTAATATGTGAGCAGCAAGTATTAATCAGATTAAATATAGAACATCAACACATAATCATCATGCACATGGACAACAGATATAAGTGGAAACCCATAAGGGGGAAAACCACATCTTATTATTGTTGTGATGAAAAGGCAAGCTCCAACTCCCTCTCACCATTGATTTTATATAGGCTCCAACCTACAAGAGCTACTACCTCAAATTTTGCAAGCTACAACTTGCAAGGAAGCTCCAACTCCCATCTATTTTCTACAGGCTACAACCCAAAGGAGGCTCCTACCTCAACCAACTACAACTGCAAATCTATCAAGCTACAACTTGAAATGGAAGCACCAACTCCCATGTATTTTCTGTAGGCTACAACCCACAGGAGGCTCCTACCTCAACCAGCTACAACTAGACATCTATCAAGCTACAACTTGATACGAAAGCACCAAATTCCTCACTCTACAATAAAATCATATGCTGATTTACCTGGACATCAACTCTATTTTTATCCTTCTTCATTACTGCCCTTCCAACCTCAAAATCTGTTTCATATAATCTTTGGATCTTCACAACATCTCTATCTACTCTCTCTCATTCTTCCACTCTCTAACATTCTTCAAATCTCTTACATTCTTCTGCTCTTTTTAATTGTGTAGCTTTCTAACCTCTTCTGCACTCTTCAAATTTGTTGCACCCTTTCTCTTTCTTCCTCTATCCTCCTTGTCCTTTTGCATACTGATATTACCTATTTTATACAGATAACTTTATGACTGTTTGCATTCTACAGGGAATATGAAGTTAACAGGCATGACTCTTGCCTTTCACCCACTCATTTCCTCACTCAACATATTCTGAATGTTACAACAATATATACAATCATTACAGTATCAATTCCTATGAATACTTGCCTTTGCATCACAAACAATATAAAATAATTAATACATTTATAGTTACAATGTTGAACCCTTAGTTAAACTAAGAGGTTGTGGGGGGGGGGTGAATCAGTTTAACACATTCATGGACTTTTAAAACTTTTATTTTAAACTTAATTACACCTTCATTTCATGATCAACATATTACATAATGTGACTGCAATCTTAATAAATGAGTAGCAGGTATTAAGCAGAATAAATACAAAGTATCAACACATAATCATCATGCATATAGACAACAGGTATAAGTGGAAACCCATAAAGGGAGACTCCCTCTCACCACTAATTTTCTATAGGCTCCAAACTATAGGAGGCTCCTACCTCAATTCTGCAAGCTACAACTTGCAAGGAAGCTCCAACTCCCATCTATTTTCTGTAGGCTCCAACCTACAGGAGGCTCCTACCTTAGCCAGCTACAAATGACTTCTATCAAGCTACAACTTGATATGGAAGCACCAACTTCCTCTATTTGTTGTAGGCTACAACCTACATGAGGTTCCTACCTCAGTCAGCTACAACTGACATCTATCAAGCTCCAACTTGATATGGAAGCACTAACTTCCTCACTCTTTCATGAAAACACTTGCTGATTTACCTGGATATCAACTCTGTTCTGTTCCTTCTTCACTGCTATCCGCCAGCCTTCATATCTTCCTTATATCATTTCTGAATCTTCACAACATCTCTATCTTCTCCTACTTCTTCTTACACTCTCTACCTCATTTCTTCATTCTCTAACCTCTCTGCATATCAATGTGATATCATTTATATAGTTCACCTCATGACTGTTTGCATTCCACAGGGAATTTGAAGTGAACATCCACGACTCTTTGACTTCTGCCTTCTCATTTTCTTGCCTAGCGCATTCAGAAAAATATAACAATATGTATACATTTCAATATTACAGTGGGATATTTCTTTGCCTACGGAGACTTGCCTTTGCATCACAAACAATATAAAATCAATTAAAACATTTACATTTACATTTTCAACTGATATATTTCATTCAACCCTTTCATTTTTTGGCTCACTGTGTGCTTGCCTTTTCTACTACTGTCACTGTCCCTTTCAGTTTTTGCATACTCTCTTGTTTACTGCAATTGCGTATCTGCTGTATATATAACTTCTTTACAAGTTTAGCCCCAAATAAATCTCAAAGTCTCATGCATATAAAAATGTCTCTCCATTCATTTTCCCTGGGCTAGAAATTTAAATAACTGTATGCGGAAGCTTCTTTTATCTATGGTTATGAACCCTAACATATGATAAACTTCATATTTCAAATATGCATATACACTTAAATCCTCTCTCGGCGATACAATAATAGACCTTTTAACATAGTAAATAACCTTCCGATCCCACTTGCTAAACTCTTTCTATCCGCCGATGTGATGAGATGCCTCCAATGACTTCTGATTGTGATGACACCCTTTGCGATGGTTCCGATGCAGTGAATCGCAATCACAAACTTAAATGGCTTGTTCCATTGCTCTGCCTTCATGCTGATGCGATGAATCATCAGTCGGACTGTTGCGTTTAAGTTTCATCGTTGCAATCGCAATCACAACATTTAGTGGTCCACTGTGCCTTTGGTCATCTGATTTCTGCTGATATGATGAGCGAAGGGTCCCACCAGGCAGTTCTTCAGCATTTCAACATTATTTGTTATATTTCTCCTTTATCCGTCGATGCGCTTTAACTAAGGAAAACCTTATACTTTCGGATTGGGTCAATGTAGACTCCACTCCAGCTTAAATTTATGAATCAAAGGTTTCTATCGACTTTGATCTAACGGTTGCGATTGGATCACATCATCGCAATTGCAACATTCAACAACTCATTCCCTTACTCTTCCACTGCGCCAATGCAATAAGAAATCTCTGATGCGATAACTCACTGTAGATCCAATGGTTGTCGTTAATTGGGATCGGACGGTTGTGATTAAATCGCTCAATCGCAATCGCAACTTTCAAACTATCGTTCCTTTGTTCTTCCATTCCACCGATGCGATGAGATCTCCACCGTCGATCTTCCATCTCTGATAATATCTCCACTGTCGATCTTCAACACTTCCGCTTTAGGCCTTGACATTAAGACTCTGCCTTTTGTGTGATGCGACCACCATTAGATCTTCACCTATCTTGTTCCAACGGATATCGCTTCACAATATACCTGTTGTTTAACATTTCAAAACGTCCATGCACTTTTCCCATGCGATCACCATTGGATCTTCTCCGCATCAAATCGGACGACTATCGCATTATTTCGACCCTTGACCTTTAATTCTCAGAAATTACGCGATAAAAGTGGTTTTTAAAAACCACTCTTCACCATGTTTCTATCAATGACCCATATCGCGTTTTTTTGAGCAAATCTACTTACCACATTAAGAGTCGCGCGAACCCACTGGCATTGGGTTTTCAAAACCGCTTTCCTTGCGGGCCCCACTCTAATTTCCTTTGTTTGTTTGACTGGATCTTAGGTATAGCGTTAATGCCTTTGGAAATGTTTTGGCACTACATCGCTTTAATAAAACTCTTTTGTACCCATGTGCCAACCTTCAAAACATTATAATAAACAATTTCCCTGTAGGACCCATGTACTCATATCATCGCATCGCATCACGTCCACTCTGCCTATTCCTTTTATGTTTCACCAATTTCAATATGCGATCGCATCACAGTGCATCACATCGCATCTTCATTACATCACATCGCATCGCATTGAAACTTCGCTGCCTCTGCTTCATCTGCTACTTCTGCTTTATCCGCTGCCTTTGTTTGCTATCTGCCTTGCTGCCTTTGCTGCTTCTATTTCCTGTCTAATGCTGCTTCTTTCTGCCTCTCTTTGCTATCTCTGATGCCTCTCTTTTGCTATCTTTGCTTCCTCTGCTTCATCTTCTACTTCTGCTTTATCTGCTACCTTTGTTTTCTATCTACCTTGCTGCCTTTGCTGCCTTTGCTACCTCTGTTTCCAGTCTAATGTTGCTTCTTTCTGCCTCTCTTTTGCTATCTCTGCTGCCTCTCTTTTGCTATCTTTGTTGCATCTCTTTTACTTTTTTGCTGGTTCTTCTTTGCTCTTCTGCCTTAGTGATAAGTTCAGGTGCTGCACTTTTATTCTCCTTTTCCATCAATGACAATATTTCCAACATACAATAATATTCCAATTCGGCCCTTTCAGCTTCTTAGCTTTGTTGTGTGTTTGTCCTCTTTTGCTTGATGTTCCTTTGTATTTTTTGTTTATGCAATTATATTTCAACTGTGTTGCTTAACTGCCCTTTTTTCCTGACTTGGCTCATGTTGTTGCATTGTTCTACACAACTTGAGCCTTTCTTCTCCATGTTCAGTCTTTTCGTTTGACTCATTACCGAAACATTGTTCTGCACGGGCTCCTAGTCCTTTGTCATAAATTCAGCTCTTTCCTTCGTGGCCTGTGGGGTATGGCCCACATAAACTCCCTTTTAACACATGGATTACAATTTTTGATTTTTGTCAACGTACATACGTTTCAGCAATCAAACAACGCATATTAACATACATATGATTAACAATCAGCAACATATACTTTATAACATGGCGCATATAACAGGATGCACATATACGTGGAACAAGAGTTTTCAGGTCCCACAATCCTAGAACCAATCACAGCACATCAAAAATACTTGCCCGCAACTTTTAACATTTAGAACTTAAACATATCTCCTGTCATGTGCGATATGTGATCGCATCACATCGCATCCAACTTACCTTACCGTGCGAACCTTAAGCACAAAACCATAAAATTTGTGATGTGCGCTAATGCGCAGTGTCGACATGTGGCTCCTCCCTTTCACCGCATCACAACATTCTAACCTTACCTCATCGCAAACAACTTAACATTTCCTAGTGCTATTTCCTAACATTTGCGATGTGCAAGCTTGCGATTCAAACAGTCGTTGATCTGCCCCCAGATCTAACGGTCCTCATCTGATCGCACTTCAAACTTTATAAGATTTACTTTGTGGTTATACTATATTTCTTGCGATCTGCAATGTTGCGTCGTGCCAACATGTGTCTTCTCCATTTCGCATTGCAAATACTTTAAATTACCATGCAATACCTTAATGTTAAACTCTTATATGATGTGATTTGCTAAATCACTCATGATGCGATTCGATCTCTGTTGTCCATATCTCGCCTTCACCTTTGCGATCTAATCCTGACCATTCATTCCCCTCCTTTGGAAATTTTCTAAGTGATCTTTACCTTGGTCGATTTTCGATTGTTTATCCTATCGCCGCTCTGCAACACCGATTCCTCCACAATGCTCCTCCATGAGCTTTATTAAGTTTATAAGTGCGTTGATCTCTCTTGAGCTTGTTCTTCTATTCGCTATTCACTCTGACTTGAGATTCTTTCTCTTGTTGCACACCTTTGTTGCTTCTCTGCTGTCTTCGCTACCTCTATTGCCTTCTCTACCTTTGCTTCTTTGCTGCCTCTGGTGCCTCTACTTCTTTTCTGATTTTGCAAATCTCTCCTGAGCTTGTTCTTTTGGTTATTCATTACGACTTAAGATTATTACTCTTTTTTCATGCCTTAAATGCGTCGATCACTCCTAAGCTTCTTTTGATGCCTTTTCTCCTTTTCTACCTTAACTGCTTCTCCGTTGCCTCTGCTTCTTTCTGCTGCCTTTGCTACCTCTACTAACTTTCCTGCCTTTGTTGCCTTTGCTACCTCTATGCTACCTTTGCTACATTTTTTGATATTCTAATGCTTCTCCTTGCCTCTCTACTGCTCCTCTTCCTCTCTTTTATGCTTTCTTACTGCATTGTTGCTTGATCTTCTCCTTTTCCTTATTGTTGGTTATTCTTTGCTCCTTTGCCTTAATGATAGTTCAGGTGTTGCTCCTTTGTGCTTATTTTCCATCAATGAAAATATTTCCAACAATCTCCCCCATTGCCATTGATGGAAACACATCCACCAATATTCCAATACCTCCTCCAGGACTTCCTCCCCCTTTCGTTTTAAGAAGTGTCTTGTCTTTCTTCCTCTGCTTGCTTTTCAGAAGAGCCTTTGTTCTTCTGATTTCTTTCCCTCCCCCTTTAACATCAATGGAAAAGGGTTTCATTATTTCTCTTTAGGTTGTGTATAGGCCTTATTCTTCTGACTTTATACCTTGCTTCTCCAGACTGGTGTACAAGAGTTGTTGGGAGAACACTTTGAGAATAATTGAACTTGTATGTATATACCTAGTAAGTTGATACCATCCCAAAGCACAAACTCCTTGCACTTGGATAAAGCTGAAAGTGATGATAAGGACACTTCATGGAAAAATCTTATATAATCAGAGATGCATCATTAGAACAATACTAAAATACTGAGAATGCTCCATACGACATGTAAAGTCTACTCCAAATATACTTGAGTCCATATTATGATCCTCGTCTGAGATACATATCTGTAGTACACATCTATTCCAATATGATGATGCCAATATATCTTTTGTAGCTGTGGTTTACCTTTTCTTCCTATTGGTGGTGATATGTGCTAGACTGCTGACAGCGATATTACACTAATAGTCGAAAGGACCTTGATATTGATGTCAAAAATGAATCAAACTAGAACTTTCATCTTATTGTAAGATTAGACAATATCTTTCAATATAAGAGACCAAATGACTTTAATACTTGTATATAGTACTTTCAAAACAAACCCTTAAGGCTAGATACATTCAATGCATTGGTCAGTCTCACTTATCAACTATTCAATTTTATTTATGACATAAGGGGGTATGTATGTCAATGATTAACCTCTATTCAATGGTGAAATACCAACAATTCCTTTCTACTATTGTAGGCTTTAGATGAATCAATAACTGACTCTTGAGCTTCAAATGTAATATTAACACAACTAGTCCTTCATACTTCAGATACTTTAACTGTTCTATCATGATGATCTTCAGCAAAACATCTTCAAGTTGTTTAATTGAAATCTCAGCAAAAAAACTTCACACAATTTTATGAATGATCTTAAGAAAGAAGCCTTGAATATATATCTATACGGACTTGAGGAAGATATACCATGGTGGTAGAGGGAACATTAGCCATGAACATGTCTAGTGGATTCTATCATATGTCTAGTGTTCTTTAATGTATACGACATCTTACAGTCTTTTTCTTTGTGACAAATCTTGTCGCATACATAACATCTTATTTTACCATGGTACGTTTGAGCTGATGTATAATATTTTGTTCCCATTTTTTAACACAATTTACATTAAACATATTTATGTCCAAATTCATTGCATGAAAAACAGTAACCATGGAAACGATTAGTGTACCTAGTGAAAGGTTGTCCTCTCCATTTGTTTGCTTGAGGTAGTCTTTTCATTTTCTGCATCTTTTGCTGGTTGGACTGGATTTGCTTTGTCTTATAGTATGCCACAATATGACTAGGTTTCTAGTAGGAAAAAAAAGTGATACTTGTCATAGGAGGAAAGAACCTCCTTTGAAAACTTCTGACTTTATTCAATTCTATTCAGGAGTGTATGAGCCTTTTGCAGCTGAATGTTTCTTCATTTCGTTCTTTTCCATTTGAGGTTGCTGCTTGCTTCTGTTTACTTCATTACCCATCAAGGTCTTGCTAGCTTCTAATTCTTTGGATCTCCTTTGGGTTGCTTCATCATCTTTCTCAATGTCTGCCTTCTCTGAGTTTTCCATGGAGGTAATCTCATCCCCGAGCTACTTACACAACCTTCTCCTTTCTTCTATCAATCTTCTAGCTGCAATAATCTCAGATTGTTGAGAGTTGTCATTATCTTTTATTACAACTTTCACGAAAGTGATATTGTCATTATCTTCAACCTTGGACTTACTATTTTCTCCTTCATAGCCTATCTTGGTCCTTATAAGAGGATATATTTGAGCATTTAGTATTTTTTCCAATTGTTCAAAGCTTTTCATTCATGGAGTGTTCATAGATAATTCCCTTTGGGCGTTTTCTAATTTATTTCTTAGGCATACTACTTCTTCTTCCAATTTATCTTGCTCCTAATTTTTATCTTTAATTTCCTTTAGCAGAATGTCTTCCACCTTCTTAACTTCTTCAAGTTATACTTTCAACTAAATGAGGTTTTCCAAATTTGGTTCTTCCTTTACATATTTCAGGAGATTGTCTTTCTGTTTTTTGCACTTGAGTTTAAGTTTGTCTATTTCCTCCACAACGCTCATTAGCTCCCCCTCAAGATCTACCTCACCTTTTTCCTCATATTCCAGAAAGAATCCTTCAGGATCTTCCTTGGCCATTAACACAAATTCAAAGGTTCCTTATTCATTTGAGGATTCACCTAAGCTTTCATATGCACTGCTATCTTGTTGAGCATAAAATGATTTTCTATTGAATCTATTACCTTTCTTCTAGTTATGTATTTTGGTTTTCTCTGTCTCTTTTGGCCAGTTCTCTGTTTTCTTATGAGGACATTTAGATGCATAGTGCCCCACTCTTCCAAAGTTAAAGAACTTAAATGGAATATTACCTTTATACTTACATGTGCCTTTCTCCAATCTTCTGAAAAATTTGGCATCTTCTTCATCAGAGCAGGAGCATGTACCTTCCTTCTAGTTAGGGAAATTTGAGGTCTAAAATGGGTCTCCTAAGGAAATTATAAAATAATAGAGGAAATAATAAAATAAGATTTGATTACATCATCAAATTTTAGAGGGAAAAAAAGAAAAACTATTTTTTCAACTTATCTCCCTATGGGTTTACTCAAATTTTGTGCAGAAACACTCGTTGGATGCAGAATTTGATTTCTCATTCAAGGAGTACCCATGTTACATACTTTTGATGGATCCTGCTACATGATAAATGAGAAATACATGAAATACATGATTGCAAACACATTTTTTCATGTATTTCTCATTTTTCATGTAGCAAGGTCCATCGAAAGTATAGAACATGGGTACTCTTTGGATGAGGAATTAAATTTTGCATCCAAAAAGTACTCCCACTCGAAATTTGAGTAAAAAATTTGGGAGATAAGTTGAAAATACGAGTTGAAAAAGTAGTTTTATTATTTTATTATTTTTTAATATTTTTACTTTTTTACTCCAAAAATGGTGAATCATCCCCCATGGTTGACATCATCATCTTGAATCCTATTGGTTCTTATAAAGTTTATTTTTATTGTACATTTTTGTTAGGAGGCCCATTTTAGACCTCAAAATTCCCCTAATGATTCTGTGCACTTATCAGCCTTAAAGGTTGCCTCCCTCACATTTGAGTTCCCTTTTGGAAGTCTAATCTCATAGGTCATCAAGTTTCCAAGCAATGTTTTCATGGTCAATGTTTCCCAATTTGTTGTTTCTTCTATGGCAGAAGCCTTCGGGTTAAACCTAGATGGTAAAGATCTCAATATATTCTATACAATTACAAATTCCTTAATGGTTTCTCCTAAATGTTTCATGTTATTCACAACTTCCGCAGCCTTTAAGAAGAAACTGGCTACACCTTCATCTTCATTCATTTTTACATTTTCAAACTGAGCTCTATAGGCTTGCAGTTGGCCATCTTCACCTTTCTATATCCCTCATGGATACTTTATAATGTATCCCAGATTTCTTTGGCAGTCACACTGTGCATTATTTTTATAAATTTTGACTCACACAGACTGCTCAAAAGTGCATTCATGGCTTTTTCATTTGCTATGAAATTCTATTTGGCATCTTTTTCTATGTCAATATCCTTTGGAGCATATCCTTCTTCCACAATAGCCAAAACTTCTATTCCTAGAGACATTATGTATGTCCCCATTCTTATTTTCCAAAAAGCCTATTTTGTGCCAGTAAACAATGGGGCTTTATTTTTTGAGCATCCTTTTTTGACCTAGGATCTCCTTCGAGTTGTTAAGTTGAAACGGAAGGAACTAGCTCTGATACCAATTGTTGAACCCTTAGTTAAACTGAGAAGGGGGGGGGGTGGGGGGGTGAAACAATTTAATACATTCATGGAATTTTAAACGTTCCTTTAAACTTATTTACACCTTCATTTCATGATCAAATTATTATATAATGAAACAATAATCTTAATATCTGAGCAATAAGTATTATGCAGATTAAATACAGAAAATCAACACATAATCATCATGCACATGGACAACAGATATAAGTGGAAACCCATAAGGGATAAAACCACATCTTATTATTATTGTGATGCAAAGGCAAGCTCCAACTCTCTCACCACTGATTTTCTATAGGCTCCAACCTAAAGGAGGCTACTACCTCAAATTTTGCAAGCTACAACTTGCAAGGAAGCTCCAACTCCCATCTGCTTTCTGCAGGCTACAACCCACAGGAGCATCATACCTCAACCAGCTACAACTGCACATCTATCAAGCTACAACTTAAAATGGAAGCACCAACTCCCATGTATTTTCTGTAGGCTACAACCCACAGGAGGCTCCTACATCAACCAGCTACAACTAGACATCTATAAAGCCAAAAATTGGTATGAAAGCACCAACTTCCTCACTCTACAATAAAATCATATGTTGATTTACCTGGATATCAGCTCTATTTTTATCCTTCTTCACTAGTGCCCTTCCAGCCTTCAAGTCTGTTTCATATCAGCTTTGGATCTTCACAGCATCTCTATCTGCACTCTTTCATTCTTTTACTCTCTAACATTCTGAAAATCTCTTACATTCTTCTGTTCTTTTAAATTCTGTAGCTTTGTAACCTATTCTGCATGCTTCAAATTTGTTGCACCCTTTCTCTTTCTTCCTCTATCCTCCTCGTCCTTTTGCATACTGATATTACCTATTTTATGTAGATAACTTTATGACTGTTTGCATTCTACAAGAAATATGAAGTGAACAACCACGACTCTTGCCTTTCACCCACTCATTTCCTCACTAAGCATATTTTGAGTGTTACATAAATATATACAATCATTACAGTATCAAATTGGAGTATTTCTTTGCCTACATAGACTTTCCTTTGCATCACAAACAATATAAAATAATTAATAGATTTACAACTACAATAATATTCCAATTCAACCCTTTCATCTTATTAGCTTTTTTGTGTGTTCATCCTCTTCTGCATGATGTTCCTTTTTCTTTTCTGCTTCTGCAGTTATATTTCAACTCTGCCGCATAACTACCCTTTTTGCCCGACTTGACTCATGATGTTGCACTGTTTTGCACGAGCTCCGGGTCCTTTTTCTTACCTCAGCCTTTCTTTGTTGTGTTAAGTCTTTTCATTTGACTCGCTGCTACAACACTGTTCTGCATGGGCTCCTAGTCCTTTTTCATGCGTTCAGGTCTTTCCTTTGTGGCCTGTGGGGTATGGCCCACATAAGCTCCCTTTTAACATGAGGATTACAATTTTCGAGTTTTATCAACATACATACGTTTCAGCAATCAAAGAGTGAATATTAACATACATATGATTAGAAATAAACATCATATAATTTATAACATGACGCATATAACAGGACACAAATATACGTGGAACATGAGTTTTCGAGTCCCACAAACCTAGAACCAATCACAACACATCGCAAATACTTGCCAACAACTTTTAACATTTCAAACATAAACATATCTCCTGTCATGTGCGATATGTGATAGAATCACATCACATCTAACTTACCTTACTGTGTGAACCTTAAGCACAAAAACATAAACTTTGTGATGTGCACTAATGCGTAGTGTCAACACATGGCTCCTCCCTTTCACCACATCGCAACTTTCTAACCTTGCTGCATCGCAAAAAAATTAACATTTCCTGGCGCTATTTGCTAACATTTGTGATGTGTGGGCTCGCGATTCGTAAACCACCGTTGATCTCCCTCTAGATCTAACGTTCCTCATTTGATCGCACTCCGTAATTTATAATATTTACTTTGTGGTTATACTCTATTTCTTGCGATCTGAGATGTTGCGTCATGCCAACACATGTCTTCCTCATTTTGCATCGCAAATACTTTAACTTACCATGCGATGCCTTATTGCTAAACTCTTAAATGTTACGACTTGTGAAATTGCTCCTCATGCAATTCGATCTCTACCTTCTATATCTCACCTTCACTTTTGCGATATAATCCTGACCGTTCGTTCCCCTCCTTTAGAAATTTTTTAAGTGATCTCTGCCTTAGTCGATTTTTGTTTGTTTATCCTATCACCGCTCTGTAACACTAGTTCCTCCATGTTGCTCCTCCCTGATATTTATTCAGTTTCTAAGTGCGTTGATATCTCCTGAGCTTGTTCTTATATTCACTATTCACTTTGACTTGAGATTCTTTCACTTGCTACATGCCTTTGTTGCTTATCTGCTCCCTTTGCTGCCTCTACTGCCTTTGTTTCCTCTGCTTCTTTGCTGCCTCTGCTTCTTTTCTACTTCTGTGAATCTCTCCCAAGCTTTTTCTTCTGTTTATTCATTTCGACTTGAGATTATTACGCTTGTTGCATGCCTTAAGCGCGTCGATATCTCCTAACCTTTTTTTTTTGCCTCTTCTCCTTTTCTTCCTTAACTGCTTCTCTGTTGCCTCTACTTCTTTCTACTTCCTTTGCTGCCTATGCTACCTCTGCTACCTTTACTACCTCTACTACATTTGCTACCTCTCTGTTGCCTTTGCTACCTTTGTTGCCTTTGTCGATAGTCTAATGTTGTTGCTTGCCTCTCTACCGCTCCTCTGCCTCTCTTTTATGCTTTCTTACTACATTGTTTCTTGATATGCTCCTTTGCCTTATTTTTGGTTCTTCGTTGCTCCTTTTCCTTAATGATTGTTCATGTGCTGCTCCTATGTGCTCCTTTGCCAACAATGACAATGTTTCCAACAATGCCTCCTTCCTAGTGGCCCTCGGATTCTATTTTCTTCAAAGTGACAAAAACACATATAGAATTGCTCCTCTGCCTCTGCAACCTATTTCAATGTGTTCAGAGCATGCCAATCTACTAAGAATGACTCTTCCTGAGTCAAAATGGGTTGAACATTTCTCAAGATATGGTCAATTTAATTTTTCCATAGAATC
This sequence comes from Pinus albicaulis, assembly GCA_034641835.2. Lineage (NCBI taxonomy): Eukaryota > Viridiplantae > Streptophyta > Pinopsida > Pinales > Pinaceae > Pinus > Pinus albicaulis. The sequence goes on from CM076575.1 coordinate 167,404,940, forward strand.
CTCCTCCAAATCTTGAGAAGAGTCTAGATAAGGGCGCCAAATATGGAGGCTACTCCAAATTTAGCGGAACCGCAGAAAAGTCCGCCATTTAAATCTGGGTTTAATTAATTGTTAACTATGCTTAGCTAGTGGATAATCTGGTCTTAACTGCGCTTAAGCGCATTCCATAAATTGTGTTTTAATTAAGTTTAAAGATTGGGATTACATTAATTAATCTGTAATTAGCAATTAACCTCTGCGCTTTAGATTCTGCTCCACCCTCGGTCTTTGCAGCATGGTTATATGGGGAGGGGGCTAGCCCCTCCAAACCCCCACCATTGGATTCCATCAACATCAAATATATGTGGCTGTCGTAATAGGTTAAGATATTTCAGAGTGGGTTATTGGTAAGGCGCTTGGTTGGTGCGGGGGTGGTTGTGGGTTCGACCCCGACCTTCACACATATTAATTTTTTTGAATACCATATAGTTAGAATTTACCACCATGTACCATATAGTTGGTTCAGACTTTGTATAATGTAAATATTTCAAACTATCGTATATAGTTCATGTGCCCATAGATATTAATCAAAACCTTTACGTACTTTGGCATATATAAAATATGCATCACCATATACCTATCCCATTAACTTTGGATATTATATATCAAGTTTGACCATTGGAATATATGAATCAAACGCGATTTTGATAATGTTTATAAAATGAAATTCGAACTTAGGAGTTGGAAAGGGTCCACCAGAGGGGGCATGTCTAGCTACACCACATGTCAGCCTTTGGTTGGGTTGTCCCTCTTATTAAAAAAAATTGAATTCAACCTTAGGAGTAGATCCTTAAAAAATATTCACTTTCAAACCAAACTGGTGATTCTTGTTGTGATACTTGTCACAGTTCCACTAGGCAAAAACTAAATAATATTCATTGCATGCTCACTGGGCTATCATGTCATCAACCTGTCACTATTCTGCAAAAAAAAATTGGTCCTTATTTTCTGGTGGGTGGACCCGCCCATGGTTTTGTGCATGGGTTTGCACATGGTTTTGGGGCATGATGATTTTCGGCGCCTGGTATTTTGTAGATCCGGTCAAGGGAACTACGGTTATGTTCTAATCCAGGGTTAATGGATTGGGGTTTATGTATGCTTCGACATGTATATATATGTGTTGTAACAATAAAAGGAATATAATTAAAAATCAAGCTGGTCATCCCGATTAGGGATCCAGGGGAAAATATCTGTGTTTATTTGTTTTATGTTTTATGTTCTCGCTATTGTTTATTTTCTGTTTTAAAGATTTATTCGTACATAATTTTTGTACAGGGTTTAAACCTACATTTGGTATCAGAGCAATTTCAGCTTCAAGGGGACGCCTTTGCTGCTGAGGGGTTTTTTGCTCGGGCCTAAGGAAGACCCTGTTTAGTGGGAGATCTGCGAGATCGATTCTTGCAGTGAAATAAGATGGCAAGCAGCGGGAAGATAGAGATCGAGAAATTTAATGGTCAGAGTTTTGAGTTGTAGAAGCTCAAGATGGAGGATCTACTGGTGGATAAAGATCAGTGGATCGCGGTAGATCCGGGTACTCAACCATCGACAATGTCAGATGAAGACTAGAAGAAGTTGGATCAGAAGGCAAAGAGCACAATACGGTTGTGTGTATCAAATTTAGTATTGTTGAATGTATCTAGGGAAGCTACGGTGAAGACCTTGTGGGACAAGCTAGGGAATTTGTAGCAATCTAAGTCTCTGGTAAACAAATTGTTCCTGCGGAAAGAGATGTATAAAATGAGGATGAAGGATGGAGACTCGATGACAGAGAATCTGAATGCCTTCAATACTATGGTAAGTCAGCTGTCATCTGTTGATATTAAAATCTCAGATGAAGATAAGTGCATCAGTTTTTTGTGTTCTCTACCATATTCGTGGGACAGTCTGGCTATTACAATAGGTAGAAATACAACTACCTTGAATTTTGATGACATTCTCTCAGCCTTGCTGTCAGAGGAAATGAGACGGAGAAATATGGAGGGTCAGAATGGAGATGCCTTATCTATACAAGGAAGGTCCCAGAACAGAAACAAGAATAAGGTTTCGAGTGAGATATCTAAATCTAGAGGGGGATCTAAATCTCTTGGAAAGTTTGTAAAGGTGTGCTAGAAATGTGGAAAGTAAGGGCACCACAAAAAGGACTGGAGATCTAAAGCTCGTGATAAAGGAAAGGGATATGATAATGCTCCTTCTGCAGAGGAAAAAATCACCTTGGATGAAGGTGGGGATGTATATTTGGCTTCTTCTTCAAATACACATGTAGGTCACGAGTCATGGTTGATTGACTCGGGTGCATCCTTTCACTTCACTCCTCATAGGGAGTGGTTCTACGAGTATGAGAAAAATGATGACAGTGATGTCTTCTTAGGTGATGATAGGAAGGCTAGAATAGTTGGACGTGGAAAATTCAAGCTGAAGCTGCAAGGTGGAAGGATTAGAACACTTCCTGGTGTTTTGCACATTCCTGCATTGGCCAAAAATCTGATTTCTGTAAGCAAGATGGATGATGCAGGTGTAAAAACAGTGTTCAAGAAAGATACTTGTAATATGGTTTGGGGAGCACTGGTATTAATGTGGGGAGTTCGCATTGGAACTCTGTACAAGCTTTAGGGCATCCTTGTTATTGATCTGTGCAATAGTTCTGTGGTTCCCAAAAGTGGAGCGGAAAGCCTAGCGGTCTCTCGAGAAAAGACCATGCTATGGCATCAAAGGCTTGGACATATTGGAGAGAAGGGCCTTCGGATACTGCATGGAAATGGTATGGTAGAAAGTATGTCCAATAGCTCTATGGATTTTGATTTCTATGAACATTGTGAGTATGGGAAGCAGAATCGGGTGATTTTTCCTTCTGGTCCTAAGAGGGTGAACAAGATATTACAGCTTGTGCACAGTGATGTGTTTGGACCTGTGTCGATTCCATCAGTGGGTAAGTCTGTGTACTATGTTTCATTCATAGATGACTTCTCAAGGAATACACAGATATATTTCTTGACAAATTTAAATAATTTAAGGCTCTGGTGGAAAACTAGATAGAGAAGAAGATAAAGGTGTTGAGGACAGATAATGGTGGGGAGTTCTGCACGAAGGAATTTGCAGAGTTCTGTAAGAAGTGTGGTATAGCACGACAGAAGACTACTCCATACACACCTCAGCAAAATAGAGTTGCAGAAAGAATGAATAGAATGTTGATGGAAAAGGCAAGAAGCATGCTTAGTGGTATCGGGTTAGGACAAGAATTCTGGGCAGAGGCAATGGAGACTGCATGTTACTTAGTTAACAGATCACCTTCATCAACGTTGGAGGATAAGACTCCACATGAAGTATGGACTGGTAAGAAACCCTCTCTTTCACATATGAGGGTATTTGGATGTGATGCATATGTACATGTTCAAAAGGAGGAAAGAAGCAAGTTGGATAATAAATCTGAAAGGTGCATCTTTATTAGTTATAAGGATGGTTTAAAGGGTTACAAGCTTTGGAACCTGAAAACAAGGAAGGTTGTGTACAACTGAGATGTGGTGTTTAGAGAGGTGAAAGATATTGTTAAACATGAAGTCCTACCAAAGGAACTTGAGAAGATAGAGTTTGAGCTAAAGGAGGGTGAATTAGACTCTATAAGGGAAGAAGATTCAGAAGAGGAAGAGCCACAAACTCATGCTGTGAGAAGATTAGTTCAAGAAAGGAGACAACTAGAAAGGTATAGCCCATCTGCTTTCTGTTCAAATTTTTCTTTAACTATAACTGATGATGATCCCAGAACTGTCAGGGAGGCAGTGGATTCAGAGGATGGAGAACTCTGGAAGGAGGCCATGGTTGATGAAATGGCAACCTTGCATAAAAATAAGGCATGGGATCTGATGAAGTTGCTGGCTCGAAGGAAGCCCATCAAGAGAAAATGGGTGTTTAAGAAGAAGATGAATGTAGAAGGCAAGGTGGAGAAATACAAAGCTAGGTTGGTAGAAAAGGGTTATTCCCAGGTGTCGGGGATTGATTTTTTTGATATTTTCTCTCCTGTTTCCAAAGTTACTTCTATTATATTACTTTTATCTATTGATGTTGCATTTGATTTTGAGGTAGACTAGATGGATGTGAAGACAACATTTCTTCACGGGGATTTGGAAGAGGAGATCTACATGAAACAACCTGAAGGCTTTATGGTGAAGGGGAAGAAAGAACTGGTATTTGGGTTAAAGAAGTCTCTGTATGGGTTAAAAGAATCACCAAGGATGTGGTATCAGAAATTTTATACCTATATACGGGGACTTGGCTTCACCAGAAGCAAGGAGGATCAGTGTGTTTATTTTAAATTAATTGGTGACTGTGTTTTATATTTGGTCTTGCATGTGGATGATATGTTGTTGATTGGAAATGACAAAGAAATTATCCAAGATTTGAAGACCCAACTGTTCTCCAAATTTGACATGAAGGATCTTGGTGCTGCAAACTATATTTTGGGCATGGAAATTAAGAGAGATCGGGCAAAGAGAAATCTTTGGTTAAACCAGAGGAAGTATGTCGAGACTATATTGCAGAGGTTCCATATGTAGGATAGTAAACTGGTGAATGTTCTAATTCCAGTAGGTACAAAGTTGTCTGTTGAACAGTGTCTCAAGACACAAGAAGAAGAAGAAGAAGATATGTCTCGTGTTCCATATGCAAGTGCAGTGGGTAGCCTGATGTATGCAATGGTCTGTACTAGACCATACATTTCACATGCAGTGGGAGTATTGAGAAGGTTTATGTCAAACCCAGGGAAGGAGCATTGGACAACAGTGAAGCCAGTTTTTAGATATTTGCGTGGAACTAGTGATTATGGCTTATGCTACCAGGGAAGACCAAGATTGGAAAGAGTGTTGGAAATTCGTGGTTTTGTTGATGTTGACTGGGTTGGAGATTTGGACTAAATAAAATCTACAAGTGGGTATGTGTTTAACCTGTTTGGAGGTGCAGTCAGTTGGATGAGAAAAATACACTCTGTAGTTGCTCTTTCAACTACAGAGACAGAATACATGGCAACCACTCATGCAAGAAAGGAAGCAGTTTGGTTGCACAGATTGTGTTCAAGTATGGGGTTGGTGCAACAACCTATAAGGATAGACTGTGATAGACAAAGTGCAATTTTCTTGGCTAAGAACCCTGCTTATCATTCAAATACAAAGCACATTGATGTTTAATATCACTTTGTGAGATATATGGTTGAGGCTAAAAGGGTGTTGCTGGTAAAGGTGGACACTTTGAAGAATGTTTCATATGCATTGACAAATTCTGTGAGCACTCAAAAGTTGTCTTGGTGTATAGAAACAATGGGTGTTGCAAAGTTGGGCTAATGACTCAGCTCTCCTGTGGCCCCTTGCGGAAAGAAAACAACAAGTGGGAGAATGTTGGGTTTGTGTTATATTGTTTCCACGACTAGTCACGCCCATGGTTTTGTGCATGGGTTTGCACATGGTTTTGGGGCATGATGGTTTTCAGCCCCTGGTATTTTATAGATCCGGTAAAGGGAACTATAGTTATGTTCTAATCTAGGGTTAATGGATTGGGGTTTATGTATGCTTTGGCATGTATATATATTTGTTGTAACACTAAAAGGAATAAAATGAAAAATCAAGCTAGTCGTCCCAATTAGGGATCTAGGGGAAAATCTCTGTGTTTATCTATTTTATGTTTTATGCTCTCTATTGTTTATTTTCTGTTTTAAATATTTGTTCGTAGATAATTTATGTACAAGGTTAAAGCCTATAGTATATTCACCATTTCCATGTATCCTTTGGAAACCAAAAACAAGCATGTGTGGAACCCATGCCTTCTTGGTCAAACTTCTTTGTTGATGTATCCTTGACCTTTGCACTCTCTTGCACCACCATCTTGTTTCGAACACTGCTCAACATTGATGTTGACTGCTGCAAATTTTTACATCTTGTTCACCTCATTTCAAAAGCAACCTGTTAGAATCCTGAAACATCTCATTACAATAATAAGCATTTTTTTGAAAGGTTTGATTCAAAACATCACTTTTTTTTATCATTAACAATGTCAAATTCTAACTTGTATTCACTATCCTCTTCATTTCTCGTGCATGTATAAGAGACAAACTTGTCTTATTCTTATGCATTATAAATATGTACTCAATAAAATCTTTAAACAAGTGATACTTTTTCTCATGGCACTGAAATACTGTTTTCCTATCATACAGATAAGGACTTCCCAATACAATACATGATATCTCAAGTGGCACCACATCAAGTTCAACTTCATCAATAAAGTTTGAATTGATGGCGAAAATTAGTAAGAAATTCCTTGTAACCTACAAGTTTGCATTATTGAATATCCACCCTAAAGGATAAGGCCTTGGATGTATAACAGTTTCAAGGTCTAGCTGCTTAACCAAGTCTTCGAAAATCAAGTTAGATTGTGACCCACTATCAAAAAGTGTATCAATCTTGATATATTTAGAGACAACTCTAATATGGAAAATTTTTATTCTTTTATCTTCATCTTGAGTGATATTGGAAAAATTTGAAGAACTAGTGATTGCTATGTTCTTAACTTTCAAACCCATGGTTGTAATATTTGTCTCATCTCCTCAATCTGACCCTAAGTCATGCTTAACTATAAAAACAATTTCCCCCTTCTCTTTGTCTTTTAGTTTTTTTGGCTTCAACTCTGGATGAAGTTGCCAACAATGGTTTTCATCATGGTCAGTATTTGAACAATTTTTTCATGTGAGTTTTTCCTTCTCTCTTTTTACAAAGCTATTTCTCTTTCCTCTTCCATAAAACTTTCCCTTTCCTTTACCCTCACTTTCACTTTTCTCATTTATGTTTCCTTTCCATCTTGCTTCAAAGTGTGTGGCTTGAACACAAACATCATCTATTTTTGTGGGATTAAACATGATAATAGTGTGCCTAAGGTAACTGTGCAAATGCCCAACATACTTCAACAAATTTTCTTGAGATTATGAATTGATACCCAAAATAAGAGCTCTTCTCCTAAATTCATGAGTATAATATTGCACACTTTTCCCTTTCAACTATCTAACATTTTTCCAATCCATAATTCCCTTTTTCATGTAAGCTAAGGGATAGAATTTCCTTTTAATTTTATCAATAAAACTTGACCAAGAAATAGAAATATTACCATAGTTTTTAATCTCTTCTTCAGTCCTTGCTTCCCACCATACAAGTGCATATCCTTCCATCCTCAAAGAATCCAATTGAATCTTTATGTCATCTTCATGAAGGTTTTAAATTCTGCAATACACCTCCAATTCATGTATCCAATTATCCAATATATCTGCATTTATCTCGCCATTATACATTGGAAGCTCAAATTTGACATCAATTTTGAATAAAGGTTTTTTTACTCTTGTGGATTTTCAAAGACTATGAGTAGTTTTTATGGTGGAAGTGGAAGATGATGCTGATGGAGAAGACGAGGATGATGAAGATGGTGGAGATGGAGGTGGCTTTCCTCCACTAAAATTTGAACTGTTCTCTTCATCCTTATTATCATTTGAAGTTCCTTCTCCATGTGGAGGCTTAGAACCTTCTCCTCCCATCCCAACAGTAAATGCATCAAACATAATTTTAACCATCCTCTTTATGTCATAGAAGTACCTCTTGACATCATCCTCTTCTGAATGACCTTGAGTCTCTCCAAAAAATTTCATGATGGATATGGATTCAAGACCAGCTTCTGATGCTTGTACCTATTCAATCAACTTAGCTTCCTGTGAAATTTGTACCTTCTCAATCTCAACTTCTTGATACAAAAATTTAGGTGATTCAAGTGCAGCTATGAGCGAAACTTTGGGTGAAGATGGTGCTCTTGTAGCTCTCCTTTTTCTAGTCCTAATCTTAGGACTTCCAACCAACAATTTCCCTTCACCTCTCTGCAACTTTAACCTTGTTAGCATCACAAATTTACAACCATTAAAATTGCACAAAACACAAGCAAATATCAAGAAAATAACCTTGTCTTTCAACAAAGCTCTGCTACAAATTTGATTTAATTATGAATGTTAGTTTTGTTGTGCTACTTTCATTTTCAAATTTAAAATTTATTTGCTGATCTTATGCTTGAAATACATAGGTTTCCTTTTTTTCTTATGTGTGTCAAAAAGGTAAATTAACTGAGTTTCATGATTGAATTCAAGAGAATAAAGTGTGAAAATCAAATTTTGAATAGTAGCAACATAAAGAACAACAAACCATCACAATTGATCCATCAACATAGAGTTTTGATGAATGAGTTCACCCCTCCTAGGCTACATATCCTTGGTCCTGCTTCCATGGCTTGGGCCTTTGTATTAGCTCAATAGTGCCAAAATTGATTTTTACATGCATCAAATGCTCCTGAAACATACTCCAATGAGTCGATAATGTCAAAATATATCAGAAATGACTATTCATTCTCTCAATTTTGCCTTCAACTTATCTAGGCATGGCCTTCCTTCCTGGTGGCCCTAGGCTTCTATCTTCTTCAAGGTGACAAAAACACTTGTATAATTTCTGCTATGCCTCTGCAACCTATTCCAATGTGTTCAAAGCATGCCAATTTGCTAGGAATGACTCTTCCTGAGCCAAAATTGGTCGAACATTTCTCAAGATATGGTCAATTTAATTTTTCCTTAGAATCCTACTCCAAATGTCGAGAAGACTCCAGATAAGGGTGCAAAATATGGAGGCCACTCTGAATTTAGTGGAAATGCCGAAAATTCCGCCATTTAAATCGTGGTTTAACCACTTGTTAACTGCACTTAGCTGGTGGATAATTCGGTCTTAACTGCACTTAAGCACATTCCATAAATTTTGGTTTAATTAAATTTAAACACCGGGATTAAATTATTTAATCTGCAATGAGAAATTAACCTTCGTGCTTTATATTCTTCTCTTCCCTCGGTCTTTGCAGCATGGTTATATGGGGAGGGGGATGGCCCCCTCCAAACCCTCGCCATCGGATTTCGTCAACATCAAATATATGTGGTCCTCGTAATAGGTTAAGATCTTCTAGAGTGGGTTATTGGTAAGGTGCTTGGTTGGTGCGGGGGTGTTCGTGGGTTCGGCCCCAACCCCCGCACATATTAATTTTGTTGAATACAATATAGTCAGACTTTTCCACCAAATAACATATAGTCGGTTCAGACTTTGTATAATGTAAATATTTCAAAGTATGGTATATAGTTCATATGCCCATACATTTTAATCAAAACCTTTGTAGACTTTGGCATATATAAAATATGTGCCACTATATACATGTCCCATAAAATTTGGATATAATATATCAAGTTTGACCATTGGAATATATGAATCAAATGTGATCTTGACCATGGTTATAAAATGAAATTCTAACTTAGGAGTTGGAGAGGGTCCACTAGAGGGGACACATGGCAGCCCCTGGTTCCACCACGTGTCAACCTCTAGTTGGGTTGTCCCTCTTAATAAAAAAAAAATTGAATTCAACCTTAGGAGAAGATCCTTAATAAAATTTCACTTTCAAACTAAACTCGTGAATCCTGTTGTGACACTTGTAACAGTGCCACTAAGCAAAAACTAAAGAATATTCCCTGCATACTGATTGGGCTGCCATGTCATCAACCTATCATTGTTTTGCAATTTTTTTTTTTTAATTTCAGTTCTGAATGGCGATCAACAAGCTATAGATTCTTCATCTGGAGTCAGTTTTTGACGAAATGAAGTGCATCGGATTCTTGGCAATGTACGGGTCACCGTCATTTAGTTTCTAATAAATTCTAAGAACTTTCATTTTGAGCTTAATACTAAGCCTATGATTAATAAGTGATGGAAAACACTTCATCACTTTGATAGTGATTTCACAACCTATGATTTAGAAAATGTGGCCATGAAAAGCTTTTGTCTCTAATAAAACCATCTCTCAGTAAAAAAAGTGAATGGGTATCGAGCCAGTTCTTTTGTCAAAAAGCTTCATTGACTGGTTCCTGCGCAAACACTTCGTCCTTCTTATGAAGTTGCTCTTGATGGAGCTCCAAATATGTGGATCTCTGATTTCCGCCTCTATTGCAATGGATGCAAAAATTATTCTTCCTTCAAACCTGCTTAACCTTATTCCTTCCATGATGTGGAGAAGGCATTTTACATCTTGTCCTCTTCACCTTGATGTCAACCTCTTCCAACACTCAGAAACCACATGGTTATACAAGCCCCAAAAACTACATGGTTTTCTATAAAATAAACTTTTCTCATCAATAGAAATATGCTTGTAATCAAAAGGGACATTAGCATACTGAGAATTTTTATACCTCGCTTGGTTGTCTCTGGTGTGATCAAAGAGTTGAAAACTTGCCTTAGCTCTTCCTCTACAATGTGCATTGTCATGGGAATATTGTGATGCATTCTCATCATTCTCTTTCCTTGGTGATTTCTACAATGGATTGGATTCTTTGTCTGAAGAACCCCTTGCTTATGTTGCCTTCGACATTCTCCTTCAGTGTACCCCAATCCTGAAATGGGCACCTCAAGTCTTCCAACAAAAATAACATCATGTGAAAATTAAACTAAATAAATATCAACATTGTTCCCTAAGCCTTCGTTGCACTCCAACTTTTCCCCATATTTTTTATTTATTTTTTACTATTTTTTATTTTATTTTTTTCTTTTTAAAAACTTTATTGTTTAAATTTTTTATTTTTACAATATAATTTTGTTTCTTTAAACATTTTTATGGCTTTTTTGTCTATTTATATATTTTATTTTTTCATGTTTTTTTTATGTTTTATTACTTGTTATTATTAAAAAAAAACGATTTTTTATGTTTCTTTTTTTAGTTTTTTTCAATGTTTGAAAATATGTTTTATTTTTTATTTTCCATTTTTATTTATTTATTATTTTAGTTTTTTTTCATTTTTTCTACAAGGTTCATGTCAATTCTCGACTAGCAACCTGATCCCATTATGTGCAATTTGATAGTTTATTTTAAAAAAATTCGTTATAATGAATCGAGTCTTCCCCCACAATGTGTCAATTTCATGGTTGGTCTTTAAGTTTTCATTACAATGGGTCAAGTTCACCTACAATGCATGTCAATTTGATGGTTGATTTATAAATTTTGTTGCGATGTGTCAAGTTGTCTAATTACAACAATTCTTGGAAGGATCTTGTTCGACATGTTGATAGGGTGCTCAAATTATTGGAGGAGAAACAATTATATGCAAAAGCCTCCAAATTCTTATTTGGAGTACAGGAGGTAAAATATTTAGGTCATATTATATCACATGAGGTTGTTAAGCTAGACCCTAAAAAAATGAATCCATTAAGGAATGAAAAATCCACACAGCCCTAAAGCATATTCGAGGATTTCTTAGGTTGACAGGGTATTATTGCAAGTATGTGACGAGCTATGGGAGAACAACAGTCCCTCAAACAACATTACTAAAGAGAGATGAATTTTCTTGGACTCCAGAATAAACTAAAGCCTTTGGACATCTTAAAGAGGTAATTTGTCAAGCATCGACCTAAACTACACCAAATTTCATAAAAAACCTTATTGTGGAATGTGATGCCTCAATAACTGGAATTGGTGTTGTTTTAATGCAGGAAGGAAGACCCTTTTCTTTTGAAAGTCATCCAATAAAGGGAAAGTATTTACACAAACTTATTTATGAGAAGGAAATGTTAGAAATACTACATGCACTAAAGAAGTAGCGACCTTACCTCATGAGAAGACACTTCAAGGTAAAAATAGATCTTGATAGTCTTAAATACTTTTGGGAACATAGATTATCTTTAGAAGAGTAGCAAAAATGGGTCACCAAGATGTTGGGTTATGACTTTGAAATCATATACAAAAAGGGGAAGCAGAATGTTGTTGCAGATTCACTCTCAAGAAAATATGAGGATGTGGAAGCATTGCTATGTTCCATTTATATTATCCAACCTGATTGGATAACTGAAGTAGGGGATGAATGGAAGAATGACGAAGAGGTGTGGACACTCATTCAAAAGTTCCAACAAGATCCCAATACATTTGATATATTTATCTAGAAAAAATATTTCATTATGCTACAAAGATTGCTTATATCTCTATAAGAATTCCCAAGTCAGAGAAAATATCCTTTTGGAATTTCACACCTCCCCCTTAGGAGGGCACTCCGGATTTTTAAAAACTTACCACAAGGTCAAGAGAGTTTTTTTTTGGATGGGCTTAAATATGATATTTGGAAGTTTGTGGCAGAATGTTTGGTTTTCCAAGAAAATAAATTTGAGACAATCAAGGCCCTTGGTCTATTACAACCTTTAGCCTTTCCAAGTCAACATTGGGAGGAGGTCTCAATGGATTTTATCATAGGTTTACCCAAGTCTGAAGGATATTTTTTCATCATGGTTATAGTTGATAGACTTACCAAGTATGCACAATTTTGTGCATTATCTCATCCATTTAAAGCCAATACCATTGCTATCGCATTTAGGGAAAAAATTCAAAATATACTTGGAAACCCAAAGATTATTGTAAGCAACAGAGATCCTATTTTCAATGGAAATATTTGGATGGAATTATTTTCTTGTCTAAGTACTCAATTAGCTCATAGCTTGTCTTATCATCCTCAACCTGATGGGAAAACTGAGATAGTGAACAAATTTTTGGAAGGATATCTTTGTTGTTTTGTATCTGATAAACAAACATAATTGTTCAAGTGGTTACCTCTGGCTAAATGGTGGTATAACACTTCCTTCCATACTGCAGCAAAAATGACCCCATTTGTGGCACTTTATGGATATCATCAACCATCTATCACATCATATTTAAGGAAAAATTCTAAGGTTCAAGATGTGGAAGATCACATCAAGCATCAAAAAAAAATTATCCAACTCTTAAAAGATAACCTCACTCTTACGCATAATCGAATGAAACAACAATTCGATCAACATTACAGTGAAAGAAGTTTTGATGTAGATGACTGGGTATTTTTACGGCTACAACCATACAAACAAGTGTCCCTCAAGCCAGATAAGAAGGATAATAAATTATCACCCAAGTAATATGGTCCTTAAAAGGTGTTGCAAAATATTTTTACTATGGAATACAAATTGGAGTTTCCCAGATCTTCCCAAGTACACCTAGTTTTCCATGTTTCATTCTTAAAAAGGTTGTCGATGACAATCTCCCAGTTCAAACAATTTTTATATAACTTGATGAAGAAGGAAAAATCATATTGGATCTTGAAGTAGTCACATAAAAAAAAACCCGACAAGTATGAGATAGATCAATTTTAGATTATCTCATTGAGTGGAAGAACTTACCTATTGAAGATTTGACATGGGAGGATAATAATTTTATACATAAGCACCAAGAACTTCTCAAGAATTGAGGATAACACTTTTTTGAAGGAGAGTGGCATGTTAGGTCCCTATAATACTAGTGTAGCCCCTTTATTATTATTGTTAGTATATCCCCGTACTGTTATTATTGTGCCCATGCGGCCCCGATATTATTATTGTTATGCCCCATATAATCCCACTATTGTTATTGTTGTGTCCTTACATTATTACTATTATGTAAGCTCTAATTATATTGTGACTCCTTAGAGTCCTATATATAGCAAGGAGGCTTATTCATTTGTATCATTTCAAAATTGTTCATTTATGTGATGTGGAGTAGGTCTCCCCATCAAAGAGGCTAATTTTGATGTCTTTGATCTAGCTCTGTCACAAGTTCAACTTTTTAATTTTGTTGAAGAATTATCACAAGTTCATACCTCCTACCTCAGGTTCGAGGTTTCTCCTACCTCAGGCCTGAGGGTACTACTGCAAATAGAGTTTAATTTCTTCTCTTGAAGTGTTGAAAATAATGTTTAATTAGGCAAAATGTTTTTCTCCAATTGAGGCCTAAGTATAGTCTTTCATGGGGCTTAAATTTAGGTTACTTCATGATCTAATTTTGTGTAACTTCATGTGTGTATTTAACTCTTCCATAGGGCTAAAAATTCCTTCTCATAGGTCAGAGGTATGTTGATTTCTAGTCTTTCCTCATGGATATAATAATAATACAAATTGATCCTATACCTAAGAAGGGCGAAATACTCTTCACAATAAACCAATGAATCCAACACAAGAAGGTTCCAAAAGGCAAAGAAATATCCACCAATAAATTATGAACCAAATACAGATATCAATCACAAAATATTCATGTTCCTTTTTACTAATTTCATGAGCTGTGAACTTGTATTTTGCCTCAAGTTGAAAATACTTCATGTATTCCTTGTCGAGTTGGAAAATTTAAATGGATGAAGTGTAGCTTCTATTTATACTAGTTCAAACCTATATTGAACCAACATGTATGTTGGGTGAGGTTGACTTGTCTAGATAAAAACATGGATTTCTTAACTTTGAAATTCAAATTATCATCAACTAAGGGGGAATATATAATTTTTAGAAAGAGCTTTAAGTCCTCTACAATATTATGTAATTCTCTTCTTAAGATATTGTTCCATTTGACATCAATAACAATAATTCTTCCAACAGAACAATTATAGACTACCGCCCCATCCTCATAGAATTGAGTGTGTCATAGCCTAAAGATCCCTAGCCATTGTGAGTCAAAATTGCAAGTTATTATTAAGGTAAGCATCCTATAGAGTCATTATTGTATCAAGAAGAGATTTTTTGTGAATCTTATTTCCAATGTTGAACTGTAAGAAAGTTCCAGCCACCATCCACGAACAATCACAGTAGTTGACCATATTAAGGAGTTGAATACTGGGCCTCAACCCTAGACACCACAATCCCAAGGCTTGAAATTTAAAATAGATAACAAGTTTTTAAATACAATATTTTGAGAAGGTTTGACATGTTTTTTTTAAAGCTTTTAAATTTTTGGAGTAAAATTTATTTAATTAAATATCGGATAATTAAAAGGTGTTTTGAGGAAATTATTTTTTTGGGTTGTGTAAGAAATTATGTTAAAATAAGTAAATGGAAAGGTGAAATTGATAGAAATATGGTGTACAGTCCTTGAAAAAAAGGTGTAGTTATATCTTGTAAAATAGAAGAAAAAAAAATTGGTTTTACAATGCCATCTAAATTTCGTGAACATTGTAAAATGTGTATCTGCCACATTTCATGAGTCACCATTGCTACATGAAAGGAAAATTTAGCGATCTTGGTAACATCTACATTCTTAGTTTCTGCATTGACATTAGCTTGTAGTGCCATCGTTATATTGAGAAAAAGACATATTGGGCTAGCCACCACCGTAAACCACAACCACATCAACCTCTTAAGGGAATTCATTCAAGGGAAAGTAAATTTTAGCAGTGTATTTGAGTAAGTCCATTATGTTAATCATATCCATGAGCTTGTCCTTTATTTAAGGGAAAATAAATGTCATTTCTTAAAGGAGGATTTTTTCTTAAAGTGCTGCATTTTTTTTATATGGAAGCATTGTAGGGTAGAGAGCATTGGCCCTATGGTGTTCAACCTGTATGTGAAGCAAAGACCGGGTAGAAATAGGAAATAAAAGAGCTTGAGAAAGTCAAAGGAACAACAACAATTGTTTGAGATCTATTTAAAAGAATTGGAAACCAAAAGAAAAAATAATTCCTTGGAATTAAAATGCATAAATGAATCCATAAATGGAAACACTCTTCCCCTCATTGGAGATGCAAAGGAAATAAAGGAGGCCTTGGATATCTTTGAGAGAATCTTTGGTATAAGGGGAAGTAATCAAGTTGAATATAGTAGTGGCATACAACCTACTATAGGAGTGCTTCAAAATAAAAAGGAAGGTTTATTTATAGTAGTAGATCTATATAAATATGAAGAATTTGGTGAATCCCACTTGGTGAAACACTGCTCTAGAATTTGTTCTTCTAGTTCGCCTTTCTTCTAATGTATTTTTTCAATTTCAACAATTATTACACTAAACGTTGTGACCTATATCACTTCGATATGTCCTCTTTTCAATTCCATGGGTTTGATCAAATTTCATCTTCCAAATTAAGATTATGGTGGCCTTCCCAAAACTTGTTTATTTTTTGCCTCTTCTTTGGGGATAACTTATATACTGTGCCATATTTCTAATTAATTTTGTATGTCTCTTAAGATATTTGAAAGTTTCATAGTCTAAAGTGTCACAAAAAAATTACAACGAAATTTTTGTGATCACTCATTTGAAATTGATTTCAGGAGCATTTAAAAACCTTTAATTCCACAGGATATATGTACAAAACCATAGGAAAAACATATTTTAATTTTTTTACTAGATGTACGCTTATGTTTTTTATAAATCTCATCAAAATTTAATTGTTTAAGCTTCCTAGAAAAGAAATTATAGAGAATATTCCAAAATCACTTGTTTGAAAATGATTTTAGGGCATTCACAATCCCTAACATCCACATAGTATATCTCTAAACTTATAGAGAAAAAAAAAATTATTGTTTTTACCAAACATAAATTGTTGTATCTTCTCTATATTCTCAAAATCCAAAGTTTGAAACATGCCCCAAAATCCACTATAATAAAAATTCCAAGATTTCTCTTTTGAAATTGATTTTAGGACCATTATGAAACCCTAACTTATGTAACACATATCTCTAAAATTATAGTGAAACATAATGGTTATTGGCCATATTATTTTTCCCATGCATAACCATAACTCATATGAGTCTCCTATGTGAGTTGAAATCCATTTAGTTCTCAACGTTTCCTAAGTGCCCTTTTTAATGTGCTCTCCTTGATGCAATTTATTGCCCCTTTTTGGTGACATTGCTACATCACACATATTAGAGATAAGAAATATGTTTTTTTCAAATGTATTGTGATGTGCCTTTAGTAGCCATAGTATCATGAAGTGCTTGTCTCAATAATTTCAAGAGTATGCATATGATTGCCTAATTTGTAAATAAATGCTATAAATATATCACTTTACTATCATTTTTTCTCTCTATAGGGGTTCCTTCCTTCAAATTGGTTTCTCTCCCTTTCTCTCTCTATATATTTATATCACTTATCAAGTTTAAAAAATAAACCATGATGTATTTTGGGTACATGGCATGCTTCCACCATCATATATAGGAATACATATATTATTGGGAAAATTATGTAATTTTAGGAAAAAACATTCTAAACCATCATTAATCACACTTAATGCACACAATACATGATTTATAGGCCCATTTTCATTGCTCAAGTCATAGCTATGTTACATTTTACCAATCTTGGTGATCATGTGACATTTTCATTGTACTTGTTAATGTGATAGGTGGATGGTAGGGATTTAGCTTCTACAAATGTCAAGATAGAGGGTTAAGATTTATGTTAAAGGTAGTTATGCCTTTTTTTTTTCTTTTTAATTTGATTTTAAAAATGTTACAAAAATACATTGAAATTATATATATACTTTGACTTAAATTTTCTTTGTCATTTGATATTGATAATTCACATTATAGGCCCATTTTGATTGCTCAACTCATAGCTAAGTTGCAGTTTACCAATATTGGGGGTCATGTGACCTTTTCATTGTACTTTTTATTGTGATAGCTGGATGGTAGGGATTTAACTTATGAAAATGTAAGGACAGAGGGTTGAGATTTATGTTAAAGCTAGTTATGCCCTTTTTTTCTTTTTAATTTGATTTTTTTTGTAAGCTGCGTAGGTCATTTTCATTCATTCATTTTCAAAGCAGGTTACAACCGTTGAAAGACATTTGGTGGCCTCAACCTGCCCATTAGGAAAACAGGCATGTTTTCCACCGAAACACATTATAAGCCATCCAAAATCTCATAACTTCAAGTTTTTCAAATATGTCCTTATAGTCTTGAATGTCTAAAACCCAGTTTTCATCTACATCTACATAAATATAATATTTTTTACTATCTTACATATAAAACATACAGTTCACCAAAAAAACCATAACAAAACTAAACACTAATCATCATTAGAGGACTCCATAGGGGTGGGGTCCTTTTCATTGGAACCAGGTAATTATGAATGAGGGAGGCATGGGATGTGGTTTACAATATGACCAATGCGGATATTATATTGCTAAATTTGGACTTGTATCAGCTTCAATATATTCTAAATGTCCTTAAGATCGGGGTGTGATTTTCCAGAATTAACCGATATAGTCATAATGGATTTAACCATAAGATTCTTCATAAGACAATAGATATGTACTATCTTTTTATACTACTTGATGTGACCATAGGTATGATTCAGATATGGGGCGAGAAGTCAACAATCCTCCACTTGCAATTCAATTTTAGCTTGTTGGTTGAGCTCAGTTTCCCATGATAAAATCAATTGTTTCACTAGGGCTAGAGTACCGACATTGTATTCCTGAACCGCTTCTTGTATTACCTGCACATCTGTCCTACGACCACTTCTCCTTGGTGGTTGAGCTGAGGAGGAGACTTTTTCACCCCAGGTTACATTCTTCCTGCCCCTTCCCCAACCTCTGTTACTAAATTTTCCTGCCCCTTCCCCGACCTCTGTTACTAAATTTTCTAGCACTAGGGGACGGGCGAACCATTTTAATTATTGCGAAACTAACAAACTATGAGCAGGCCAAACAAAAATTAAGGTCAAGGACTAATTCTAGGCATTGAAACTGCGACCACAGAGCCAACATTGATTAAAAGAAACTGTGATAAATACATTAAAAAGAGGTAAGAGATAGATATTGTTAGGCAGAAGCCTAGTCGAAAAACTGAAAATCGCCCATGGAGGTTTCCAACACCAATGTAAATCATTGCTCAACAACTGTGTGCTCAGGATTACCATAAAAAATAGAGGCAAACCACCTCATAAAAATTACAAACCAAATACAAGAAGGGAACTTTCGTTGCTATGCTCGGAATGGACATAGCCAACACATATCCCTCACTTCCATTGAAACAGGCCTTTTCTATGCAGAAATGGACACAACATTGAACATACATTCTCATTCTAGATAGTAACATGCAAAATAAAATGGACACATGCATAGAAAAAACACACACAGAAAAGACAGAAACTACATAAACTTGTCAAATTTCCAGATACCCTTTACTGAGTTGTCCAACATTCCAATTACTGAGAGTTTTCTTTCCATCACACACAGAAAAAACAGAAACAACAGAGACTTTCCCATTATCCAAACCCCCATTACTGAGCCATCCTTCATGCCAATTATCAACAACATTATTACCATTGCAACAAAGAGAATACCGAACAAACCAAAGTCGGTAAGTTAGAGGATTAGAAAAGGAAACATACCCCGGTTACTAGCATCGTTAATGAGAGAGACATGAGACTGTCTAGAACAAAGTGGTGCCAACCACTACAAGGAAAATACCCTCTAGCGGAGGTTATGAAGGAAGTTTTTAGTGTTATAAAATTGGCCAAAATTGTCAAAAAAAACATTTGCTACAACATCTGTTTTTGGTAACAGAAGTTTTGGCGGAGCTTCTAATGGAATTTCAACACAACTAGAAAAAATGGGCAGCCGGCGGTTATTACAGATGTTTTTTTCATTGGTGCATTATTCAGGTGTCAATGCACCGGTGCGCATCATCCAGACGGTCAGCCTGAGTCAGTTGAAGGTGCATGCACCGAGCCATAAAGGTCTAAAACCGCACCAGGTGCACTGTATGTGATACAATGCACTCGGCCGTTCTAATTGGTATTGCGATTTTTGTGTTGCCCATAGGTCATATCAATGCACCATTTCGTAACATTATAGAAACGCACCAATGCACAGTATCACACAAATGAACCAAATGTTCTAGTTCGTATTGGTATTTGTGCGGTGCCCATATGTTGTACAAATGCACCGGTGAGCAGTCTCACATTAACGCACTAGTGTGTAGTTTCACACAAACGCACCGAGAGTAAAAATTTTTATTGGTACTTTTGTGGTGCCCATAAGTCGTAGAAATGCACCGATGTACAGTAACTGACACACACAGGTTTTCATTCTGTATTTTTTAGAAACATCGACCTGTGACAGTGCAATTATTGTGATTTTTTAAAATTCATTATTCATCAAAAGTCGACATATATCTAAAAACAGTATTCATATCAATTAAATTTTTTATTATTGCATTTGAATGTGATGTTTGGATTAAATTGTTATATCATATCATCATATTTCACATCTCTTCATTATAATATTTAATCATCCATAAATTTAATTAGTGGTGTTACATTTCCCAGTGAAAATGGAGAACACAATAGAATAAATTAAAAAATATATATATATATATATATATAAGACAGTATTTTTCATACAAAATGGGACAGTTATTAGTATCCATTTGTCTTTCAATTGGGACACTATGTCCATTACATTAAACAAAATTTCTGATTTCACAGACAAATATTTTAGAAAATACAACTCCTTGCTTTGATATCCAAACCTTATGATCATCATTCTTCACCTAAACTGTTGTCACTGCTCGAGCTACTTCCATGACTGGGGTTATTTTGATGAATGTTTTGTTCACAGTGTTGATTGTTTTCTTCTTCTTCACCTTCCATCTAGAAACATAAAAATAAATTGTAATGAGTGTATATATATTGGTGAGAATAATGAAAATTTCAATATTAAATAATATACATCAATGTAAATAAAAAAGAAATGACGTACCATAGAAAAAATGGACTCATGAACTATACACATTCTTTCAAAACAAAATTTCATGCCATCTTTCAATATTTCATCTGTTGGTACAATTCCATACTTTGTTTCCTGCAAATTTTATACCCCATAATAAATAATATATTTAATATAAAAGAGTTTTTTGTTCTATTAATTATAGACGGAGCTAAGTAAAACAAGATCGATAGATGCTTACAAATTCCACAATTAATTTTTGATATGCCAACATATACTCACAATCGATATTTAACCCAACGTCAATCAATTCGTCTAATGGTTCTTCCTTGTATGTTAGCACCTAGTTGAAGACATTCAATGATGATTATTGTAGAAGAACTTAAAATATACAAAAATGAAATCTATAAGGAAGTAACAATTACTCACAAACTTAGATATCAATCCTTTTCTTCCTTGTCGTCATGTTTTATGTGCTGAATGGGTTCCATTTTCTTTTATTTTCTGCAAGAAAATACTTGAAAATTAATATTTAATGCTAAACTATTTATTTATTGTACCTAATAATCGAAAAATTCAATGATTACATATTACATTTGAAGCACGTTGTTGTTGAGATGGCTCTTCCTGTGATGCAATTTTGCCCATTTATTTGACCATCTCCATGTACACCTTTTTGGACATTCCTACTGGCATATTTTTGATACCAGCTCATTCATCTTTTGAGATTTTCATAATATTCTTGAAAATGTAACATGAAAATAAACTATTTAATTTCTATATTGAAATATGAAAAGTAAATATAACAAAAGTGATATTTATAAATAATTCTAGAAAAACATTTAAAGGAATATTAGTTTTTCATTCCTTTTTTTTTGTTGTTGTATGTTTTTGCTATTAAAATTATAACATGTGTCATAGACCAATTCTCTAGAAACTCTTCCTGTAGTTTAGATAAAATTTGGTTCTTGAAATCATTAGATTGATTTTTGTATTGTAAGTGGAAAGAACGTCTATACATTCGTTCCACTAGATCCCTCAAAAATTTGTAAAAGTTTTTCCCCCTTTCATTAACCTCCAACACCACTCTAGATAAGCTAAAGAGAAATTCATTTTCATTTGCATGTTATATATTTTTTATTTTCTTATAACAACATTCATTTTGTGAGTTTTTGGTCGCTGTATAACATTAAACATATGTGAATTAATAGATTGTTTGAAACATGTTAGCTAATAATTTTAAATATATTATTAGTGAAAATTAAAAAAGAAACTCATATTGGATCGATAGTATTTTTTCATTCACTTGATTCATCCTTTTGCAATTTTTCCATCAAGATTTTATGCTCTTCTGGTCCTAGATCATAAATAACTTTATCGAGCTTCTTCATTTTGTGGCTTTGCATGATACACAATAAAAAATACATATTAGTTAAACTTACCTATACTTCAAAAATAATATTTTTTGTAAATATTTACAAAGAACTTGCCTTTTATTCTTTTCTTGATGTCCTATTAGTATTTTTGTTACTTGATCTCTTGTCAGCCATTTATTTATCAATATGAAACTTCTACCTTATCATTCATTAATATATTTTATAAATAAATCATCAACTTTTCAGGTAAAAAAAAATATCAAGAAACCGGTGCGCTTGTAATGTTGTACGCACCGACATCAGTGCGTCGTGTTCTTATAAACACATCACCAAAAAAATATAAAATATCATACAGTGCTCTATGTCAAAAAGGAGCACCGGTACGTTATATTTTAACCACCATACCGATTAACATAGAAAAAATAATAAAAATTGTCTAGTGTTAGTTTTTGTAGCATATGGTGTCGTGGAGGGGGCAGTGCGGTCTATTCTTATAAACGCCCTGCATAAATGGAGGACCACTGTATGGTGCACTTTGTCAACAAGGAGACTTGGTGCGTTATATGTTACATGGTGCACCGATTAACACAAAATAAAAAAATGTTTTTTCCAAATAATACGTGCACAGTGCGCTATAATTAAATAGTGCACTGGTGCCCTATTTTACATCAAACAAATTACTCATGCATTTTAAACGTTCTTACTAATTGATATCATGGATTTTGTACTAATCATGTTGAAATATATTTTTTGAAATTATTAGGATTCTAGTGATGATGAGCGACCTACCTACCATATTTTGTTGCACCGCACAACAATTTTAGATCGAGAGAAGGCTTAATTAAGAGAAAAAATCAGAGAGGAATGATACCAAGAATGGTTGAATCAACCAATGATTCAATTCCCTCTATGTCCAAATTCACCAATTAGGAATTACTACAACAATAGTAGTTCTTCACAAGCTAGCAAGGGAGGCAATCAAATAGAGGTTAGTATGGATGATTACTTAAGGGATATGACAGCCATGGAGACAATGTTGTTATATGCATTCCAAAATGATGATCAGCTAGGGGATGATGCTCATATCACTGACACATTTTTCGAAAGCCTTAAATTTTCTTCCACCACCCCTCTCTTTGGACCTGGAAGTCAGTCAAAGACTACTTAGTTGGGGAAAACGATGTTATTGTACAGCTTGAAAGAAAATTTTGGCTTGTTGAATGCATGTTTCTCAGAAATTTTGAGGTAATTTACCATAAAGTCCTCCCTTATAAATTTGAGAAATATAATCACAAAATGAACATTACAAATGGTCAATTTTATGAATTTTAATAATCATATCGACATTAATGTACATTTAATATTTTCCATGATTACCAACTACAGGTTATTCAAAGATAAGGCTCTTCTGAGTGATAATGTCTTGCCCGGTAGCTGCGAAGAGGCAAATAAATTGTTGAAAATGTTGGGTGTTGACTACATATCATATCATGCATGTCCAAATGATTGTATTCTATATATAGGAGAGTATGAAGACAAAGAGATATGTCTGAAATGTGGGCATGACAGGTATGATAAATCAAAAAAGAAGGGTAAATCATGTGGTCCTCATTTTAAGATATTTAGGCACATGCCTATAATCCCAAGGATTCAAAGGCTCTTTCATTGCAAAGAATTAGCTATGTTGCATGGATGGCATGCCTCACACAGAAGTGAGTTGGGGCTTATGTGAATCCCAACTGATTCAATAACCATGAAGCATATAGAGGATACATGGCCCGAAAAATTCAAGGATGAAGTGTTATTTCATCAATATTTATATTTTTTAAGATGGGTTTTTATAAAGAAGAGGACTTAATTACCTTATAACTTATAAGACTCTTTTTTCGAAACATTATAATATGTATTTTGAATTAATTGGTAATTTGCATTGTGTTAATGTTAAAATAAATATTTCACTTGATAATTTGCAATTATGTTGATCTCAAAAACAATGGTGTACTGTATAAAGTTCTTTTTTTGTATGTAAGATTATAATATGTTGAATCTTTGATTAAACTGAGAGGGGGGGGGGGTGTGAATCAGTTTAATACATGCATTAGCCTTTTAAATTTTCACCAGAGTTATTTACAGCTTAATATGTGAACAATCTTATTTGCAGCCAATATTAATTTATTGTGACACCATACTTAAGTTGAAAGCAGCAAGCAATTAAGCAGATTGAAATAATCACATCAACACATAAGAAGCACACATAGAGACAGCAGATGTAAGTGGAAACCCATAAAAGGAGAAAACCACATCTTATTATTGTTGTGATGCAAAGGAAAGCTCCAACTCCCTCTCACCACTGTTTTCTGCAGGCACCAACCTACAGGAGGCTCTATCCTCAATTCTGCAAGCTACAACTTGCAAGGAAGCACCAACTCCCTTCAATTTTCTGCAGGAACCAACCTACAGGAGGCTCCAACCTCAGTCAGCTACAACTGACAGCTATCAAGCTTCAACTTGATAGGGAAGCTCCAACTTCCTCAATTTAACAAACTGAATGTTTGCTGATTTACCTCTGATATCAGCTCTGTTTTGTAGCTTCTCTTTCTGCTCTTCTTTTCTTGATCTTCTCTACTTCACTCTTCTGTATTCTGCCTTCTCTTTCTTTACTCTTACTGTCACACTTGTGCATATCAAATTGATATTATATATAGAGATTCTCACATGACTGTTTGTATTCTACTGGGAAGTCGAAATGGACAGTCATGTCTCTTTGCCTTCTGCCTTCTCATCTCTTTTCAGCTTACTCAGAAAAATGTAATTGTAGGTGCTTATTTTCATATTACAGTGGGATATTTGCTTTCTTCCGGAGACTTGCCA